>JAQPPZ010001939.1:0-21141 GCA_028583015.1 Wollemia nobilis | reverse complement strand
ACGACTTGTTCTCTACGCACTACGACCGAACTTCGCACACTTCGACATACTAAATTCTCCAAACAGCCCTCCTTTTATAACAATATTTTCATGATGAAAACCCTAATCTTAGTCAACTGTAAACCCTAATCTTAGTCGGCTTTCATAACTGTAAACCCTAATTTTAGTCGGTTGTCATCGGTCTTCGTCGGCTTCAACTTAACCATGAAAATACACATGTCACGATATCGTGACACTTTTTCTTTCTCTCTTTCTCCTTGCATCGGACCGCGAAAATGCTACATGTCGCGATATCGTGACACTTTTTCTCCTTGCTCTTTCTCTTTGCATCGGACCGTGAAAATACAACATGTCGCGATATCGCGACACTTTTTCTCCTTGCTCTTTCTCTTTGCTTCGGCCCATGAAAATACAACATGTCACGATATCGCGACACTTTTTCTCCTTGCTCTTTCTCTTAGCTTTGGCCCATGAAAATACATGTCGCGATATCGCGACACTTTTACCTCCATACACTTTCTCTATTCTTTTGTCGTGATATCGCGACACTTCTGCTTCCATAGACTTCGACTTTTCTTTTGTCGTGATATCGTGACACTTCTACCTCCGTAGTCTTCAACTTTGCTTTTGTCGTGAAATCGTGACACTTCTACTTCTGTATTTAGCTTCTTTGCTTTTGTCGCGAAATCGCGACACTTCTACCTTCGAAGTCTTCTTCTCTGCTTTTGTCATGAAATCATGACACTTCTACTTCCGTACTTAGCTTCTTTGCTTTTGTCACGAAATCATGACACTTCTGCCTTTGAAGTCTTCTTCTCTGCTTTTGTCATGAAATTGTGATAGTTCTGCTTCCGTACGCTTCCTCTCTTTCTTTTGTCGCAAAAATGTGACATGTCATGAAATCGTGACACTTTTCCAACTTACTTTCTCTCTCCTATTTTAGTCACAAAAATGCGACATGTATTTTCTCTTTCTTCGAACTTGTCGTGAAATCGTGACACTTTTCCTACTTTCTCTTTTTCTTCCAACATGTCATGAAATCGTGACACTTTTTCCACTTTCCTTTTTCTCTTCCAACATGTCATGAAATCGTGACAGTTTTTCCACTTGCCTTTTTCTCTTCCAACATGTCACGAAATCATGACAGTTTTTCCACTTGCCTTTTTCTCTTCCAACATGTCGTGAAATCACGACAGTTTTTCCACTTGCCTTTTTCTCTTCCAACATGTCACGAAATCATGACAGTTTTTCTTGCTTTTTCTCTCTCTTCCAACATGTCACGAAATTGTGACAGTTTTTCTTGCCTTTTTCTCTCTTCCAACATGTCATGAAATCGTGATAGTTTTTCCTGCTTTTTCTCTCTCTTCCAACATGTCATGAAATCGTGACAGTTTTTCTTGCCTGCTGTATATGTCACGATATCGTGACACTTTTCTTACTTGTCTTTTTCTTTGATCTTTTGCATATGGGCCACTTCGGTCTTCTTGGAAAATCATTGTACATACTCTGAGTAACCTTTGAACTCCTGTCTTCTGCATCTGAATAGCTTTTGAACTTCCTATCCATTGCATCAATAGATCTATCTGACTGTGTTGACAACAATGACAATACTATTGCTGCACCTTGCTCAACAATCTCCCCCTTTGGAATTGTTGGCAACACATGTGCAATTTCCTGTAACTCTTCTCCCCCTTTGACAATAATACCAAAGGGCTACTGTAGACTCCCCCTGAGTCCATGCACAACATTCTCAGGCACAATTTATTACACTTAGCAAAAATCATGAACATGAGCAAAAAGATAATCAAATACTTAAATGCTCCCCCTAAGAATGTGATCCCTGTAGCTAGTCAATTCTTGGGAAGTGTGACCACTCCCAATTTATTGCGAAGGTACTCAAAAACTTCCTTGGGCAATGGTTTTGTGAAGATATCTGCTACTTGCTCTGTAGTTGGAACAAAATCCAACTTAACCTCACCTTCCGCAACTTTCTCCTTCAAAAAGTGATACCTGATAGCAATGTGTTTTGTGCGTGAATGCATAACCGGATTCTTGGAGATGTTAATGGCACTGGTGTTATCACACTTAACTAATATTGGCTCACTGAAGCTAATACCAAGATCTTTCAGGGTTTGTTTCATCCACAATACCTACGTACAACATGTTGTCGCTACAATATATTCTGCCTCTGCTGTCGATAAAGAAACTGACTCTTGTTTCTTACTTGTGCCACGCGACCAATCTGTCTCCAAGATAGAATGCACCTCCACTGGTACTCTTTCTGTCATCTACACATCCTGCCCAATCTGCATCTGAATACAAAATAAGGGTGAAGTCTTTACCTTTCGGATACCATAACCCATACTCCATAGTACCCTTGAGGTACCGAAGAATCCTCTTCACTTGTTGTCACATGAGTCTCCTTGGGATTAGCCTAAAATCGTGCTACCATGCATACTGCCTACAAAATATCTGGTCTAGTAGTTGTCAGGTACAGTAAGCTTCCAATCATAGATCTGTACATGGTTTGATCAATAGGTGGAGATTTGTCATCCTTGCTCAACTTGCAACCTGTCGTCATGGGAGTGCTAGCTGGCTTACAATCCTCCATTGTGAACTTTTTTAACATCTCTTTCACATATTTAACTTGAGAAATAAATATGCCCTTCTTATTTTGATTAACTTGCAACCCGAGGAAATACGAAAGTTCACCAATCATTGACATTTCAAATTCTTTCTGCATCTTATTTGCTAAATCTTTACATGACTCATCCTTGCTACTGCCAAATATGATATCATCTACGTATACAACAAGAACAATAAGATGCCCATTTTCTATTTTGACATACAAATTACTATCCACCATACCTTTCTTAAACCTTTGTTGAGTGAGATAGTTGTCTAGCCTTGCATACCATGCTCGGGGTGCTTGTTTTAAGCCATATAATGCTTTCTTCAACTTGCAAACCAAGTTGGGATCATCACCAAGTTGGAAACCATCTGGTTGCTCAATATAAACCTCTTCTTCAAGTTTCCCATTCAAAAACGCTGATTTCACATCCATTTGATAAACTTTGAAATTCTTGTAGATCTGCTAAAGCCAGAAACATTCTAATTGCCTCTAGTCTAGCTACTTGGTGCAAAAGTTTCCTCAAAGTCAATGCCTTCAACTTGTGCATAACCCTTGCATACCAATCTTGCTTTATTTCTGACTACCTGTCCGTCTTCATTCAATTTGTTTCGAAAAATCCATTTAGTCCCGATTATATTTTTATTTGCAGGTCTAGGTACTAACTCCCAAGTTTTGTTTTTCTCGATCTGATCTAATTCTTCATTTATTGCCTTCATCCAACTTTCATCTTTGCTTGCGTCAACAACATTTTTGGGCTCAATGTTGGATAATAGAGAGTAGTTACTTACTACTCTTCTTCTTGTCTGAACACCAACTTTGGGGTCTCCAATTATTTGCTCTCTAGGATGATTTTTCTGCCAGCTGCCTGTTTTGAATTTCTTATTTTCTTCCACTTCTGAATCACAACTTAAATCATCTGAGTCAATTTTTTGTATCTTTTCCATTTTGTTTTCCTCATCTCCTTCAATAACCTCTTCATAAATTGGGTAGTTCGTTTCATAGCTAATTACTCGTTCTCTACCTTCATCAAATTTAACATCGGCACTGTCCACAATTTTCTTTAGCCTCTTGTTGTAGCATTTGTAAGCTTTGCTTTTTGATGAATAACCAACAAAAATACCTTCATCCGCTCTATCTTCAAACTTACCAAGATTATCTTCAGTTCTTTTGATGTAGCACTTGCTGCCAAAAACTTTGAGGTATTTTGTTGTTGCCCTTTTACCGAACCACAACTCATAAGGAGTTTTGCTTTCATGTGTTCTCAGCATGTACCTATTTTGGATATACACCTCAAGTATGGACTGCTTCTTTCCAAAATCTATCTGCTACTCTGCTTTCAGCCAACATAGTCCGTGCCATTTCCTGCACTGTCTTGTTCTTTCTTTCTACCACTCCATTCTGTTGAGGTGTCCTGGCTGCTGAAAACTGTCTCCTAATACCGTATTTTTCACAGTACTCTGTAAACTCCTCTGAAATGAATTCTCCTCCTCTATCTGATCTTAAACATTTGATCCTCTTTCTTGTTTCATTCTCAACCTGGTTTTTGAAAATCTTGAACATATCAAAAGCTTCTGATTTATGCTTCAAGAAAAATATCCATGTCATTCTGGAATAGTCATCAATGCACAACATAAAATATTTGTCACCATTTATGCTTTGTGTTCTCATGGGTCCACATAAATCGGTGTGTATTAGTTCCAAAGGTTTGCTTGTGTAGTACTCTTTTGTTTTGAATGTGACTCTAGTTTGCTTCCCCTTTTGGCATGAAGCACAAATGTTGTTTGCAGGTTTGTTGATGGTGGGAATATCTCTCACTGCCCTTTTTGAGGTGATTTTTACTAGATTATCAAAACTGATATGACCGAGTCTCTTGTGCCACAACCAATTTTCTTCTTCTTTTCCAATAAAACAAGCTCCTTTTGAAGTCTCTGAGAGCGTGTACAGGTTGCCAGATGTCCTTGATCCAGTTGCTATCAATTTTCCACTGTTTGTTTTTCTGACTTCACAACCCTGCTTCATAAAAACTACTTCATGACCTTTATCACAAATCTGACTTACGCTCAACAAGTTATGTTTCAACCCATCCACAAACAAGACTTCTTCTGACTTAATTTTTCTATCACTAATTTTAACTGAGCCTTTGCCAACTATCTTAGCTCCATCATTATTTCCAAACTTTACTGAACCACCTTCATATTTCTGTAACTTCTCAAATTTTTGTTTGTCACCTGTCATATGACTAGAGCATCCACTATCAAGTATCCATGGTACATATTTATTTTGTGCTTTAAATGTTGTTTGTACTATTAAGGATTCCTTTTCTTCCTTAAGTCGCTCTTTTTCTTTCCACTCCGTTTTGATAGTAGATTTGAGCTCTTGTTTTGCCTTTCCCTTATCAATAGCTTGTGCATGTTTTTTGGGAAGTTTTCTATTTTGTCTCATCCTGTTTGGTTGAAATTTTCTTCCCTGAAACTGATTTGATGCAAATGTACTTCTACAGTTTCTTGCAATGTGCCCAAAATTATGACAGTTATAACATTCTATTGTATAATTCATCAAAGGAGAGAAAGCATTTCTATTGGTGAAATTCCTTGGTCTTACATTATATTTGTAGTCTGAGATTTTATGTCCATAGCCATTGCATTTAAAACAGAAACCAGAAAAGGGATAATTGAACCTGGGTGATGGTCTTTGCCATGTTGTCGTAGGAGCCATAGGTCTTCTTCTTCTTTGATGTGTGACATTGGTGAATCCATCATTGTCAATTCTCCTTTCGTGCCTGGCATTATTGCTTTCTTTTGCATGAGATGTTTTTCCTTGATCAACCTGTTTCTTATCTTCATTCTTTATGGATTCTACATTTCTGGCCTTTGATCCATTTGATGATTCTCCTTCGATGAAACCTAGACCAAATTTGATGCCTGCAGGCCTTTGGTCATTTATGATCTTATCCAGCTTCATAGAACTTACTTCACGTTTGTGATAACAACTAATTTTCTTATTCATCTCTTCTAGCTGCATTCTTAAACCAACAATCTCTTCTTCTAGCTTGCTGCAATAATCTATTTTCATGGTTATTTGCACTTCAAGATCTTCGAAGATTTTCTTGGATTCTTCTATCTGTACTTTCAAACTGGATATGATTTCATTTGCATCCTCAAGCCTTTTTGAAAGTTTCTTATTCTTTTTCCTCTCTATTTTCCACTCTTCAAGTGCAGAGATCAACTCACCTTCTAGATCTACTTCAGCCTCAGGGTTTTCACCACATACTTCAGAGTTCACTCCTTCTTCCTTTTCTGATTTTACTTCTTCAAATGCCATGAAAAGAGCTTCACCTGTTTCCTCTTCAGAATCCTCACCAGAGTTGTCTTCTGATGAACTGGCATTCCTGGAGATGAAACTTTTCTTCTTGAAGTTGCCTTTTCTGAAATTCATTTTCTTCTTCCAGTCACTTCTTTCTTGGTGCGATCCTTCATCATTTTTGTTCTTCTCATTAAGAGGACATTTAGTCACAAAATGCCCAATGCCTCCATAGTTGAAACATTTAAGCGGTAGCTTTCCTCTGTATTTTCCTTTTCCCCTTTTTAGTTTTCTAACAAAGTTTGCTTCCATTTCATCTGATGTCTCTTCTTCCTCGGACTCTTGTTTTGCGTTTTTATCTTTAAGAGCTTTAAAAGCCGCTTCTCTGTCTGTGGGTTTAGATCTTCCTATCCTCATCTCATATGCAGTCAAGGAACCATACATCTCATCTATACTAAAATAATTTAGATTTTTAGCTTCTTCTATCGCTGAGACTTTAGAATCAAACCTTTGAGGAAGAGATCTTAATACCTTTTTCATGACGGTAGAGTCTTCGATATCCTCGCCGAGTCCTCTGATCGCATTAATGATTCCATTAACTCTCAGCATATATGCCTCAATGTTTTCATCGTCATTCATCTTTAATGCTTCGAACTGAGCTCGATGTGTCTGTAACTTGGCCTCCTTGATCTTATCATCTCCTTCATGAATACTCCTTAGTTTGTCCCATATCTCTTTTGCCATTTTACAGCTCATGATCTTTACTAGTTCACTGTCTGCTAATCCGCACATGAGAGCATTCTTTGCTTTTGAGTTATTTTCAAACAGTTTCTTTTCATCAGCCTCTTTTGGAGGAGTGATGGGTATTGTGTATCCACTAACTACTGAATCCCAGATGTCGTATCCCAAAGCATAGAGATATGTCTGCATCCTGATTCTCTAGAATGCGTAATTAGATCCGTCAAACAATGGTGCTTTGTTTGATGAGAAACCTTCACCACCTGCCATTGTGTTACTTCCAAGATCACCCTAGCCGGTTAAGCTTGTACAGGAACTTAGCTCTGATACCAATTGTTAGTCTTACAATGGCACTGAGAGGGGGGGTGAATCAGTGTAGTTCTTTTAAACTTGAATTTATAGCTCTTAAAACTGAAATAATGAAACCTTAAAAATAGATAAAGCAAGTATCACAAGAGAACATCACACAACACAAGATTTAATGAGGTTCACCAATTTGGCTACTCCTCAAGAATGACTACTTGGACTACCATCCAAATCCAGCCTTTGCAAAGCACCAACTTTACAATCAATTTACCAGCACCAACTGGAAGGAGCACCAACCCCTTATTTATCTGTACTAATAGAAAGGAGCACCAACCCCTGATTTACCAGCACCTACTGGAAGGAGCACCAACCCCTGATGCCAAGCTACAACTTGGACTTCAATTTTGAATCTATAAGTTTAATAGAAAGATACCTTTGTTTTTGCAAGACCCTGACTGGTCTTCTTCACCTTTGCGTTCTCTGCACACTCTGCTCTCTCTGCGTAATCACTTCACACACTCTACTTCATTACAGTGAACTTCATGATCGTCTTCTCCCTTTTGTGCACTCTACTTTCTTTGTAAATTTCGCACTTAGCACGATTCGATACGACTTGCTCTCTGCACACTATGATCAAAATTTACACACTTTGACATACTTCAATTCTCCAAACAACCCTCCTTTTATAACAACATTTTCATGATGAAAACCCTAATCTTAGTCGATTGTAAACCCTAATCTTAGTCGGCTTTCATAACTATAAACCCTAATTTTAGTCGATTGTCATCGGTCTTCGTCGGCTTCAACTTAATCATGAAAATACATGTCGCGATATCGTGACACTTTTTCTTTCTCTCTCTTTCTCCTTGCTTTGGCCCTGAAAATACATGTCATGATATCGTGACACTTTTCTCCTTCTCTTTCTCTTTGCTTTGGACCGCAAAAATTACAAATGTGACGATATCGTGACACTTTTTCTCCTTGCTCTTTCTCTTAGCTTTGGCCCATGAAAATACAACATGTCACGATATCGTGACACTTTTTCTCCTTGCTCTTTCTCTTTTCTTTGGCCAAAATAAACATGTCGTGATATCATGACACTTTCACCTTCGTACACTTTCTCTATTCTTTTGTCATGATATCGTGACACTTCTGCTTCCAAAGACTTCGACTTTGCTTTTGTCGTGATATCGTGACACTTCTACCTCCGTAGTCTTCAACTTAGCTTTTGTCATGAAATCATGACACTTCTGCTTTCGTACTTAGCTTCTTTGCTTTTGTCATGAAATCATGACACTTCTGCATTTGAAGTCTTCTTATTTGCTTTTGTCATGAAATCATGACACTTCTACTTTCGTACTTAACTCTCTTTGCTTTTGTCATGAAATCGTGACACTTCTTCAAAGTCTTCTTCTCTCTTTTGTCACAAAATCGTGATATTTCTTCATGCTTCCTCTCTTTCTTTTGTCGTGAAAATGCGACATGTCACGAAATCGTGACACTTTTCCAACTTACTTTCTCTCTCCTATTTTAGTCGCGAAAATGCGACATGTCGCGAAATCGCGACACTTTTCTTACTTGTTCTCTTTCTTTGAACTTGTCGTGAAATCACGACACTTCTTCCTACTTTCTCTTTTTCTTCCAACATGTCACGAAATCGTGACAGTTTTTCCACTTGCCTTTTTCTCTTCCAACATGTCACAAAATCGTGACAGTTTTTCCACTTGCCTTTTTCTCTTCCAACATGTCGTGAAATCACGACAATTTTTCCACTTGCCTTTTTCTCTTCCAACATGTCACGAAATCATGACAGTTTTTCCACTTGCCTTTTTCTCTTCCAACATGTCGCGAAATCGCGACAGTTTTTCCTGCTTTTTCTCTCTCTTCCAACATGTCACGAAATCGTGACAGTTTTTCCTATTTTTCTCTCTCTTCCAACATGTCGCGAAATCGCGATAGTTTTTCCTGCTTTTTCTCTCTTCCAACATGTCACGAAATCGTGACAGTTTTTCTTGCCTACTGTATATGTCATGATATCGCGACACTTTTCTTACTTGTCTTTTTCTTTGATCTTTTGCATATGGGCCACTTCGGTCTTCTTGGAAAATCACTGTACATACTCTGAGTAACCTTTGAACTCCTGTCTTCTGCATCTGACTAGCTTTTGAACTTCCTGTCCATTGCATCAACAGATCTATCTGACTGTGTTGACAACAATGACAATATTGTTGCTGCACCTTGCTCAACAACATAGTGCAAAGAAAAAATAGTGGTTCTCACCAATACCACAATTTATATTCAAACATAAACATAAAAGCATAGATTAGTAAGGATAGGGTCAAAATTCTCATCAAAATTCAATTGAGAATCTAATTCCCCAAAGCTCTATACAAATTTAACAAGTTCAATTCCCCCACCCTTGATCACTAAAGTCGTAAGGATTCATACTACATGCCCATAACAAGGATGGGTAGTCATACCCAAGTCCTACAAGATCAATCCCATTGGACTATGGAGTGAATCTCCATCGGGGCTATAGACACTTGACTGGCAGTGGAGTAAGCTCATACGAGGTGACATATCTCTCCTCCAAAAATAGAGACCTCTAAATGCACATAAGGACATGCTAGCCTCAGGTCATCTTCATAATAGGTCACACCTAACTTGCTCATAATGGGTTAATGAACTTCACTCGCACACACATTGGTTCTTGATTGGATAGGGTCATTGTCACACTCATGATTTGGTATATGAATCTCACTTGCACACATATTGGTCCTAAAGAAATTTATACAACCTTAGTGAGTCTGGTTGAAAATACTAGTATGTTTGAGTCTTTGAAAACCTTTCAGTCTTCCATATCAACATCCATGTCTTCTTCCATATCTTCTCCCATATCAACATCCATATCTTCTTCCATGTCAACAAACATATCTCCATAGTAAGTCAAGTTGCAGAACACCTCCAAATTTAGTACCTTTGATTACTAAATAATGGACAACAAAAATGGCCAATAAAATTTCTAAACTATAAAAATATTATTCGAACACTATGCATTCCTCTCATATAGTTCAGATTCATTATACATTTACTTGCATTAATAATCCATAACAAATGTCATTTAGCTAACATTAATCATTCACATAAACATTATTCATATACTTGTCATTTATCATGCATTGATCATCCATATAAGCATTATGCATACACATCATGAGTAGCCTACATTAAGCATCCATAAAAAATTAAATACAAATTGTATACAACATAAAAAAATCACATAAAATATGACACAAATATATAAAATACCATGTATATATATATAAATCGTATATACAATGAACGCCAAAAGGCTACAAGGGATCACCAAGGCTCATATACAAAATAGTGCACCTAAGCACTAAGCTAATGTCCATGAGAGGATCCCTGAGACCTAGTAGGAGCCCTTGGCCTAGTACTCTTCCTAGACTCAGTATGCCTATATGACTTAGTTAAAGAAGAGGAAGGAGGATCCGACAGTGTAATATGGTTTTGCATATGCACATCCTCTAAGGAATGTGCATATGACTCAATCACCCGTAGACACCGTAAGTCCATCTGATGTTGATGCTCCTTCGCCAACATCTCTACCTAAATCTATGTGACCGTCACCTGATCACTAGCCACAGCTACCACCCAGTCTACCTCCAACCGAGATATAGTAGTCTATGACTCGCTATGAGTCTCGAGCATAACCTTACGCTCCTCATGAATTTGTTCCAACTCTGCCCATAACCTAGCCACCTCGAATATCTCACCCATCTCCTCCTTGGCCAACCCCATATTCGAAGTCTACTGAGCTGATCCTCTCGACCATATCTGACCCACCAATTACTAAGCCCTCATCATTTTTTAAGTTGCCCTCGACCCCATAGCTATCACCTCATCACCTACAATCTTTGATACCCATATTGGTTGGGCACCAAACCACTCCAAATACTCTAGAGTCACCTCAACATCATCTATGTCAGGGACTTCCATCTCCTCATAATCCTCAATCACCACTCGCCATGGCTCTGTACATGGCAACATCCCCTCATCTCACTGATGTCGATACAACACTGGCTCATCTAGCACACCCTGAGGCAAGACAAATTGCCTCAGCACACATGAGTATTGGAAGTACTCCATCTCATCATCCATATGCCCAACCAACCACTGTGCCTGCCTCACCCGACACATATTTGCCTCGTCACCATCACATCGGGCTCCACATCATGGCCTCCATGTCACGTCTACCTGAGTCAACCCCAACCACATTTCCCAATACCACTAATCGATATGAACCTCTCGACTCAGCTGAACTTCCTCAGCCACTGCCCATCACCTAGCATATGGCTCCTCCATTTGCCATGACTCACATGGTAACCCCACGGGCTGATCCACAACAAAATTCTCCCAAGCCCAACACTGTAGGAGGAAGCTGCATCCAATCCCATTCCTCTCCCTCTGAATCACCTCATATAAATCTTGGTACAACTACACTAATAAGGTAGGCGCCCATGCATACTCCTAAGGATCCATCAATAGATCACTCACCAACCCCAATAGGTTCCAAGGGAACCTACAACCAGTGCTATTAGGTAGCACTATGTTCACTAATATGAACATGATCAAGGCTGGAAGCGCGTCCAACTCCTTTGCCTTGTACATGCTCATATAGCATATACCCCCATCTCCCATCTAGGCCTCCTACCATCGATATCCAAACATCCACTCCATATCCACCTTCTTATCATGACCAACTACCACCCTCACCCCTTCTACTGGAACCTTGAGAATGTGGTATGCATCCTCAAGAGTGACAGTAGCCTCCCCAGTCAACAACTAGAACGTCCTCCTATCAAGATCCTATATTTCTATCAGTGATGAGAGATATCCCTCATTGGACCTCACCACATCAAGCTTAGCTACACCCTCCAAGCCCACATTCCCCAACAACTCCCATTCATCAGTCGTCAGCTTCTTTCTCATCCCAGGAACGAGAGGATAAAACCTATGTCGAGGCTCTATGTCGCTCAACTATAGCAATAAACAATTTTATTAATACTATTACAAAAAAAAACAACAAAAAAATGCACAAGAGATAAAGCATTTTTAAAAATTATCGAGGAAAATGGTGCCTCAGCTCCACCAGCAGCATTCGATCCCTCCATCACCATAGATTCTACGCAAATTCTCACTAGCCTCACTAAGCTCACAAACCCACTCCACTCCTCAGACGCAGTTTATTAAAGTCCAAAATGCACAACTGAGCCTCACGATTCACTCATAAAGCTATTTTTAGCTTTCCATAGTGCATTTAGGTGCAGGTATGCACCTACAAATTTGCAGGCTCGCCTAGGCACCTGTGGGTGCACCTAAGCGCATCTATGCACCTATGGGTGCACCCAGGTGCATATGTGTATCTGCAAGACACTATAGGCATAGCCGTGCACTTAGCACCAAAATGGTACAAAGAAAAAATATATCAAAATGGTAGCTTACCTCATCCAAATTTCATCCACACATCATGCACATCCTAAAATCAGGTTTTGGAAAAATAGAAATTGTTTTGCAAGCATAATTTTCAAGAATAAACTAAATTTTCAAAATACACTAATTAAGACACAAAATGCAGCAAAACAATTCAAATTTTCACAAAACTCACATCTGATCATTTTGTATTATATTATTCATCATCACATACAATTGTTCAAAAATCATAGTTAAACGAACCTCATATCTAGTAGGTTATTTTATAAACTTGGCGATTGCAGCAAGGGTTATCCATGGAATTCAGTAAGATGAATAATCTATAATAAGGATACTTGAAAATGATCATCATCCATTATCACATTATCAAAGATCACAATCACATTTGGTACCTCACATTTTGAGTACAAATTTTCCACGAACAATTTTCTCAAAGGTGGTCATTGATGCCCTTTTTCGTAGGGCACGAAAACATGGATAATCAAAATCACAAACACTCGTTCATTTGACAACAATCACTATACATGACACATCGGTAGGTTTATTGGTTCCATTATGGAATTGGTGAAGAAATTTTCACAATCACTACCTATTGGCATTTTTGCCACATTGTTTTGATTGTTGCTTATTCATGCATAAATTGTTGAAGTTCTCACTCCTCTGTGTTTCTCTATGAGTTTTGGTGCCAAAATAGCTAAGTCCGAAGACTGTCGCGATATCGCGACCAAAAACAGCATGGAGAGCATGGGTTCAAAACTATCGCGATATCGCGACATGTCGCGCTATCGTGGGTGTTTAGAGGAGAGAGAAGCCAAAGTCGGAGAATGTCACGATATCGCGACGTGTTCCAAAATCACGGTCAAAGTGGTCAACGGAGGCAGAGCAGTAAAATTGTCGCGATATCGCGACATGTCGCGTTTTCGCGACTTGCGATGGCCATGGAGCAGAGTGATAGAAAAGGTCGCGATATCGTGACATAATTGAGCAAAGGGCAATGACAATGAACCTCGTCGCGATATCACGACAGAAAAGTGAACAAGGAGCAAAATGTAAAAACGTCGCGATATCGCGACATGTCGCATTATCACGGTCAAATTGAAGAAAAAGCATAAGGCATGAAAAGCGTCGCGATTTCGCGACATTTTTGAAGATGAGACCAAGCAAGAGGAAGACGTCGCGATATCACGACAGAAAGTGGCAACAGTAGAGAAAGCAAGGAAACGTCACGATTTCATGACATATTGTGGAGAAAAGGCTAAATAGAGAAGGATGTCGTGATTTCGTGACATGTCTTGTTTTCACGATGTGAAAGCGCGAAAAGAACAAAATGGTACGGAATGTCGCGATTTCATGACATGTTCCGTTTTCGCTGCTTGCAAGAGGATGAAGGCCAAGGAAGAGAAAACTGTCGCGATTTCATGACATGTTGCAGTTTCGTAGGTATACAGAAGAGGACACAAAAGGAAGAAGATGTCGCGATTTCGCGACATGCGTGAAGTTTTCACGACTTGAAGCAGCGAAGAAGGCCAGAGAGAGGAAGAATGTCACGAAATCGCGAGCATAGTTTCACGAGAAGACAAAGCGAGGAACGAGAGAAAGATAGTAGCAATATCATGGCGATGCTCGCGTTTTCACGACCTAAGGTGACGAAGGAGAACCAAGAGCCGAATACGTCATGATTTCGTGACATGTCGCGTTTTCGCGACCCATCACCGTTTCGCGCCAAGAAGCAGTTCAACGGCCCGATGAAGTATTACGATTTCCAAGGATTAAAAGCTCTCCAGAATTTAATGTTTTACTGCTTTCCAATGCGTGCAAGATAGAAGAACGTGCTCAGGCCTATAGCTTTCGAAGCCACTAGAATTGAAGATACCTCCATTATTAAAAGCTTTTGTTCGTGATTTTCTAATGGTCCAAGCATGCTCCGAGAATGACCATTTAATGAAGACGACCGGTTCCTTGTTTCATTCAATTTCTGACTTCTCTAAGGCTGGTTTAAGGGGATCATTTCCTTATTTTTGTTGCACATTTTGTAGATCTCGAGGAAGTCCGTTTCATGTTTTAAATGCTACAAAGAGGCAAGACCTCTATAAATATCAATGTATATCTCAGAAAGAGGCATCGAGAGAGAGACTTTTGCTGAAAAACTTTTCAAGTTCTTTGCATGAATGAAATATATTTGGCCTCTGGTTTTGCAAGCAACTTTCTATGTGTTTTTCCTTCTATCTTATGCATTCCTCCTTTACGCTCGTATTTCTTATCTGTTGCTAAATTTGAATTCTGCATCTGAGTTTAAATATTGCTAGTGAGGAAGTGAGTTCTGAAATGTGATTCTGGAGGTTATCTGTGCAAGGTTGTAAGTAGATTACGTCGCTATCTTTTGTTATATGTTGTTCATGTGCTTGAGGTTATCTGCTGCTAATATTTCCAAGATCTGATAAATTCGGCCTGTGGCTACATTTCCCATTTCTTTCCGTAATTTCCCATTTCTTTTTGCATATTTCCAATTCCTTTCCTGTAACTCTAGTCTTCAAGAGTATAGAATTTAGTAAGGGAACCAGCCCTCTCTGGAGATTGGTCCGGGAGACATTTCTTTCTCTCAGCCTTTCAATGTTGGCCGGGTCTAGGGCGCATTTCGCATAAAATCCTTTCTTGTGGCAGATTCGTGACCAACAATTTTTGGCACGCCCGGTGGGACAGACTGTTTCTGTCTCTCAAAGATCCACAATCGGTGGGACAAGTATTATTTCAAATCGATACCCGGAGGAATCAAGATCTTGATGAACTGTCTTGACCTCATAGCGGAGATTGTAAGTTCATCTGGTGACTCTGTTGAAGGTGATTGTACCTGGAAATTTCTAATTGTGAAGCTGGTGAAAATCTTTGCTTCATGATCACGAGATCAAGTGCCAAAGAATCGAAAGATCCAGTCAAATTCTTCGAGATTGATGTTCAGAACTGGAGGGAGCGCCCAAGATTGGTAAGCCCTATGAATCCATCATTTGTTGTTTCATCGCAGGCTGTAGGTCAGTTTGTGCCATCCCCGACTCCTCCCAGTACTGCTACAAGCTTCTTATATCCAGATCCAGCAGCTCAAATGGCTCAGCATCCTCCAAGGAAGTTCTCGGCATGGAATGATTCGGGAGCCTTGAACTTATTGGCACAAAATCCAGTTCCTCAAGCTGCTTTGAAAGCTTTGCCGACCTATGATGGTACTGGTAAGACTGCTTATGAGCATATTAATGATGTAGCCTCTTTGGCGGCCATCCATGACATAACCGATGAAGATGTGATGATAAAGTTGTTGGTGTTATCACTGAGAGGTAAATTGTTGTATTGGTACCGAACATTGCAACCAGGCACTATTACATCATGGGATCAATTAGGAGAATTGTTAGTCAAAAATTTTCATGAACAAGCTGATCCATACTCTTTATTGCATCAATTTAATGTAATTCAAAGGCACCCGCAGGAAGAGATAGCTGACTTCAATGTCAGATTTACCAGAAGCTGGCAGAGAATTCTTGATGGTCTTCGGCCTACTGATGAGCTAGCTGCATTTTACTACCTCAGAGCATTTAACACAGACATCGGTTGGGCTGTCCGGCAGTCCAACGTGACTACATTTCTAGAGCTGTTCGAACAAGCGTTAAAGGTGAAAGCTGATTTGATTGCTATAGGTAGGCTTCCTCCAAAGGTAACAATGCCTATCATACCTGATCTTCCTAAGTATTTGTACTCTGGTTTGCTTTCACAGCCCATGCCTTCCATGTATCCTACCCCATCATGGAGCTCAAGTGCGCCTCAGATCGCACCCATTCCAGTTCCCCAGCTTCCTGCTCCAACTATTCCCCAGTTGCCTGCATCGAGCATTCCACGGTTAACCCCTCCACTTCCAACTCCTGCATTACCTTCCCCACAGGTTCCATTACCTTTACCGGCACCGCCTGTATCCTCAAGCCCAGATCCTCAATTGGCTATTTTACAAGAAATTCAGTCGGCTATGAGATCTCTCACTAACAAGGTGACATCTATGGAACGGAGAGAGGCGGAAAGGAACTATCAGCCACGAAGATTTATGCCGGCAGTAACTAGAGAACAACTTGCTCCTAGCAAGGCTATGGAGAAAGTACCTGAAAGGAACTCAACAATTCTGGTAAGTGAAGAGGCTGGCCCTTCTGAAGTTTCACATGAGCCATCTTATTGGTGTTCTTCCTGCAATGACCCACATGATGAGTCCACTTGCATGGTCCACCAAAATTATTTGCAAGTTCTTGCAGGGAGCCGTGTAAACATGATTTGAGAGGTGGATCTTACTTCCGTGGAGTCTCTGGAGGAACATATAGCAATACTAACACGCAGCGGCAAGAAACCAATGTTGGTAGATCCGGCTAAGATGGAGCCATTGAAGGTGCCTCCTGTACAAGCAACAAAGCAGCAAATGCCAACAAAGGCTCATGATTCCCCAACGCAATGACAATCACCTATTTTGTCGAAGGATCCACTTCCACCACCAGCAAAAGAGAAGGAAAAAGTTTCTACTTCCCAGCCGCAAGCAGAAACAAAGGAACAAGCCAGAGAGACGTTGCGGTATCCATCATTGACCAAACGACAACGAGTGGAGGCTACCCAACAATATAAGAGCAAATTTGAATCTGCTAGTGGAGGGAAAGAACAGATCTCCATGGAGTACAACATTGTTGAAGAACTCAAACGGATACCAGCTAAGGTAAGTCTGTATGACACCTTGCAGTTGCCTGGACAGGTAAATCTCTTACAGGAATCCCTGAAGACCATACAAAGTAAGGGGAAAGCTCCAGCCCAGGTAGTTATGGCTCAAACGATAACTTCTTCAACCACTGGAAAGAACAGACCACCCCCATTTTATCTGTCACTCAGGATGGAGGGTTGGATTGTACATAATTGCTTGATTGATTCTGGTGCTACGACAACTGTCATGCCAAAGGCAGTTTGTGAAGTGATGGGAATGGAATATACAAGAAGTAGCCCCGGTGTCTTACAGTTGGACGGGACTCCAGTGAAAATAGTGGGTGTAATAAAGGATGTTCCTATTGCTCTGCATAATATGCCTCAGATTACAGTAATTCAAGAGATAGTTGTGGTTGATTTGGAACCATATTTCAGTATATGTTTATCGAGAGAATTCATTGCTAAGCTGGGAGGCTACCTTGCTCTGGATTATTCTCACTTGGAGATTCCTTTCAAAGGAAGAAGAGTCCGGATCTATAATCAGAAGCCTTCTACTTTTCATATTGAGAAGATAGAAGAGGAAGAAAATTCCAAACATGCTTGTCAATATGATAACTGAAGAATTGGAGGATCTTGATTTGGAGGATGAGTTTTCAATGCTCAATTTTAATGCCATGATCGAAACTGAGATTGGTTGTTACTCCATTACGAAGCCTGAAGAGGTTGAAGTCAAGTTGCCCCCTGATCAAGTTGGTCGAGACTCTCTGCCAGATCAGCTCTATTTTGATGGAGCACAATACAGAAATGGCGCTAACACTGGGACTGAACGATCATGCCTAGGTCTCAAGATGGCTGAGAAACTTGGAGCGCGTCAGTTGCAGATCTTTGGTGACTCCGAGCTGATTATCAATCAGGAGTCTACTGAGTGTCTGTCAAAGGTCTGGGATCCAGGAGATAGAACCATGTTTGGGTTCGTGTCTTTCCCGAGAGTTCACAGCTAATTCGGGAGTTACCAAAAAAAAAAAAAAAAAAAAAAAAAATTTTACTTCGGCTCTTTTTGCATGCGAGCCCGTAGGTACGTTTCTTTCTTTTTCTTTTCCTTCCTTCCCAGTAGTTAGTGGCTTCCTCTCTACTTCTTCCTTCCCCTCTTCATTCCCTTCTTCTCCTACTCCTTTTTCTTCTGCAAGTAATCAAGCCACTGCTGTTGTTTCTACTCCCCCCTCTGATGTTCCCATTTCTACTTTCCCTTTCTTCTAGTCCTTTGTCGTGTGAGTACTTCATCACAGCTACGGGTTCTACTACCATCTCCATTCCATCCACTTCCATTTCATTTCTCTGTTTCGTAGCATCTCCACAGTGGGTAGCACAGTAGCACTCTATTGTTGTATCTACTATTTCCATTCCACCATTTCCATTCCTCCATATTTCACCATTCCATCATTCCCCATCCCCGTTCCATGGCCTGTGCATCCGCGGGTCATCCCACCATTCATTTCCATTTTTGTATCTCAGGTGCTTTTCACTACTGCCCTGGAGATCCTTTGCATAGCACTTGGTCCTTACCGGCTCACTCGAGCTAGGCGGGGGATTAGTTGAAGATCCTATTTTTGAGTGCCGAGTACCGGCAAGAGTTGTTGCAACGATCCGCAGAGATGCATCCCCATCAACCAACACTTACTTTCCTATTTCTCCTTTTCTTGACTCTGTTGCCCAATGGATTTAGGCCTGGAGTTCATGCATACAATAGAACTGTATACCCCGCGAGCCGCCAAGAATGTTGGCATTTTTGCCACATTGTTTTGATTGTTGTTGATTCATGCATAGATTGTTGAAGTTCTCACTCCTCTGTGTTTCTCTACGAGTTTTGATGCCAAAACAGCTAAGTCCGAAGACTGTCGCGATATCGCGACCAAAAACAGCATGGAGAGCACGGGTTCAAAACTATCACGATATCGCGACATGTCGCGCTATCGTGGGTGTTTAGAGGAGAGAGAAGCCAAAGTCGAAGAATGTCGTGATATCGCGACGTGTTCCAAAATCACGGTCAAAGTGGTCAACGGAGGCAAAGCAGTAAAATTGTCATGATATCGTGACATGTCACGTTTTCGCGACTTGCGATGGCCATGGAGCAGAGTGATAGAAAAGGTCGCGATATCGTGACATAATTGAGCAAAGGGCAATGACAATGAACCTCGTCGCGATATCGCGACAAAAAAGTGAACAAGGAGCAAAATGTAAAAACGTCGCGATATCGCGACATGTCGCATTATCGCGGTCAAGTTGAAGAGAAAAGCATAAGGCATGAAAAACGTCGCGATTTCGCGACATTTTTGAAGATGAGACCAAGCAAGAGGAAAACGTCGCGATATCGCGATAGAAAGTAGCAACAATAGAGAAAGCAAGGAAACGTCATGATTTCATGACATATTGTGGAGAAAAGGCTAAATAGAGAAGGATGTCGCGATTTCGCGACATGTCTTGTTTTCGCGATGTGAAAGCGCGAAAAGAACAAAATGGTACGGAATGTCGCGATTTCGTGACATGTTCCGTTTTCACTACTTGCAAGAGGATGAAGGCCAAGGAAGAGAAAACTGTCACGATTTCACGACATGTTGCGATTTCACGAGTATACAAAAGAGAAGGACACAGAAGGAAGAAGATGTCACGATTTCGTGACATGTCGCATTTTCGCGACTTGAAGTAGTGAAGAAGGCTGGTGAAGGAAAACGTCACGATTTTGCGAGCATAGTTTCGGGAAGAGCAAAGCAAGGAAGGAGAAATATGTAGCAAAATCGCGACATGTCACATTTTCGCGAGCCAAGGCGACGAAGGAGGAACAAGGAGAAAGAATACGTCGCGATTTCGCGACATGTTTGGTTTTCGTGACCCAAAGTGGCAAAAGCGTATGAAGAAGAAAATATGTCATGATTTCGTGACATGTCGCGTTTTCGTGACCCGTCACGATTTCGTGCCAAGAAGCAGTTCAACGGCCCGATGAAGTATTGTGATTTCCAAGGATTAAAAGCTCTCTAGAATTTAATGTTTTGTTGCTTTCCAATGCGTGCAAGATAGAAGAACGTGCTCAGGCCTGTAGCTTTCGAAGCCACCAGAATTGAAGATACCTCCATTATTAAAAGCTTCTGTTCGTGATTTTCTAACGGTCCAAGCATGCTCCGAGAATGACCATTTAATGAAGACGACCGGTTCCTTGTTTCATTCAATTTTTGACTTCTCCGAGGCTGGTTTAAGGGGATCATTTCCTTATTTCTGTTGCACATTTTGTAGATCTCGAGGAAGTCCGTTTCATGTTTTAAATGCTACAAAGAGGCAAGACCTCTATAAATATCAATGTATATCTCAGAAAGAGGCATCGAGAGAGAGACTTTTGCTGAAAAACTTTTCAAGTTCTTTGCATGAATGAAAGATATTTGGCCTCTGGTTTTGCAAGCAACTTTCTATGTGTTTTTCCTTCTATCTTATGCATTCCTCATTTACGCTTGTATTTCTTATCTACTGCTAAATTTGAATTCTGTGTCTAAGTTTAAATATTGCTAGTGAGGAAGTGAGTTCTGGAATGTGATTTTGGAGGTTATCTGTGCAAGGTTGTAAGTAGATTACGTCGCTATCTTTTGTTATATGTTGTTCGTGTGCTTGAGGTTATCTGTTGCTAATCTTTCCCGATCTGATAAATTTGGCCTGTGGCTATATTTCCCATCTCTTTCTGTAATTTCCCATTTCTTTCTGCATATTTCCAATTCCTTTCCTGTAACTCTAGTCTTCAAGCATAGAATTTAGTAAGGGAACCAGCCCTCTCTGGAGATTGGTCCGGGAGACATTTCTTTCTCTCGACCTTTCAATGTTGGTCGGGTCTAGGGCGCATTTCGCATAAAATCCTTTCCTGTGGCAGATTCGTGACCAACACTACTCTACACCACTTTACT
>JAQPPZ010001937.1:1800000-2191914 GCA_028583015.1 Wollemia nobilis | reverse complement strand
TTCCGATCTTGGGTTCCAAACTAAAAACTTGAATGTCTTGTTTGTTGATTGCTTTGATATCATGTGATTTATGCAAATATGAATTTTTTATACTTTTTGCAATAATACAAATTCTGGAAATAAAAATAGCAGCAAACTAGAAATGCTTGTATCTTAAAAACTACTCCTCCAATGACTACGAAATTTAAGCATAAACTTCTTCTAATGATATTGAGCAAACCCAATGAAGGAAATTGTACAAGGATAAGTGTACCCGGAGATCTAAAGGCCTGATATAATTCTGGAAGTTAACACCAGCAACAACAAACTTATATATTCATTAAATATGCTTGTAATACAATTTCTCCAACATACTAATTGTTGTTTGGCTGTCCAACAAAGAGAAGACCTCATACAACACAATGAATACTCCAAATGGGAGGCGTTTGGCCTCAATAAGTGCACGCCCTTCACTTCAACTGGTACGACCTGTTAAAAACCCTTCACAAATGACATAGATCCCTTCCAAACTGCTGAAGTGTACGACTGATAAGCTGATCAAAAACTATGAATAATCAGCAATACAAGCTTCTTCAAAACCCAAGCAATCTAATTCAAAATAGCCTCTAATGGTTTGGCCTCATTGGAAACATCTGCAATCTGAAGTAACTCTAAAAATGGCACCAAGTGCACCCCAAAACTCATCAACAACCTGCCACTTTGAAGCTCAAATCATTCCCCATCACGGAAATGCCACAATCACTCCAAGGATATCTTGCAATCCCAAAAGTGATGTTCCTGCTGGAGGGTTTCGTCTCCAAACAAGCCAAATCTGCCCTTGCTTGTGGTTTTTCATCACAAACAAGCTGGATATCTTCCTGCAAACTCTGCTGCAAGCAAGCTCCTTTCTCCAAACATGAAATGTAATAACCAAATATGTCTTCAAATGCTCTCACAACCTCTATTTATTCTCTTCTCGAGCTGGTCGACCCAATGTGGGTAGAATATGGGATTAAACTTCTTTCTTTTTTACTTGCTTTATGTCAATAATTCATTTACTAATGAACACATATAATGACTTAACTCCACAATATCACTTAATCATATTATAATCTCCCAAAGTGGCATCCAAGCTAGGCATTAATAAAACCACATTAAAATATACATTATTTCCTTCAAAATGAGTACTCATAAGCCCCCTAACAAATTATAAAGTCATACTTAGGAGAATAATATAATAATTTAATGACTTTATAATAATTATAACTTTGACGATTAAAAACTCCATGACCGCTCATCCAAACTCACATCCGAAGATAGAAATGAGTACCCATTTGGCCAAACTAGCCACTCGTAGGACTTCCGCTCCGCCAAAACCAACTTACTAAAAATAGTAAGTTCCCTGCACTGATAACCAAACGGGTCTAGTCAATCAATTGAAGATATATCTGGATACCCAATTCGGCGAAGAACAACATTCTACAGTCAATTTGGCCAGAAACTTGAATCATCGACTTACTATAAATAGTAAGTCCTCCCTCAAATCTCAGAATGTCCCCAAAAAATTGGCATCCAAAGGCATACAACCATCTGGCGAAACCCCAACATCCTCTGAGAGCATTCTCACAAAATATAAGCCTGGAAAGGGACATTACAGTCCTCCCTCCCCGAGATTGCTTGTCCCCAAGCAATCCAATCTCATCACATAACAATCTCAATGACAACTGCCATGTGATCCCTGGATCCCAGATGAACCGAAGAGCTCCATATCTCCAACTGAGATAAATCCTGTAGCTTCCTGAAAGAACTTCCCTCCATACTATCTGTATGTCGGGATCCCAAATGAAACTGCAGAATGACTCACTGTAAAGCTGTTGCTCAACCCTGTCAAAACTGACCCAGTCAAACTGCACTAGCTGATGAAGCAACCCGAAATGCAAACCAATACCCGGGTCCCATAGCCAAGCTGGTAACCTATCATTCCTCACAACTGGAAGCTTCTGTTGTGCCACACTGATTACAACTGAACTACTCTGTAGCCCAATCTGAAACTCATCAGGATCTGATATGTTGGGGAACCAACAGAGAAATGATTCTGCATCTGAAGAAGAGATCACCTCATGCCAATGGGATACAGAAAAATTTGTATCGCAACTCTTCTTCTCATTTGAATATGTCATGAATAATTTCTCCATATGTGAACTGAAAGAGAAATGGTGAGCATACCTCCCAATGCAATCCATGCGCACTTCTCCGACAGGCTCTATGGGAAACTCGGAAGAATCACCCTCACCATCCATTATGCATGAATCGGGAGAAGTTTGATCAACTTCAGAAGTTGCATCACCCTCACTATTGTTACTATGCAACTCTCTGTCACGTCCGATCTTATGAACCTCTTCGATCAACGGTTGGATTATTGTGCACCTTGTATCACGTTCTGCACTCTTTGAAGTAGTCATGACAGGTGATGAAATTCCCGCTTGGTCAAGAGAGAGATGAGCTAAACTCAGCTCCAAGCTAAGCTCATAAATGAATCTCTCTCTCTGAGTGTTTGGACAGCCAAGTCCCTATCTGCCAACAACTGTATATAATCAGATTTTATCACTTCCAAAGCTTGGTTAACAGTTTGCATTTTTATTGTTTGTGCACTAGTAATAGAGGAACCATCTATCAACCCCTCATGTCTATCCCTGAGTTGGGCTGTCCACAAGAGATACTCCACAAATTGATGTGTGCTATCCAAAAAAGATAAAGTCTTAACAATTTTTTCATCTGTAACCTGCAATTTATCCTTCCAAGTTTGCTTTGCTTCTGGTTCTAAATTGCAATCAGCAGCACACAAGAATTTTTTTGATTTGTTATACTTAGCATGATGATCAAAATTATTATCCCTCTTAACACTACATTCCCCAACTACATAAACTGAAGTTAGGTCTGATTCATTCTCATCCCAAGAGTCATCAACAACTGTTGTTTTGAAATCATCTAACTCCTGGTCCACACCTCTATTGTATACTTCTCCTGAAGTGGATCCGCAAGATGAATTAACTTCATCTTCATCGAAATCAGCACCATGATCAAAAGGAAATTCATCTCCACTCTCCAATCATGGGACCTATGGGTTATTTGGTTCACCATACAACAACCTGTTGATCCTCTCTATCTCCGAACTCAAAGGAGAATCATCATAAACTTCCAATTCATTGTACTTAGGATCTTTAGGAACATTGTAATGGTCATTGAAATGGTTAATCAACCTACTATAACTATCAATGGATTGTTCTACATGTAAACCCACAACTACTACCTCATCATCAAGTTGCTCCTTGACCGAGTCATCCTGAAACTCTGATATGCGTTCGTCCTGTGACAAACTATCTTCTAGCAACTCATCACTACTTAAATCATTTTGAGTCACTATATTGTTTACCTCCTGAGATGAAGCATCAATTATCCATTCAACTGTTCCGTTGTCCTGAATCATAGATGGCTGCAACAAATTACTATCATAGTTAGTTTCACAAACATGACCGAATGTCCACTCCTTTCTGCAATTGAAACATCGTCGTTCTCTCCTTAACTAATTTTTGCTTATGTGAGGAGGTCTTATATCCTGTGAAACTTTCGAAGCTACTGCTTTACCCACCAACTTCTGTTTCCCTTTGTCAATTCTTGCTGGGACAGCAAGCTCATCCTTTTTAGTTTCAACTGCTAATGGTGGCTTCAACCACTTAGGATGACGTTCTAACAGTGTTGTAAAATTCGTATCCTGATCTTGAAACCTTTGCATCAGCTCTATCATAAGCTTCTGAATGGTAGCCATTACCAACGCACTACTGCAACTGTGAAACCCACGATACTACAACTGCTTATTTTTGCCCTCTTAATTAAACCTGTTCATAAAGACTCGACTTCTCCAGAAATAATGCAGAAGTCAATTTGCCCAAGACAACCCCTCATCCGCCTGACTGAAGATTGTTGGGTCTCGTTAAATGCTAGCAGTCACCAATTTATTCATGCAATTACCTTGAATTCTCTCCAACGGTCCATATACAAACAAAATGTATTGCCCACGATTCCAACCAAGTTACGGGAACATCATAAATAAAATGCCGAAGGTATAAAATGAGCACCTGCGATCAATATTAAATCAACCTGTGAGTTTGTAGTTGCCCCTGCAAGGTACAACTTCACTCCAGTCGCCCTTAATCACCACGGTTCTAGACTCTAAGAATCTCAACAATGAAGTCGCCCAAATCAAGAGGATGCCAAACTGTATAGGGGTCGATTAACTCCCCAAATATTACGCCAGGTTTGAAACAAATCGCCCTGAACAAAGGCTACGATCTGGGCATATTAAAACTATTGTTAAAGTCAACGATTCTATCCCAGACTAACACGCCTTTCTGGGATATCACGCTCCGTTCTAGCAAATTTGGCCAACAAAAATAAGAACACAATGATTAATCAATTCCAAGGTAATATGAAATAACTCCAAATGCCAGCGATTGGTATGAAGCAACCAAAATAACATTTAATCGATAGTCTGATAATTAAAACTATGAAGTTCGACCCTGAGTGTTATCCCTGCTCATCTTCCAGTATAGGCTACGACTGGCCTAATATATGATATTCTCATCATACAACAAAGTTTGGAATTATAATGTAGGTATTTCCTCATTCAACCAATTCAAACCCTAAAGAAATCTCTGAAACTGAATCGTTCAAACAAATTTTACTGAAAACCTCAAACCATTATCTGAAGAAGACCTACAAATTTTGCAAAATTGATAAGCCCTAATGTGAACCCTGAACAGGCTGGCAGGGTAGAGCCTGGGCTCTGATACCACTGTAATGTCCTACCCCTTTCGAAGGCAAATAAATTTGCCACCCAAAGAGCCAGGTTCCGATCTTGGGTTCCAAACTGAAAACTTGAATGTCTTGTTTGTTGATTGCTTTGATATCACGTGATTTATGCAAATATGAATTTTTTATACTTTTTGCAATAATACAAATTCTGGAAATAAAAATAGCAACAAACTAGAAATGCTTGTATCTTAAAAACTACTCCTCCAATGACTACAAAATTTAAGCACAAACTTCTTCTAATGATATTGAGCAAACCCAATGAAGGAAATTGTACAAGGATAAGTGTACCCGGAGATCTAAAGGCCTGATATAATTCTGGAAGTTAACACCAGCAACAACAAACTTATATATTCATTAAATATGCTTGTAATACAATTTCTCCAACATACTAATTGTTGTTTGGCTGTCCAACAAAGAGAAGACCTCATACAACACAATGAATACTCCAAATGGGAGGCGTTTGGCCTCAATAAGTGCACGCCCTTCACTGCAACTGGTACGACCTGTTAAAAACCCTTCACAAATGACATAGATCCCTTCCAAACTGCTGAAGTGTACGGCTGATAAGCTGATCAAAAACTATGAATAATCAGCAATACAAGCTTCTTCAAAACCCAAGCAATCTAATTCAAAATAGCCTCTAATGGTTTGGCCTCACCTGGAAACATCTGCAATCTGAAGTAACTCTAAAAATGGCACCAAGTGCACCCCAAAACTCATCAACAACCTGCCACTTTGAAGCTCAAATCATTCCCCGTCACGGAAATGCCACAATCACTCCAAGGATATCTTGCAATCCCAAAAGTGATGTTCTCGCTGGAGGGTTTCGTCTCCAAACAAGCCAAATCTGCCCTTGCCTGTGGTTTTTCGTCACAAACAAGTTGGATATCTTCCTGCAAACTCTGTTGCAAGCAAGCTCCTTTCTCCAAACATGAAATGTAATAACCAAAGATGTCTTCAAATGCTCTCACAACCTCTATTTATTCTTTTCTCGAGCTGGTCGACCCAATGTGGGTAGAATGTGGGATTAAACTTCTTTCTTTTTTACTTGCTTTATGTCAATAATTCATTTACTAATGAGCACATATAATGACTTAACTCCACAATATCACTTAATCATATTATAATCTCCCAAAGTGGCATCCAAGCTAGGCATTAATAAAACCACATTAAAATATACATTATTTCCTTCAAAATGAGTACTCATAAGCCCCCTAACAAATTATAAAGTCATACTTAGGAGAATAATATAATAATTTAATGACTTTATAATAATTATAACTTCGACGATTAAAAACTCCATGACCGCTCATCCAAACTCACATCCGAAGATAGAAATGAGTACCCATTTGGCCAAACTAGCCACTCGTAGGACTTCCGCTCCGCCAAAACCAACTTACTAAAAATAGTAAGTTCCCTGCACCGATAACCAAACGGGTCTAGTCAATCAACTGAAGATATATCTGGATACCCAATTCGGCGAAGAACAACATTCTGCAGTCAATTCGGCCAGAAACCCGAATCACCGACTTACTATAAATAGTAAGTCCTCCCTCAAATCTCAGAATGTCCCCGAAAACTGGCATCCAAAGGCATACAACCATCTGGCGAAACTCCAACATCCTCTGAGAGCATTCTCACAAAAGACTAGCCTGGAAAGGGACATTATACGTTTTTTTGCCATTTCCCGATTTTTTCCGATTCTTTTTCCATGCCGATTCCGATCCAATTCCAATTTTCTCAACTATGGTTAGAATGATGGGCCAATATATAAGGTATTGTAGGTACAAGGTATGAGAGTGTGTGTGGCATTAAATTGTGATCAAGTAATTCCAATTTTTTGTTAAGGATGATTTTAGGCCAAACCAAGTGCCCATCGTGCACAAATTTTTGGTAAAAGGTAGTTTGTTCACTATAAGGTTATTGGGTTGTGGAAGGTATTTTTACAAAAGCTCTATAGGGGTCTTTCTTGTTTTTGATTAACTGTTTTGGGTCATGGAAAAAAACATTAAGCCCCATACTGAAAGTAATGTTATGACTCGTGAGTTTATTGCATTATGACAGTAAGTTCACCACAATCCTCACGTGTGCAATTACAAGTATGGGGGCATCTTTAAAATATTACAAACCATGAGGTGGCCTAGAGTGTAAAACTTATAAGTTTGACATTGAGTCACTTATAAATAACATAATCTTGTTACTGAGTCCATCACATGCTGGTTGGTCTATTTGAAAGGTTTATAAAAGTAATTGGTCTATTTGAAAGGTTTATAAAAGTAATGTCATCTTTAATAGTATCATTCCGTTCAAGTTACAAGCCTAAGGTTCTAATACAAAGTGTGTACATAGAGGAACTTTAAAAATGTGTTAAATAGCGTATGTTTAAGTTATTACACAAATTTGCTATCCATTTACATAGATTATGAAGTGCATGTCCAAAAGTGGGTTTTAAGCTTCACAGAAGTTAAGAGTCTTCCTCCTTGAAATAATAAGTGATCTTAAGTTTCATGCAATTTAGATTAATATTATGCAATTAAAAAATTGAGAAGTGTGACATTAGTTTAACAATAAAATTATATCTAAAGTCACCATATATTGTCTAAATTTAAAAAGCATAGATAAGGTTGGTCATACTTGTTTTCTTATGTAGCAAAGGTTGAAATTTTAACATAAAGTCCGTGCCCACCATTATAGGGGTCCAAGTAACAAATATCTCAAGTGGATTGTCAAATGTATTGTAATTGATTATGTGTTAGCATATTCAACAAAAATTAATCATTAAATTTAAAAAATTGTCAAATTTGAATGGGGCTTGAATAAATTCATTAAAATTCACAAATTTCATTTAAACTTGGCTTTTGTTTCTATTGACATGGGAGAGGAAGAAAAATAACAAAAGCAACAATGCCAATGACAACAAAGCGGTCGCAGCCGTAGTGGTGCATGAAGACAAGGTGACAAGAGACACATGTAAAGAAAGATATTACTTGATAAAGCCCCAAAGTGTGATGCCTGCACTTGACACCTTCTACTAGCCCATAATCCTCAAGAACTATGACAAGCTCAGTTTTAGAACTTGACCACTACATGCCCTTGTCAACAGCTATCTCCCTACTTAAACATACCTTCTATGATTACATTCATTACAGTGTCATAATTCTCCACGACATGGTGGCATGGATATGGAGGATTCTGAGAATGGAGAAGGCTGGTCACAAGAGTATCTTGGACCCCAAGGCGATCAAGAGCTTGATTGTTTTTGTGAAGAAGGCTATTTGTCTTGTCAAGGCCAAATAGGGTGCTGGTCTTGTTTGCTTTTTATTTTTATTTAATTTTTCTCTTTTCCTAAGATGCTTGGCTTAGTGGCGAGGTTGAGACATATTTTATTTTTTCACTTTGTTTTTTATTCTATTTAAATTAGTTAGTAGAAATAATGGTTAGTTTTAGTTCGGAGCTCAATGTAGACATTATTGGCGAGGAACTGAAAATGGAGAGTAGAGTAAGGAACGTCATGGACATAGACAGCATTAGTTAGTAGAAGTAATAGTTAATCTTAGTTAAGAAGTGAATGCACATAGTATGTGTGTATATAATTAAAGCTACGTGTGGCTTCTATCGGGGGCCATCCCCATCAGAATAACAAAGATTTACATTGCTATCAGATTAATTAAACCATATCAAGTTTGCATTTTTATCAGAAATATATTTCATTTGTCTTTCTATCAAAGATATTCTTCATCTTACTAAAACAACTGTGTTTTTGCAATCAATAAAATCTCATTTGGCTAGTTGCCTTCTAAAAATTGAATTTTATCAAGATAAAGATCAACATGTGATGGACAAATCTGATACCCAGTTTCCTTCTCTATAGATATTATGATATTTCCAAGATAATGTCTCGAACAATAGTTCATGGACATGAAATTTAAAAATATTATTTTATCCAATTGTCACATACATTTTTCTTGATAGCATTAATAATACTCTATGAATCACCATCAATTCAAATATATTTCGATCCTTTTTTCAACGGCAATTTTAATCCTTGTAAGAAGTGCCCTAGCCTTTGCATAGTTGTTAGTTGAAGTTCCATATGATTTTGAGCATAGTTGAGAAACTCAGACTCAGCTTGGACTTGGCAAGGCCCACTTGGGACTCGACAAAAGAACTCGGAAAAACTCAGCCAAAAAAAAAAACAGAAGAAAATGCAAATTTTTATTGATTTTTTTTTCCATGCATATCACAATGAATTAACATTATGCAAATCATAATTAATACTGTAAATGATACAAGCTTAAACTACGCATGAAAGTGGCAAGCTTAAGCCTTAACTACACATGAAAGTGATAACACACATCTTAAATAATGAAATTTTAATGCATCCAAAATTCAAATATTCTGGTATTGCTTACAATATTAAAAAAGCACAAATTACAAAATGTGTCATAAGTCATGACAATGCCTCTGGATCTTGCAATGCCTTTGCCCTTTGCCCTAGCAGAAGCTCTAGTCTCTCTTTGTCGTTGTGCCCGTGCCTCTTCCTATGCCTTGGTTGCTAACTCCTCCACTAGGTTTTCAAAATCATCCATGGAGAAGAGAGGCTCTTGTTGCTGCTCCTGTTATGGCTTTGTGATCCATTCAGATGATGGATCAATCTTGTCTAGGTCAATGGCCTCATTACTTGTTCTTGTAATTTTTTTATGGTGGAGGTGAAGGTTGTTATAAACAAATACAAGATCATTAAACTTTTCTTGTGTAAGCCAATTGCGCTTCTTGAAGTGTATGTGGTCAAACATACTCCAATTGCGTTCACAACCTGAAGCGTTGCATGGTTGAGATAAAACTTTGATGGCGAAGCATTGTAGATTGGGCGTATATGTGCTTGGGTCCTCCCACCATAAATCTAGAAACAACCAAGAAAAAGGAAATTTAATAATTCACATGTAAAATTGTAAATTAAGATTATTTTTCAAAATAAAATTAAAAGACAATAATTAATAATTCGATGAGGGTTACCTGGCCTCATAGTTGACCTTGCTCGAATGCACTACAAGGATGGGAAAAGGATGCCCTTACATTTCTTATAGTTTGCATCTTAGTGCGCATTTCCTCATCAGGGAACATGTAGTCAATGCGTAGTTGAAGGCCCAACATCACCTCATGGTAGGCTTGGAATGAATCAGCATAAAAAAATTTGGGGTTGAGGTAGTACCCCGTTGCATGAAGAGGGCTATGGGGCTGAGATGTCCTTCGCCGGTCAATGATTTCCCAAATGGGACTGTATTTGGTGTGGGAATGTTTATAAATCAAGGCAATTGCCTCTTTTGCCCAATCCATAGCCTCATATACATATCGCGTTGGTCATTGTTCTCCATCAACAAGACTGAGAACCCTCACAAAAGGCTTTGACACCTAAAATACAAGGAAAAGTAATTTAAATAAAATTAATTTACAATAAGAAAAAATTACAATACAAGATTTGCAAATGGAAAAATAATTTAAATTAAAAAAATAAAATAAGAAACTTAATCTTGTACCTTGATGGCCTCATCCATGGCTAGCTAGAAGGGTTCTTCAAAGAAATTGTCATATACCTTCTGCCTCTTATTGGAGAGTCGGTATCTAGCAATGTCTTTTGCATTCCACTCATCTCTCACAAACATCTTCTTTAATGCCCCCTTTGCATCAAAGAGGCTTTGCAATGTCACGAAGTTAGTGGTGAAGCGTGTAACTCCAGCCCGCACTAGCTCCCTCCCACCTGTAAATTGCCTCATGAGCTGGAGGACCTATTAAGTGTGAGGCATGTTAATGGTTAGGGGTAGTACCCTTAGATCGATGTCCTACAGTTTCTTGACCTCTTGTTACTATTTTAGCCATATCTTTCTCATATAAAGCTCCAATATAAGTGCTTTTTGATGCATTGTAATCTTTTTCAACAGCTTTGCAACACAGAGGCATTAGGCATGATTTCTTGCTTATATGAAGGTGTTTAGGGCCCCAAAATTCAAGTCAGCTTGTCTAATAAAGGAGATTTTTAAAATGCTGTATCTTTTTCATAGAGAGCTCAATTTTGGATCTTGTTGTAATAGTGGAAATAAGATATAGTATTGTTTCTTGCTTTTTGTAATTATACACCTGCTTTGCGAGTCCATATTGGTTTGTAATAATTCCCTGTAAATTGTGGCAGATTGTCCTAGAATCAATTTCTAAAGGATTCTCCTCTTAAAAGCCATTACAGCCTTATAACAAAATATGAGCATTCATGCTCAATCAAAGACTATATCAATTTACTCTAAGAGCATAATTTGCTCTTTTTTGGTGCTGTGTCTGATCAGATGGTATGGTCACAAAATTTTTGAGATACTGTCATGAGAGGAGATCTTCAATTGTGAGGGTCTGAATGAGTATGAAAAGTTAATATGTTAGCTTTGATAGCTTGTTAAAAAGAGAGCTGTTAGGTGTGTACTTGATTTCCTTGGAATAGTTTTGAGCAAGCTAATGAAAGCACTCACAGACTTGGTTGTGAGTAAACCAATTAAAACCATTGTTGAGGTTGTTATGCTCCACCCAACAAGATAATTTTATTGATATCCATGGATTAACAAAGTAGGGCAATGAGACTCTTCAAAAAGAGCTGTTATAATGCATTGTAATAACCAAAAAGTACCACTAAAAATAAGTTAAGCTATAGTAAAGAAACTAGTGTAAACTACACTAAAGATAGAGAAATGGGTATTGTATAGATGATTAAGGGAATTTGAAAAATGGCTAAATGTATAAAAAATCTTGTATGATAGAATTGTGCTCACATTGGTTTTGGAGGCAAGTGGATAATAATGGTGAGATGTAGTTTGCTTTGTAGCTTACATGTAGAAAATTCCTTTTGCTGGTATACCAAATGATGCAGATGATGATGACCCAGAAGCGTGAAAATTTGAAAACCACCAAATTCTTAGTAGTAATGAGTCTTACGAGTTATGAAATGACATGAATGGGTAGCTAATCAGCCTCTAGTTAGGTGGGGCCCATAGTTTGATCTCATTATGATTTGTGAAGGCTAGTGATAGAATAGCGCATACTCTCAATGGTCACCAATATGGTCATTGATGAGTTTGTAACCATCAAATTATTATTAAGGGGGAGTGTTAACATATTAATGATAATATGTATCTAGGTGAGTAGAAATAATCATGGATATTACACTTATTTGCAGTTATGAATAATGTAATATGCATGTTACATTCATGTATATCCTAACATGCATTGACTTCAATTAAATTGTGAAACACACATATCCTAACAGTCCATGCCTACTATTTTAGTAATGATGGTTAAACATAAATATGTCTATCATTTTATATAATTTTTTAAACCTCTGATACTTTTTATGCTCAAGGCTTTAGTGAAAATGTTTGCAATTGTTCTTCGGTGTTGCAAACTCCAGATCCAGTGTTCTATTCAAGTTCTTTTATGGGAAGGATTGGAAGTACCCTTATATCGTGCGAAAAATGAGATGATTGTCCAAAAGAACTTCAAAATACCAAAATAGAAGCAAATTAAATAACTAGAAGTAGATACTATTATGAAATATTTGGTGGTGATTTGACCTTGGAGAAGACTTACTCTAAATAGTTATTGTTCAGGCGAGATTAGAAATAGTGCTCTTGGAGTTTTAGGAGGACAAGTGTTTGAGGATTGTAAAGCTAAGAGAAATACTCAGAATTTTGAAGCTCCTTAAGAAGAAATATTTAAAAATTTGCATTTGCCTGCTAAGCATTGTGAGCTTCTGGATGCTCTTCATCACCGTCCAAAACCCTTCTAGTGCACCCTGCTCCTTGGCATCCCACTCTTTTGTGCATTGATCCCTGTACTTGGGTCTCCTATCTTAATTCCCGATCCAAATGGATCCATAACAGGTCACTTGGAAGCATGAGACAATGATTTTCAAGGAAGAATGGCCAAGTAATGGTGACTCAACATGCTTCCAGAACAGGGCAATGTTGTGTTTTGGTCATAACTCTTTCAAATGAAGTTAGAATTGAATGGAAATTCAAAGGGATCTTTTTGACATCATAAAGAATGCTCAGAGTTAAAATGAGTTCAAAAATCCATCAATTGACCCCTGAAACAGAGAAAAGAACAGCAAAGACCAGTTTGTCGTGTTTTGGGCTTATGTCAACCAAATGATGTCCATTTTGAGTGGTTCTTTTCCTAGGTGAAATAACAATCAGAGGAATTCATATGGTATAAATTTCATCCATCAATACATCTATTTGACCCTTCAAACTGACAAAGCTCAGTCTATTGTATGGTCCTTATTTCTCTCTCCTGCAAGCTCCAAATAAGACAAAATTTATACTCAAGGTTCTTTTGTTGCATACATGCCGACAAATTTTCAGCTCGAAATGCATCCGTTTGGATCTTTAAAAGGCCCAAAAATGCTCTAACCAATAAGCTGGCTGGGAATGGGCTGAGTTGGCATGTGCAAGGTTGCCTAAAAATGAACTGGGCAAGTGTGGAGAGGAGTATGTAAAGGGGGAAGCATGATACATCACTTTGATGCATTTCTTCAATTGAAAGAGCCTTAGAAATAAAGAAACATCAGTTGCATGCTTGAATTTGGAAGAGGAGAAGACTAGATGAAGTGTATTTTGGCCAAGACAAGGAACGAGGGTAAGCTGGTTGTAGTAAAAGGAGAGCAAGAAACCACTAAGAGGCACCATGTGAGGGTGCAAACAAGAGCATAGTAGCTGTACGTCTCAATAAGGACCATATTGATGGCAGAGAACTCTTGTAAGACCTTAGTAATCAAGAAACATCAGTGGCATGCTTGGATTTGTAAGGGGAGGAGACTAAATGAGACATATTTGGGCCAAGACACGGAAGGAGGAAGTTCTAAAGAACCAGGAGCAAGGGATGGCAAGTATTAGTAAAAGGAGAGTAAGAAATCTGAGAGGCAAGGCACTATGTGAGGGTGCAAACAAATGTATAGTAGTTGTACGTCTCAACAATGGCCAATTGATGGCAAAGATCTCTTGTGATACCTCCATTTTGGGAGGAATATGAAGCCTGACTGATTCATCTGTGGGTTTTCTTCTCCTAGGGGGTCTTCCTCATTTTATTTACTATGGCTTTGTTATTATGTTTTTTTTTTTTGATTAATTCATTCTGTGAGATTTGATAGTTTTATGTGGTTTTTATGCTATAGAAACTAAAATTTTTTTAGTAGAAGTGAACAGTAATTTGGTGCAGCAGCATATCATTGCATTCACAATGGATTTCAAGCTTCATTAACATTATATTGGCTCTTTATGCACTGTTTGTACTCATTACTTTTCATTTAAGACACTTTTGGGCATATAAAAGTAGATTTGATGCCAAAATAGAAAGTCTCCCTAGCGTCTAGTGACTAGTTTTGGCCGTCCAAGTGAAGCCAAGCCAAAGAGCATTTCAAGCTCTTGAAATGATCTGTCTAAGGTTTAATTAGTGGAAATTATAGATCAATTCCTTGTATAATATCCCAGTGCAACCCACATTTCATATATCTTGTGCACTCACACCTCTTTTCTTTAGGGGATATCAAAGAGCTATATGAGAAATGTGCACCAGCAAGGCTGCTCAATTTGAGGGGTTTCAGGCTGAGATCCTGAAGGATGGCGGTGAACCTATTAGCCACCCCATTTCAGAATTATTTGATCAGTTGTTTTGGAATTGCTTCCTCCTCCTTGGTGCAACGTATGATATACTCCATCCACAAATATGGGGATCATTCAGATCCTTATAACTTCAGAATAATCATGATTGGGTACACATTTGCTAAGCTTTATCTTGGAAACAAAACTCTTACAAGCTTAGAGCAAGAGGACAGACTGAGTTTAGAGGAGATTATTAGCTTATTGACCCCATTTTCACTCTCTAGGCTATTTTCGAGGAGACTCATGAACTCCCTTTCAACGTCTTTTGTAGACCTTAGGAAGGCCTACGACATTGTTCTTGGGCATCTTCTGTTTCAAAGACTACATGACATCAACGTGTTTGAGCTCTTTGTCACTACTATTGAGATACTTTATGAATTGTTTTTAAATAGCTTTTGGATCCGCAATGGATGTTGAGAGCACTACTAGTGTCAAACAAGGATGTTCTCTTTCTTCCACGCTTTGGGATCTATATTTATTATTGATGACCTTGAAGAATATGTTTGTCAAAACACAAATGTTGAAAACCACTACCTCCTACATCATGTCTTGATAGGTATATTGCTTTTTGCAAATTATATTGTTCTTCTTCAAAGACAATTGAATGCTTTTGGGACTTAGAGGAGGCGAAGGTCAATCTTTTAGCAAGACTAAAGTGATGGTTTTCAACACCTCCAAAAGTACCCTTGTTAGGAACCTTCTAATTAAAATAAGCACATTCACATAAATATTGCAATAAAAGCAGAAATTCATGAAGAACAAAATATTGCAATATGAAATGTAAATGCAGAAATATAATAATCTCACAAAAAACACAACACAAAATCATGGACCTCTTTGAGGGGGCAACCTCCTTCAATACTTTCATTCAATATGCAAAAAGATACATTTGTTTATGAACCCTTGTCTTTTAAAGATACACTTCATGCAACCCTAACCTAATGCTCAAGAGTTGGCTTACATGCAAAGTGCCACTCGAGCTAGAATCTTCTACCAAACAATAGTTACATTCTTGATAACGATTACTTGAACTGGCCCCACTTGTCTAGGAGCCTCAATTACCACATACTATTACAAAATATCATTATAATGGGGTCCCCATTTTGGAAAGGGGTCATCAAATAATAATATGAGAAATACATAATAATGTTAGGATGGGGTCCTAACATGCCCTTCCCCTTCACAAAGCTTTGTCCTCAAAGTTGGAGATGAGGAAACTAGTGTTGTACATGCTGGAGAGACTCCCAAGTGGCATAAGAACCTCAATGATGACGCGATTCCAAGGAGTGCACGATCTGCAGTCCAAAATTTGTTTAGACTCGAGCAAGATGGAACCCTCTTCATCCAGAATTGGTAAAGCAGATTGAACCCTCTTCATCCAGTTCTGGTAAAGTAGATTGAACCTGTACCTTATTACCCACAACCTTCTTGAGAGAGGAGACATGAAATACTGGATGGAGCTTTGACGTAGCCGGAAGGGCCAATTTGTAGGCCGTTGCACCAATCCGTTGTAAGACTTGGTAGGGACCATAGTATTTGGCAGCTAGTTTTTGGCATCTGTGGAGATGGAGTGATGATTGTTTATAAGGCTACTTCAAAGTTGCGCTCAGAATGATGATGATCAGCTTGTTGGCGCATACGGTTCTAGGCCAATTCTAGATTCATCTTCAGTTGACTTAGGATTGCGGCATGCTAGTTGAGTGTAGTGTCAATAGTGTAAACCTTTGGAGCTTCCTGGAATGTAGGAGGAGGGCGTAACCTTGGCCGCGGTGCAATATGAAGTATTATACCACCATTCGGCCAAGGGAAGTTAGTTCACCCACTGTGTAGGATGTTCAAAAGCAAAGCAACGAAGGTAGGTCTCCAAGCATTTGTTAACAATTTTTGTTTGGCCATCCGTTTGCAGATGATAGGCTGAACTCATTTTGAGCTGAGTTGTCTACAACTTAAACAGTTCTTGCCAAAAGTGACTAGTGAAGGTAGGGTCTCTGTGGGACACAATAGATGCAGGCATGCCATGAAGGCGAAAAATGGAGTCTAGAAAGATTTGGGCTACTACTGAGGCTGTGTAGGGATGGGAGAGGGAACAAAAATGAGCATACTTTGTGAGACGATCCACTACCACCAAAATAATTGATTTGCCTCCCGACTTAGGTAACCCTTCAATAAAATCCATGGAAATATTTGTCCATATTTGTTTTGAAATGGGCAAGGGCTGAAGAGTTCCAGGGGAATGCATTATTTCTCCTTTCATTCTCTGGCACATGTCACATTCAACCACAAAAGTTTGAATATCCTTCATTCCCTTCTAGAAGAAAGTACGATTAATCCTTTCATAAGTCTTGAGGAACCTAGAATGTCCTGCAGTGGGTGAGGCATGCATTTCCTTCGAGATGAGTTCCTGCAGTTGTGAAGTTTGGGGAATAACAAGGCGGTCAAGGTATCTCAAATCTTGTCCATCCCAAGTGTATCCAGGGCATGAGTCAAGCTCCATTTGAAGTTTGGTGATCAAAGTTTGCAATCTTGAGTCCTTGATCATGTCCTCTCTGAGAGAATTAATCTAGTGAGGTATGGGAGAAGAGATAGCATTTAACATATTTTGATCCTCAAATTGTCAAGAGTGCATCAACCATGATGTTGCCCTCTCCCTTTGTACATTGAATATCATAGTCATAGCCCATTAATTTAGGGACCCACTTTTGTTGTTCGGGTGTGGCAATTTGCTGCTCCAGGAAGTACTTGAGACTTTGGTGGTTTGTTTTGATGGAAAAATGACACCTAATGAGATAGGGTCTCCAATGATTAACTACATGCAAAATAGCTAGCATCTCCTTTGCATAAGTAGATTTGCCCAAATTTTGGCTTGAAAGTGCTTAACTGGTGAAGGACAATGGTCTTCCCTCTTGTAGGCAGGTGGATATGTTTTGGTATTCTATGTTATTTTGTAGTTGTATGCAAAGTGTTTGATGAAATGTGCGTACATATACTTAATAATGTTATAAAGTGGCGATGTAATATTGTACGTAATAATGTGATGTTAAGTTGTGTATGTTGGTAAAGTCATAAGTTAAAAGTTTGTCTTGTAGTGGGAAATGTCATTTAAATGCAAGTTAAGTGCATGTGAAATGTAATGTAGTGAAATGGTGATATGTTAGGTAGTTGGAGGGGTGTAACTAATTTTTGGTTGTATAAAATTATAAATATGTCCCTCCCTTCCCTCATTCAGTAATGTATTGATGGAAGAGCATTGATACATGTGAAAGAGAAGGTTGGCGTATATGTGTGTAGGGCATGATGCAGTCAGGCAATGGATGCAATCATGAAGAGGATTCGTACAAGGGTTGCAGACTGTACTACTAAAACTGTATATGCTATTGTTAATATAAATATGCATATTTATATGTCATCTTCTATTGCTGTTGCTATTGTTGTTCTGTGTATTGTTATTACTAATGACTGTAGATCTATAGAATAATTTAAGTAGAAATGGAATTGTGTATAAGCATGTTAAATTTCATTTCTACACCTCTTGCATCAACACGACTCCTATGCCATTTCCCGAAGCATCACTTTCGAAAAATCGGGCATGGCTAACATTGGGATGGTTGTCATGGCGTGCTTTAAGTCAAAGAAAGCCATCTTAGTTGGGCTTGACCAAGTAAAATAATTCCTTTTCAACATGGCTGTTAAAGGAGCTGCGATTTTTCCATAGTTTTTGACGAATATGTGGTAATACCCTATGAGTCCTAAAAATCCTCGAAGTCCCTTAAGAGTGTGAGGTTTCGGCCAATCTTGAACAACTTGAATCTTTTTAGGCGGAACTTTAACTCCATCTTTGGTGACAATGTGTCCAAAATACTCCACTTCGTTCATCCAAAAAGAACACTTAGACCTCTTAACGTAAATTTTATTTTGAGACAAAAGTTGTAGAGTCTGATCCAAATGTATGAGGTGCTCCTCCCAAGAGCGACTATAAACCAAAATATCATCAAAGAAAACTAGAATAAATTTGCGAAGAAATGGGCTGAAGATGTTATTCATGAGGCTCTTAAATGTGGATGGTGCATTCGTTAGGCCAAATGGCATAACCGCAAGTTCATAATGGCCCTCATGAGTTTGAAATTTTGTTTTAGGAATATCCTCCTCCTTGAGCCTTATTTGATGATAGCCCGAGCGAAGATCCAACTTGGAGAAAAACATTCCACCATGTAGCTCATCCAACAATTCATCGACCATTGGAATAGAAAATTTATCCTTAATGGTGAGCTTATTGAGCTCATGAAAATCTATACACAATTGCCATGACCCATCTTTCTTTCGAACCAATAGGATTGGAGAAGAATAAGGACTGTTACTAGGCCAAATGACTCCTGCTTGTAGCAATTCTTGTACCAATTTCTTGATTTTTGACTTAAAGGTAGGGGTACCGGTAAATTCTGATGTTAGGTGGCACACTATGGGGTACCAATGGTATTGCATGATCATGGGAATGACGTGGACGTAATTCTGTCGGTTTCGCAAAAACTGCATCATGCTTAGTCAAAGTGAGTTGCAAATTGTCTTGGGGCTTGTCGAAGTGTGTGGTTGAATTGCAAATATCTCTTCAACTGAAGTGTGCGGTTGAATTGCAAATATCTGAGCTACTACCCCATGGGAAGATTTTTTTAACTTCTCCATACGACTTGAACTGATAATCTGTGGATATCCTGTTGGTGAACCACAGAGAGTGTAGGAGCTACCATTCTGTGAAAACTGCATCCATAATTCTACAAAGTTCCAGGCTATTGTTCCCAAGGTACCTAGCCATTGAGCTCCTAGCACAACATCGCATCCTCCTAGTTGAAGAGCAAACATATAAGTTTTGAGTTCATAGTCCCCTATCTTCAACTTAACATTGCGACATTTACCTTTACAAGGCAATGTTTCGCCATTTGCCACCATAACCTCAAAGAAGTTGCTTGGCAACTCGAGGATCAATAAAGTTATATGAACTACCTAAATCAATGAGAATTGTAATTATGTCCTTTGAAGAATCCTACTACCTTCATTGTTTGAGGGTAGAAATTCCTGCAAGGGCATGGACATAAATTTCTAGTTGTGGTTCTTCTTGTGTTTCACCCTCATCCTCAAGCAAATGTGGGTTTGGCCTGTGGAAATTTAGGTGGTCTTCTTTGAGCCAAAAATTTTTCTTCTGCTAATCTTGCCAATCCTATGGCTTGCATCATAGACTGCAGTTTGAACATTTTGACCTCAGCCTTGATATCATCTTTCAATCCACTAATAAAACAACTCTAAAAAAATCCTTCATTCAACCCCTTTGTCCTATTAGCCAGTTTCTCAAATTGGGTCTGATAGTCACAAACAGTAGAGGTTTGTTTCAATTGGTTAAGGCTTTGGTAAATTCCACATACTCACTAGGGCCAAAATGAGTGAGTAATTGTGACTAAAATTCTTCCCAAGAAGGGTTTGGAATCGTGTTTTGTAATCATTGATACCATTGTAAGGCTTCAGATTCAAAGTTGAAAGATGCCATGGTGACCCACAAATATTTAGGTACATTATGAAGTTTGAAGAACTGATTTGCTTGACATAACCACCCATCAACGTCCTTTCCATTGAACTTAGGAAAGTCTAATTTAGGCATCTTAAACGGAGTATCTGTGTCAAAAAGAGAATGATAGCCTTCTTTCTCCTTATGGACTCCCTTCTCTTTATTGCCTAAATTGCCACTTGGTTTTTCAATGTTAAGATGCTCAAACACCTTTGGGCCTTCCCTTAATCTGTCCTCAACCTCTAGGAATTTTTCTTCAAATGCAGCTTTGGATCTAAGATGGTCACCTCTCATAAGCGATACTTCTTCCCTCATGTGTTCAAATTCATTTCCAAAGTTAGCGAGTGTGACACTCATTTTCTCCATAAGGTTGCCTTGTTCCATCTCCTTTTGGTGTCCTCTAGTTCCTCTAGCCATTTAGGTACACGATTTGAACCACTCCCACTAACTTAATAAAAATATAAGTATTGCTCCAGGAGTTACTATTTTTAGTAATGAGCCAAAAAAAGTTTTTGGGTGCTATATATCAAAATGATCAGCTCGAGAAGTTCAACACAATGGGCTAGGTCCCACAATGATGTTTTTTGGTACCCTGGAAAAAGTGTATATACCAAAGTGATCAGCTCGACGAGATGATCACAATGGGCTATATCCCACAAAATTGTATTTTGGCACCCTAGATTTTTTCTAGGTGAGTGCTGTTTTCAAGTGTTGTCGGTTTTTCTCCTGGAGTCTTGGTTCACTTAAAAAATTGACTTTTGTTTGACAACCCCTTACTAGACTTTGCACAGTTTGTTACTGAATTTGTTCTGTCACTGTCTGACAACTTTTGAAGTTGACCTTGTTATTGACAAATTCCCTGTCTAGTATGATTCCCGAATGTTACAAGTAACTGTTACTGATGCTGACAGACTCTGTCTTGACTGTTACCGACTGCTACCTAACTGTTACTGATAGACCCTGTTGTGACTGTTATTCTTACCACCAGTTTTTTGTCGATTGTTTGTGTTCAGTTAATTTTGGGATAGTGTAGTCTCCTCAGTATGCTCATTTTTTTCTGATGTTGTTTTTTGACATGCAGGATAAACAGAAATAGGCTACTCTAAGCCAGGGTGGGTGTACTACCCATAGGCCCTTTGTTATACCGCAGTGATGAACAATAGTGCATAAACCAATATTTCAGGCCACTACTCAAGGAGGATTCCATGCATACCCTTGAGCACACTACCCGCCTGTTTGACAATACGGGAGGGTGATCTTTTCGGATGCTGTGTCCGGTGTACTATGAAGAATACACAATTGAAAATCTTCCTAGGGATAAAGGTTTCTCCTAATCTTAGAGCATCTCCTGATATACTCGAAGATACTATACGGGTACTGTTTGAGGGTATTGGAGCTTGATCGCCCCTCACTTCACTAGATACTTTACAGACCATCTAGCTTAGCCAATAACGACAACTCCTCTATGATATTTTAAAACCCTCGACATAGGGTTTCTAACCTAATAAACTAATGCAAAAAAAAGGTTTTTTTTTTTTTAATAAGGAAATGAAAACATGGAAAATTATACCTAACAGTCAAAACAACAAGGCAAGAATTGTCACAATCATAGTGGAACACGGCCTTGAAAAGCGCTTTGATACCACTTGTTAAGGAACCTTCTAATTAAAATAAGCACATTCACATAAATATTGCAATAAAAGTAGAAATTCATGAAGAACAAAATATTGCAATACGAAATGTAAATGTAGAAATATAATAATCTCACAAAACACAACACAGAATCGCGGGCCTCTTTGAGGGGGCAACCTCCTTCAATATTGCAAAAAGATACATTCGTTTATGGACCCTTGTCTTTTAAAGATACACTTTATGCAACCTTAACCTAATGCACAAGAGTTGGCTTAAATGCAAAGTGCCACTCGAGCTAGAATCTTCTACCAAACAATAGTTACATTTTTGATAATGGTTACATGAAATGGCCCCACTTGTCTAGGCGCCTCAATTACCTCATACTATTACAAAATATCATTATAATGGGGTCCCCACGTCGGAAAGGGGTCATTACATAATATTATGAGAATACATAATAATGTTAGGATGGGGTCCTAACAACCGTCACTAAGCTTTAGGTTTTTTATAAAGGCAACCTGATTGAGATCACCATTGCTTACACCTGCCTGGGGGTTCAAGTTACAGGCCTTTCCCTTAATCTTAAGCCAACTTCACATTCACACCTTTGCAAGGGATATGCATCTCTCTCAGTTTTGGAATGTCAATGTTTTCAGGTGCACTTCCAAGACATAACCTATGAAGATGTGCCTCTTTGACTGCATCTTTATGGATTTGAGATTTAGGGCCCAAGTTGAAGGTGTGCTGATTGGACTTGTATTGAGAGGGTCCAGACTATTTTGTTCAAATGTTTAATCTGATATAGGAGAATAGTTCCACAACGTATTGTCTAGGATGCGTTTTGATATTCACCCTATTGGCCTCGAGAGCATCTTCAAGATTATTTTTCATCTTCATGGCCTTAGATTCATGGATGACTGCATTTCAGCTCAAGAGAGGTACTCATTTTTAGTACTTTGTTCCTTGAAATGAAGTTCATGCACACATCTGGTCACCATCGAGGCTGGTACTCAGAAAAGCTAGTTTCTTCAGTCACTTGGTATCTCTATAGATCAGCTTTCCTCATTCAAGTGCTTCTGGGTTGCTCCTTCCCACCTTTTTTATGATAGTAAAGTGATTAATCACGTAGTCAAGGATTACATATATTGGCAATTTATTTGGATTACTTGGATTGCTTGCCCTAGCCTCTTATGCTAGCCTTCTACACTGAGCATTTCATGAGGATTGAAGATGACATTATTGGTTGTCCTGATTATACAAAACTATATTGGACACATATCCTCATGAGCCATATTTGCTAACTCAGTGTCTTCTCACATCAGTTGTGGGTGGAGGAGACTGACTACCATATTCCTTAAGAGGATAGGTTAGGTTAGCTTTGCTCTCTTCAAGATGTTGACACTAAAGAGCATTTCATTTTTAAGTGTCCTATTTACTATGAGATTCAAGGGATGTACTATTGCTTGTACAGGCAGAATGCTTTCCTAATCAAACCATGCATTACAGGAAAGGTTATCTATCACTTGGTTGATGATGTCATTTTATCACCATATTTCTGCCATATGGAGCAAGAAGCATTCATCTGAAGCTATGAATCTCTGGAACGTTAGTGACAGATCTGTATACTTTTCGCATGCAAGAGTAGCTACTAGGATTTTGGTGCTTTCTTGCACACAACAGGGCAGGAACTTGGTTTTTTTGGGATTGGGTCAACCTCTCACTACCCCAAATAATACAGACAGATGCAGGTTATTGGATTCTTGTCTTCCTCTACTGGTCCATCATCCATGGATGGGAGGAGCATTTTGGGAGATTGTACTCTATTACCCCTAGGACTATCCAACCCGGCCCCTTGAGTCCCAAATTAGTCTTGTAGGTGATAGGATCATAGTTAGATCCTATGTTGGTTTTTTTGTGACTTTCGATGATGTCAATAGATCTGTCTCTACTTTTCACCACTGATTATAATGGTGCTTGGACCCACTTAAGTTCTTTCTATGATAATGTCATCGCTACTTGTAATATGTTTAGGGTTTTCCCATCTTGGGCTTACCTCTCAAGGCTGTTTTATGGTGTTTTACAGTAGTATCATGAGTGTAGCTTACTCTAGTCTGATGTCTTCTTAGTACTTTTTGGCTACTACAGTGCTTCGTGGCAGTTTTGGCTTACTTCGGTCATTCGTGAATATTAATGAATTATCTTATCTTATCTCTTCCTTTCTTTACATGCAAATAGAGCAGGCAATATATTACAGCCTGTCATGCCAAAGGGAATGACTTGAGGATGTCCCTATTATGCCCTCTCCTCCCTGTGCTATTGGAACATGCCTTTAGGGAAATGTGTCATTTGGAAGCATCCTTGAGGAGAATTGCAAAAATAGGATGGTTTGTTAATAAATGTAATGGAAGTGCAGTTTGGCATTTTTTTGTCCTTGCACTGAGTACCAATATTTTGTCAAGTGAATCATGCCATTGATTAGTAAAGTACAATGGTGTTTTTGACAGGTGCTGCAATTTGAATTTGTAATAATCCTTACATCTGCATTGGTGATCCAGTTGCTGCTTGACATACTACTTTTGTCAGTGGCAATAATATATTCTTTTGCTTCTTCTGTGTTTGTAAATTTATCCTGATTTGAAGTTTCTGTCATTTACACATTCCACCCCATTTGTGGTCTGTGTACAACGAAGCTATGTTTTACCATATTCTTAAATTCTAGTTACATCAGATATTTCAAAATCCTCTTTAATCTACCAATGTGACATCTTTGGTGGTGCCATAAACATGGAAACAATTCCAATTGCATAATTGATGAAGGAGGCAACTTTACAGGCCAAAGTTGAGCCCCTTTTTAGTGGACAGTGGGGTCAAACTTGGGCAGATAATTTGCATTGATCTGCAGTGGTAGAGCTCATTTTGTGGTTTCTTTAAAGGTATAATGATGGGAAATCCATCAGGTATAACAAGGTAAATGGTCTGTCAATTACAATAGAAGTTAGCAAGTTAGACAATTCGTCCGTCATGTTAAACTTGATAGGCAAGTGACGAGTGTATTTTGAATCATTGCTTCTACAACCTGAGTGCAGCATGACTTTGGTGCAGTTATTTCATTGTAACTTTAGGATGCAATGGATCATAGACAATGATTGAATGCTAAAAGTTTGTATGATTAAGAGAACTAGATGTCTAGGGGATGAAGGGAATGGGTTGTTTAATTCCTGGAATTGCATCACTTTTGAGCATAAAGATTCCTTCTAGCAGATTTTATTTGACATACGCACTTGGCATAGGACTCTACACATCATTTTTACTATTTGGTCTAGACAGCATATAACTAATTATGCTTCACTGTAATTAGGAATGTTGCATATTGAAGAGGAGTGGATGACACCCCAGAACACTCCCTTGACATCGTTTATCTTTATATGCTCGAAGTGGCATTCTAGTTGACTGCTTTTCTTCATGTATGGAAATTATTGTCTTTTTTAATGTTTTGCTTTCTCAATTAATCTTAAAGTTCCTAATATATAGAATGCAGACATCTTATATATTATCAGAAAGTGCTCCATTGTGTTCAGACATAATCTTGGAAATTAGAGGAAGTGCTGTAATAATAATTATATGACTTTTGGAGGTTTGTGTGTATTCTTATTTTTGTACAAGTTTTCTTTGGGGATGCTATGATCCTGTGATTCAAATTTGTCAGATTTTACCACCTTTGCTTGCCCTTTGTTACAATTCTTGTAAAATGTCATCTGATATCTTCAGTCTGGATGAATCCTGCTAAGCCACTTGCTCTATTGCTTCTTTTGTTTGTGACTTTTAAGTCTTAAACTATGCAAATTTTCAAGCTTGAGAAAGATTGACACTGCTTTAGCTCATCACTTTCAGATCATGAGAAATTTCCAAGAAATTTAGTTGTAAGATCTCTGAAAAGTGCCCATTATGACCTGATAGTTTTACAATATAGCATTGAGGACTTTTGGCAATGGATCTAAAGGCTATCACAATTGTCCTTTGTTCTTCTACAAAACCCAATCTACCTTTCATGTCTTTGATTTGAAATTACGGTCATGAGAAGTATCTATGGTTAGATAAGCATTATCCTGATTGGAATTATATATCAATTTGTTTGCTGGGCATGGAAACTTTTAGCTTTCAGGGGATGGGGGAGGGGGGATTAGTGTGCAACTGTGCTGTTGTTACAAGGAGCACAGATGATTTCTGGAGCTTTACACACCTCAAAAAAATATTTTAAGAGCGAAATTAATTACCTTTATGTGAATTTTAATGCTTAATGTTTACTTTAGTGTTATTCATGGCTTATGAATTTCAGAACATGTTAAATATTCTTGTTATATCTCAATCTTTAATTGAATCTGATGAATGCTTTGTGATTTGCAATGATCCCTGTGACAGCGAGTTGCAGAAATTGCACAAAGAACTTGTTTTTAGTGGTATTATCTCCGAAGCTGAATTTTGGGCTACAAGAAAGGTTTGCCAGATCAAATATTCGTGCCTTTATTTAAACAATTGATTTTGTGTCCTGTTCAATGAAATCTGGCTATACTTTTCATGTAGTGGTCTTCAGGGTGTGTTATCTTTGTAGCCAATTTTGATTTGAAATTGATCTTCAATTCTGCTAATATCAGGGTGAATTGAATGGATGTATTCTTACAGTAAAATGATGGACACATCTGTTGTGCAGAATCTGCTAGCAGAAGAAGCATCAAAAACTGTAAAACAGCGGACCGGGTTAAAAAGTGCAATGCTTGCTGATGTCCGACCAATGACTGACGGTCGTGTATAATCTTCACTTACAATATTTTTCTGTGCTTATTAAATTGTTGCAATCTTCAATTGTTATTTTACTGTTGAAAATTGCATTAAGGCTGTATTTTCTGGTACACTAGGTAGAAAGAACTGATATACTTAATGATTTTTTGCTTTAATGTGTATCTACAGCAATGTTTTCAAGTGAAAATATTCTCTAATGCTTTCAATGTTGTAGAGGAAATAGCTAGCGTTGTTTTAATAATAATTGTCATTGGCATGTTTAATTGTTATAAGTTTTACAGCTCTGTTATTAGCAGAATTGCCTTGATGGACTTTTCAATAGTAAAAACTATGCCACTAAATCATCTATTTCTCTTTTGATTGTTTGTATTTGCAGACAAATAGAGTTACTTTCAACCTTACGCCAGAGATAATTCATCAGGTAACAAATTGTCTTTTCAATTTGATTCAGGTTTAAGCTAAGAAATAATAAGAGGTGGTTAGCCAAATACTTGGAATGTGTATATCTTTTTTCGCTAGAGAACAAGGGGTTGTACTTAGGTCCCTCACCCTTGACAAATCACAACTCTCTTCTTTAGAGCTTGAGAGTTTACGAACAAATTCTCATCTCAATTGAGTTGCTATAGCTAGACACCTACATCATTTTACATAAAATGTCTAAATTCTTGATTTTCATTTTTTGAATCTTTTTCAATTTTCTATGTGAATACAAATATTCCAGAATTCAGCATCCTTATTGACATTTTCCTCCAGCAGCCTTCACAATACCAAAACTTTACCTCTACTATCTATGCATTCCATCTTAGTAGAGTAATATTTCCAAAACATCGCATTATCATAGTCAGCTTTACCAGATTTAGATTGCTTAGTTTCCTTCTTGAGGCACAAGTGCAACCACAAAAATTGTTATAAACAGTTTATATGGAAAAACATTTATGTTATAAAACAAAGCAGATATTACCAATGGAAAACATTAAAGTAAATCTTAGTAATTATTTGATTCAGGCAGTCAACATTTTCATGTTAGCTTTAGCTAAACTTACTACTTCCTCTAACCAAGGAAAAGAGAATTTAACTTCACGATCCTCAATTAAAACCCCTCTATTGGCTAGCCTATCTACACATTTGTTTCCTTCCCTTAATGTATGTGCAAACCTGATTTCTTCAAACCCTATAGCAAGGTCTTAAATTTCCACAATTATCTCTTTTATATTCCATGGAGCCTTTGCTTTCCTCAAAATTGCATTTATTATTGTTAGTGAATCACTTTCCATCCATGGTTTGTTCCATTTCATTTGTTTGCATATTATTAACCCTTCCAAAGCTGCCAAAGCTTCAACTTCATTATTTGTCTTAAATCCACTATTGAAAGCATAATGAGACAAAATCTCTCCTCTATTATTTCTAATTATACCTCCTCCTCGTAGTCCTGGATTTCCTTTAGATGCTTCTTCAAAATTCAATTTGACCAACTCCACAGCTGGTGGTTTCCACTTTATATTCTTTGCCTTATTTTTGTTTCTCTTGTCCCCAAAGTCATAATTTCATTTGATGACTTGACTCCATCTATCAAGGCTCTCTGCTTCCAGATTAGGGATTAGGTGAGTTGATAGGGTTGGTTTAGACTCATCTATAACCAAGCAAATCTTCCTTTTCATCACCTCTAAACTACTTTCCTTTCCTTTAAATATTCTTCTATTCCTTTCTAGCCATATAGTCCAAAGTATTGTATCTTTTGATATATCCCAGATTGTCTGTAAAGCCTCACTTTTAAAAGCGCTTTGCCAATGCTTTAACCATTCTTCAATTTTGTCATTCATCACCATGCATTTACCAAACATATCAAGAATCCATTGCCATAGGTTCCAGACTATTGAGCAGTGTCCCCAGAGATGGTCTATACTCTTCTCCTTCTTTTTACAAAGACCACATTGTGAGGGGCCATGAAAACCCCTTTTCATAAGGTTATCTCTAGATAAAATGACCTATTAGCCAAACAGACATTTTGATTTTAGGAATGCTCAGGCTATCCCAAATATCTCTCCATATTCTTGCGATATTCCTATTTTGATGGTGCTTTACATTATATCCACTTCTTGTTGTGTATTCTCCTGAGCTATTCAACTCCTAAAATAACTTATCCTTGGCTCCCCTCGGAATAATCACTGTTGTTATCTTTCTACTCAACTGCCTCCTCGCATCAATGTCTTTTATACTTGTAAAAAAATCTTCTTTCCATTTGTATCTTCCTTCTTGATCTTTGTACAAAATGTTTGAAACCCTATCACCATATTTGTCTTGAAGTAATCTCATCCATATTTTCAAAACTGGATCTAGATTGAGTGGTTTTTTATCACATCAAGTATCCATCCAAATAGAAAATTTTTCTCCAATTCCCACCACCCATCTTAAACCTTTAATCACTAGATTAATTGATTTTTTCAAACCGTTCCATGCAATAATACCATTTTGTAGGCTCAACATACTTAGAATAATTCTTGCTCATTGTCTTTGACTCTCTTTGTACAATCTCCAAATTACTTTTCCCCTAAGATCTTAGTTTGCATCCGTAAGAACTCTCAAACGGAGACCTACCCAAGTTTTATCATCACACACCTTGCTCCATTTCATCGTGTAATCCTGACCACAAAAATGGCCGTATAATACAGATTAAACTTTTTTCTATCAATTTTGACGTAGTATACAAGGACATATAATATGTTTGAATGGCCTATAAGACCTGATATAATTAGCTGCACTCTTCCTGCTAATGATAACCATCTACCTTTCCATGCCGGTAGTTTATTCTGAACTTTACTTATAATTGGATTCCATAATTCTATCATCATTCTCCCCTCAAATAAGGGTATCCCTAGATTAGTTGTTGGCAAATTTGCCTCCTCCATTTGAAGTAACCTGCATATCCCTGTGCTGATTTTAGCTGGGGTGTTTAGGAAGTAAATTTTGGATTTTGTCCTATTAACTTTTTGCCTTGATGCTCTTTCGTTTTCCTTTAATAAATTATTCAAAGCTCTGGCCTAGTTTATCCTTTCCCTCCAAAAAGGGTTTATCATCTACAAAATGTTGATGGGTGATGTTGTTGTTGTTAGTACTAGCCTTAAGTCCAGTTATAAGCCCATCTTTGTTAGCCTTCTTCAAGTTCCTAACCAAAACCCCTGCCATAATAATGAACAAATATGGTGATAGATGATCTCCTTGTCTAAGACTTCTCTTTGCTTTAAATGGTTTTGTTACTAACCCATTGACCACCACTGAATATGAAACTGTAGACACACAAGCATTAATCCATTTGACCCATTTCTTCCCAAATAAAAACTTTTCTAATATCGCAAAAAGAAAATCCCATTTAACCCTATCAATAGGCTTTACTCATATCAAGTTTTAAGATCATTCCTTTCTCATTTCTTGAAGTTGCTAAATGCATAAGTTCATGAGGTACTATGATCCCGTCCACAATTTGTCTCCCTTTCACAAATCCTCGTTGCTCTTCTGAAATAATTTTTTCTAACAATGGTCTTAACCGATTAGCCATAGGCTTATGGGTTGAAATGAATCAAACAATACTGTCTTAACCGATTAGCCATCCCTTTGGAGATAATCTTATATGCCATATTACATAGGCTTATGGGTTGAAATGAATCAAACAATACTGTCTTAACCGATTAGCCATCACTTTGGAGATAATCTTATATGCCATATTACATAGGCTTATGGGTCAAAATGAATCAAACAATTGTCTTAACCGATTCTCCATCACTTTGGAGATAATCTTATATGCCATATTACATAGGCTTATGGGTCGATATGAATCAAACAATTCAGCATCCTTCTTTTTTGGAATCGGGGTAAGATATGTTGCATTTATTTTATAAGGCATGTATTGTTTTACCCTAGACTGTTCCATTGCCACCAATAAAGAATCCTTCACTATATCCCAATTATGTTGATAGAATGCTGCAGAGAGCCCATCCTGACCTGGGGATTTATCCTTATTAAAAGAGAAAAGAGCTAGATGAACTTCTTCCAAAGTAATAGGCTCCATCAGTTTTCTATTGTCTTCATCTGTTATAACTGAAGGAACTTCTTGTAGAAGTTTATCATTAAGAACTTCAAACTCCTCTGATCCTAAAATATTCTGATAAAAAGACCTTGCCTCCTTTCTAATTTCACTCTGGTCTTCAATCCAAACCTCTCCTACTGATTTAGTTTTACTAATTCTGGATGTTGATCTCTGTACTATTTCCATCCTATGAAAAAACTTTGTGTTTTTATCTCCTTCTTTTAACCAAGTCTGTCCTGATTTTAATCGCCAAAATTTCTCTTCCTTGCTCAAAATATTATGATCTTCACTAAGCAACTCCCTTTCCTTTGAGCTTAGATTATTATGATCACCTTTTTGGAATTTTAAAAGTTTATCTTTTTGTTCTTCTTTCTTCTCAAAAATGTTTCCAAAAGTTTTCTTGTTCCATTCTTTTAATCTATATGTCATAGATTTGTTTTGTTTTGGAAGTGTATACAACCCACCGTTGCCTAAAGAATTCCACGTTTGTGCTATCATATCAACAAATTGATGATGGTCTTCCCACATCTGCTCATATTTAAAATATGATATTTTTTTAATTCACTTACCACCATTTTAACTTTTATTGGCCAGTGATATGAACCAATCCTTGTCAAGGTATTAATTTTAGCACAAGTCCCTTCATCTAGCCAATGATTTGAGAGTATGCATTTGTCTAATTTTTTTGCTATTAGGTTTTGGCCTCTCCTATTGTTGGTCCATGTATAGTTGTCTTCTTCAAACTCAACCTCCCATAGATTATTGTTTTGAATAAAAGCTGAGAAATCTCTTATACTTTGAGTTAATTTCCTAATTCCCCAAATTTTTCATCTAGCTTGGTTATGACATTAAAATCTCCTATGATCATGAATCGGGTTTCTTGGTCATTATTTCTCATAAAGGCTTCAATCCCACTCCAAACTTCTAATTTGCCTAACTGAGTTGTAGGTCCATAGACATTGATAAGTATGAAACAAATATCTACAAAGTAGAATGTGACTCAAGAGGATATCGAATGCCTAGTTTTATGAATGGTTACACAAGAGATTCTAATAGGATTCCAACATGTTAGAATTCCACTTGTCGCTCCTTCATAATCTATAGCATCCCATTGACATCTTGCCTATATTGCTTTCACAATTTTGGAAATTTCTTCTTTTGTCATTTTAGTTTCCTAGATACAAAGAATATCAGGCTTATTACTTGAACAAAGGTCCCTGATACACCTTTGCTTTGAGGGGGCATTAGCACCTCTTATATTCCATGAGATGGTAATCATGTCTCATTAGGGGCTATTGGCCCTACCTGCAAATTACCAATATCATTTTGTTGTTTGGTAAAGAGAAATTCAACCAACTTAGTTTGTGTTCCTTTCTCTATGTTTGCTCTTGCTTCCCTAGATCTCGCTTGATAATTTGAGGGGTTTCCTCTTTTTGCCTTGGATGTATTAGGATTAGGTCTTATTATTCTATTCCTCAATATTCTTTCACAACTTTATTTTTCATTAGATTTATCCTCTCTTGTCTCTACTACGGAAGCTTTTGACTTGTCTTGCTCATTTTCTAGTATTTCCTTATTAATGGTAGCAGTATTAACATCTACCACTGCATTTTCTTTACCAATGTTTTTCTCTTGAATGGTGTATGGTACTTCAAGAGAGTCTTCAAGTTCTGATGAAACACATTCCTTAGGTTTATCAAGAATGTTCGTCCCTAAATCAAGATCATACTGAATAGATGATTCCTTGTTAATATGTTGAACTTGTTGTACTATGTCCTCTAAGCTTTGATCAACTTTTTCTTCATAGGCTGAAGCCTTAAAAGAGTTGGTATTTCTTCCAATATCCTTCCTTCCTGGTCTCCATTGTTTATTTGCTTTCATTTGTCTAGACCTATTTTTTGGAAGTTTAAAACCATCTTCATCCATATCCATTTGTAAGTTTCTCTTGCAGTTTTCTTTATATGATTCTGCTGAACTCTTCTTAGGGCATGATCTCTCATGCTCCATCTCATGACATCTTTACATTTAAAAGATATGTTTTCATATTCTATGGTTTGGGTCCACTTCTTATCCCCATACTTAAAAATGATTGATTCTGGTAAAGGTTTACTTATATCAATCATGACGAATATCCGAGCATAAATAATCAAGAATCCATCTTTCGTAATTTCTGAAATCTCAAGGAATTATCCCAAAGTGTTACCTATTTCCTTTAAGGAATCCATTTTCCAAAATTCAATGGGCAACCCATACATCCTAACCCAGTTGGCCAATACCCGTTAAATTTACTAAAAAACGCCCTATCTTTGAGCAAGGATGATCGATCCCTTGTAGTGTTCTCACTAATCTCTACTACTAGAGATGTTATTAAGGATTTAGCTATAAATCGGTCCATGGGAAGTAAACTAAAACTCAAAATTTACTGAAATTTTCCAGAATATCCTATAGCAAATGTAATATTTGATAAATAAATAATAATAATTTGCATGCAAAATTTCTAAGATAAAGAAGGGAAAAAGAAACTCAGCTGAAAAATTCTATGCCCAGACATAATGTCTTGCCTCATTGAAGCCCTAGCCCTCCATTTCTCCTCCCATCATCCAAACCTTGGCTGATAGATACTTGCAATTTTGGTTTTCGCAACTTGAAAAATCGTCACTGCCCTTGTTCCGGATGGTTGACTTCATAGGGTCGTATCTCTCTCAATATTGCTCGGATTCCTTTTAAGATCGGTCGTATCTCCACTCATTTTAAAGCTCTTCAAATTGCGCACAAATTGGTCCAAGAATCAGCTGAATCGGACAACCCTTCGCGAAGATATGGCTCCTAAAAGATGAGACATTTTTCCGAAAAAATTGCCCTAATCCTTCGTGACCTTGTGTTTGTTGTCAAACGATATTAACTTTGGAATGTGTATATCTCAAATACTATGTTCTCCTCCTTTAGGGTGTTGCAAAGCCATGTTTTTCAAAACCTATTTCAATGCACTCATTTCTTGTTGATCTTTTTGTAAAGTTTGTAAATAACATTTAAACACCGTTTAATTGCATATCAAAATTACCATGCATTGTGAACTGAAACTCTATCTAGATTAGATATGAGACGCTAGAAAGGGACTTTTGATGTCAAAGCAATTGTGTTTGATGTTTACTAGTTGATTTTGACCTAAAGACTTTCACAAGTTTCTGTTATCGGCAAAAAAACAACTTCATTTGTAATTTCTACAGAGTTAGTAGTATTCTTGTTGATTATTTGAAGGAACCTTATTCTCTTTACCAACTCATTATGTGGGGTATAAGATCTGGAATGTTAACTGAATAATTAAAGTCCACTTTACTTTTTTTAGAAATTATCCATCATCGAGCTAGTTCAGTATCTGTTCTCATGCTTTCATTTCCTGAGTTTTATATTGCCTTGGTTGAAGGTAATGTTCTTTAGTTGTGTATGTCATATGAACTGTGACAATGTGCTGACTTTTGTGCCTTTGCTTGAGATTCTAAAGTCTGAGTGTTTTTGACATTTATTTAAAATACATCATGAGGTTGAGCTTTATGAGATAAACTGTATGTTGCAGATTTTTGCTGAAAAACCATCTGTGCATCATGCATTTCTAATGAATGTACCCAAAAAGGTGATGTTCCTTCTTTTGGAAAAATGTTTGTCAAAATTTGGTTATCTACTCAGCTTAAAACAATAATTAGTCTAGGCAAAAAGGAAATAATCAAGAAAATGTTTTGAATGAAGCAGTGTAGTATTGTCTTGGACTAATATTTTTTGTTGTGTACAGATGAGCGAAATAGATTTTTGGAACAAATATTGTAAAGCAGAATACATCCATAGAACAAAAAGTGCTGCTGCTGCAAAAGCAGAAGCTGACGAAGATGAAGAACTTGCAGTTTTCTTAAAAGATGATGATATATTAGAAAATGAAGCTCGCCGGAAGGTGTTCCACTATCTTCTTTCTTTTGTTATTTATTGTTGTTGTTGTTGTATTGTTTCAATTGGTTATATGGGATTGAAATGGTCCCCATCCGCATTACATCATCACCATGTAGTGGTACTACAACAGCTTGGATATTATCCATGTATCGCTTGGCAAGATTCAACCAGTGTCTTCTCCTTGAATGTTGAGGAATCTAATCAGTTGAGCTTATGCCATTTGATGTTGTTGTTGTTGTTGTTATTATTATTATTATTAATTTATTTTATTTTTTTCAGATTGCTGGAAGTCTGCATCTGTTTAATTATCAAGAATAACATCAAAAAGCTACAACAGTCTTCTTAAAAGTTATCTGTAGTTTCAGGTTTCTATTGCTGCTGCTTTTTGAATTGGTGAAGAAAAAATTTGACTACTCTTATTATTGGTTTGCTTTTGATTGGACAGTAAAGCCATTTCATGGTGGTTCCCTTGAGAAAACATTGCAACATATTTAGATATTTGAAGCCACTTCCTGCGGAAATAAATAAATTGAGAGGTTTGTGGTGCATATTCATAATGTAGATGTGAGATGCTTTCTTACGTTTTTCAATAGTTGTCATAATACAAGTTGAGACATCAAGCAAACTTCCATTCCTAGTCATTTAAACTTCACCCATTCCAGTGTTTGTCATAGAGTGTCTGCAGCATGGTTTGTCCCACTTCTACTCACCCATCACCTTGGTTTTCTTAACCTGTTGATGTTTATTTTCCAGATAGGTGTTGCTTCCTTGTGAGCTTGCCCAATTCGCGTCATATTGTCAACATCCTGAATTCCAATTGTATCATGCTTCTTTTGGAGCTTGTGCCTTTAATTAGCTTTAGACCCTTGTTAGAACAGAATTCTCCTCATCAAAGGCTTTACCTTTGGTACTTGACAGGACTGTATTAGCAGTATATGTTTTCCAATCTAATGGTGTGTGCTCCTTATTGAAATCATGGCTAGAGTGTCATGATCCTTCTGGATTTGTCTCTAGTCATCTAGTTAGAATTTGTGTTCAAGTTTAGTGAGAAATCCTGGCTATGAGATTTGACATTAAGTATAATAATAATAATGATGATGATGACGAAAGCATGGAGACATAACCCTTTGTATATATATATATATATATATAAATAAAAGGTGGCAAACGCAAAAGGGATATAAGCAGGACACACAGGATGGAATCAGGGAGGAAGATGTGCGAGAGATTTAAGGTTTTATTTTTAAAACGTTTGATTGCCAATCTGTGAGTTAAACTGATTGTTGTCATGGAATCAAAATCACCGAGCTGATTTAATAAATCAAAGTTCAAAATCACATTGAAGTATATTTAATAATGTTCACTGAAATGGATTTTGTTTGGCAAACCAGGCACCATAGGTTGGTCTGGTTATATTGCATACCTCTAGTGTCCCATATTGCACACTGCTACCTTTACTAGGCTGTTGATTTAGTTTTCATCTGAAGGTTGTAGAGTTTTCTAATCTTTTTAGCAATGTCCTTATTCTCTAGAGCTGTGCTTCGACACCTACTGAAGGTTTGCACATAGAGTCTAACTAGCCAAATACCTAATCCACTATTTTTCCCATTTTTGATGGACATTTCTAGTTGATAATCTCTTACTTTGCCTCTTCTATTGTCATTACTTGCATTTTCTTTTTGGGACAATTTTGTCAACTTTGCCATCCTCTCAGAGGATTTGATGATCTTGTTGTCATCTTTTTCTTCCATCAATGTGCCTCATTCTTATTCTTTTAGGCACTTTCTGTTGATTCTCTTGTATACAATGTTATCATAACAAAATTTATCTTGTTATCCCAAAATTCAATGTGAAATCTTGTACTTCCTTGGGTGTATTAAATAGATTGTGAGTGTACACATATGCATTTATCTGTCTTTCAAATATATGTTAAATAGTCTTTGCAGATATAGAAATAAAGTATATGACTCTAACTAATATTGGGTTGGCCAATAAGAAGGCTGCTAATTTCTAAACATCCGAATGACTACAAGAAGCTATGTGGATTAGGTCATCTTGGAGACCTCTGATCAATTATATTCGAAATTTGGCCCATGAATAAGATTTGTTGATTATTTATATTATAGTTTATTTTTCTGAATTATTTTGGTATTTGATATTTCATTTGTTTGGAAAATCAAAATTAAATTTATCTTTGGACCCTCCTTTGGGCCCTATGGATACAACCGTTTAAGAGGTTATTGAAATGTAATCCAATTATCATGAATTATCCTTGTGATGGGTCATGCAGATTATCAAAAACATCAATGTATTTCTTTTGTTTCATTTATACAGGTAAATCTAGAAATTTCTTCAACACAATCATCTATATTTCTATTCTTCTACTCAAAAGAATTGTTTGTTCCCTTATGAATATAAACTTATAGCCAACATATTATTAATTTATGTTTTTTAATCATTTATTCACTGAGCATGTTTTTGGTCTGTGGCCTTTAAAATTCATAGCCCTAATATTAAATATTAAATAAATTCATCTATATAAAAGAAACTACACCCATACATTTTGTAATTCAACCTTTGTAGGAATTTAACCTTTGTGGAATTTTTGAAGTGTATTGCGAAAAGGACAACACGTAGGGATAATTGAGGATTGCAGTTGCACAAGTAAGTTGACCTAAGAAACCTTAGGTTTTCCATGTATTGCCTAGAAATTCAAAAAATAATTAAAGAGAAATGGTGGCTGAAATTTAGATCTAGCAGTTTTGGTATATTTTTGAATAGATTCTTTGCAAACTCATTAAATTTTTGCAATAGGTACTTATCTTGGATTATTGCAACTATTCTAGAGTTAGACACAATAGCTTAGTTTTTTAAATATGGAAAATCTTAGAAATTTTAATTAAAGAGAAACGGTGACCTGAATTTGAATATGTAAGTCTTCATATATTTTTAATAGAATCTTCTCAAACCCATTAAATATCATCAATAGGTATGCCTTGAACATATTTTAATTAAAGTTAGAAAAATTCAAATTTTGTAAACAAGCTGTGAATTCAAAACTATTTAAAATTTTATTCCTAATCAAAATGTTTAGGGGATGCCCCCAAGGGTTAGGTGGATTGGTAAGACTTTGGGCACTTACCAAGAGGAGACCTAGGTTCAAACCTTGGGGGCATGCCCAATAAGGGCAAAGGTAGTAGTCTGACTTGAGTCCGTTGAGTGCACGCCAACTTGACAATGGCGGTACCAACCCTGAGCCACCGGGGGTCTCCCTCACACCGAGCTGCATTTTGATATGGGTGATTTATTTTTCATCAACCTTAGGTTGATGATTATAAGGACTTAGTCTTAGGTTTAATAGCTGCCTTGATGTGAGTTGATTTTGTCACTCATGTTGACTAGGTCTAGGTTTAGGTGTTAGCACTTTCTTTGATATGGGTGATTTATTTTTCATCAACCTTAGGTTGATGATTATTAGGACTTAGTCTTAGGTTTAATAACTGCCTTGATGTGAGTTGATTTTGTCGCTCATGTTGACTAGGTCTAGGTTTAGGTGTTAGCACTTTCATAGAATAAGGGCTTATTGATTAAGCTATTTTACACAATCCTCAGATCTATAATGGATTATCAGGATTGGTTGTTTGTAATTTGTGCTTATTTAAGCACCTATTTTGTAATGTAAATATATCTTGGAATTTAATTCTTATTTGGAATTTTATTCCTTATCATTGGTATCAGAGCCTCACGGCTCTTGACCTATGAGGGGAAATTCCCCTCTTCCCTTTCTCCATTTCAATTTTGCAAATATTGCTGACTATTTCTGTAAACAATAATTTATTTTGCTGACGAATTTTTACAAAAATTGCTTGTGCAAAATTTTGTCGTAAAATTGTTGTCGACAAATTGTCATTGCATATTTTGTCAATTAGTGGGGTTGTTCATTTTTGTTTAAAGAACATTCAGTTCTGACGTCGCCTAACGTCACTGTGCAAAATTTTTTTGTTTGTACGCTGCACACATTGTCTCCTTGCATCATCTTGTCTATTTTGTGTGGATATGTGCAGAGATTGATGCTCTGCCAACTTGAACACCCTACCCTACGCAGGCATCGAGGCAGATTTTTCCGAGCGACGTGTGAAGCATGAGCACTTTGCTGCTCTTGATGACTGTGCCGTAACTAGTGAGCACTTGTTGGTTGTCGGACCGTACCTTTATTGTTTGCACCCAAACCCTTAGACAAGGGTAACGTCAGAAGTCGCTCGACAAATCTCTATGCATTTTGTCATCCTGCTACGACTCAAGATCTGCCGATCTGTGCTTCTTCACCACGTTAGTTGAAGGAGTCTTTGAATTGATGCCGATTTGGACACACCTACACACTTGCACAGTGAATTTTGCTTTCAGTCCCTCTTTTGTGGACACCGTTGTGTGTGATGTCACTCCAATGGATTGCTGTGGAATATTGCTTGGAAGACCCTATCAATATGATAGAAGGTCTATTCACGATGGGTTTAAAAACACATACACCTTGCATAAAGATGATAAGGCCTACATAATCAGAAGCACTCAGCAAACTCCACAAAATCTAATGCTAAGTTGTCGACAAGCACGAAAGGCTGTAAATCAAGCAAGGGAACTAGCACTCATCTTCATCAGGCCACATAATGAAGAAATCCAAGCATCCAAGCAAACACAAAACATGCATGCTTCAGTGAAATCTTTATTGCAATCATATTCAGGTGTCTTTCAAGAACCTACACGTCTTCCTCCTCAAAGAATGATTAATCATAGCATTGAAATTGTACCTGCTGCTTCACTTCCTAATGCTCCAATGTATAGGCAATCAATAGTGCAAATGGAAGAAGTTAAAAGACAAATTCAAGACTTATTGTCTAAAGGTTTCGTTAAACCCAACACTTCTCCTTGTGCTTCACCTATTTTGCTTGTGTTGAAGAAAGATGGGACTTGGAGACTATGCATTGATTTTAGAGCATAGGTTATAGAGGCAGCTTCAATAATTTGACCTGTGTTTTGAGGCAAAAACCTCGGGGAGAATGTCTGACCCCCATGCCCAGTTGTTAAAGATAAAAGGATGTTACTAATTCCCTTGATATAAAAAAAAATGTTTAGGGGATGTCAACATTGAAAAGTATAATGTTAGAGATAGAACCTTATATACATTTCCTCTCAAACCTTTAGGGATGAATTTGTAATAAATTTTCAAAATGAAAAAATCATGCTAATCAGGGTAACAACAATTTGTTGTAATAGATTTTCAAAAAATTGAAAAAATATGCTAATTAGGGCAACAACAATTTGTTCTCCAAAACATTCAAGAATGAAATGGCATTTCAAAGCTAATCAAGCTTATTTGGCTTTACTCTTAGGTTATCTTAGATCCCTTTATCTTAGATTATTGTAACTTTGTGAGAGTTGGACCCTATCTTAGGTTTTACATATATTGGCTTAAAAGTTAGAAACTTTAATTAGAGACTAACAATGAAACAATTTAACTTCATGAGTCTTGATATGCTTTTGGATAAATTCTTCGCAATCCCATTATCTTTAATCAATAGATTCACTTTGGACAATTATTTTTTTTTACATGGTGGAATCGGTAGCCGCCACGAATCCGGGCAGGCTGTCCAGCTTTTATGGCCGCCACAGTATTCTGCGTTGTCCGCCCCGGAAGCCACACACAGATCTTTGCGCAGTCCGCCCCTATAACCGCCATGCCACAATCATTTTAAACCTTTTACGCCGCTGAAAGCACCAGGAAAGGGACAAGCGTTCATTCTGGCGAGGCCTGAGATTTGAACCTTGGACCTCCGTCCCCCTCTTTGGACAAATTTTAATTGGAAAGATTCTATTATTTGCCAAAAAATTTTTGACTTTGCTTACTCTCAAATCTTATATACTAAAAGTCTAAAACGCAAAGATGCTAACAACATTCAGTTTCACAATTAAAATGTGAAAGATAGGAACATATTTAATTATTTTCTCATAACCTTGAGGATAATTTTTTTAATAAATTTAATAACATTAAAAAAAATCATTTTAATTAGGGTAACACTAATCTACATTTGAAAAATATTTCAGGCTGAAATTTTAAATTTGCAAGTATTGCTATATATTTTGGATCGATTATTCACAAGCTTGTTATATTTCATCAATATATATATGCATCAAATAAAATTTCAAAATTTAAAAAATTTAAGCTAAAATGTAAAAAGCTATAAATCTTGTGAAAAAGATCATAATTAATTGATAATTACAACATTGAATTCAATATAAACTGTTACATATAAAAGAGAGATAAATAGAGAGATAGATACCCTTGCCACCAAATGGTAGAGGCATGTGTGGGTATAATATAAAGAGTCATAACCCCTCATACCCACCTTTTAATAAATAACTATTTAGCAGGTTATTAGAAAGGTAGGTTATAAATATTAAAATCATATAGGCTATAATATAATATAAAGGTATTGTAAGAGGTATAATAAGGCTGTGGTTAGATCCGGTACCTGTTCCGATTTGATTGTGCTGTACATCGAACTAAATATAAGTCCGAAGGAACAAAGAAACTGACATACATGGCCTAGTATTATCACAACACACACATCCATATCAAATAATGCATGGACTAGTACACATTCATATTAAATTATACATATAGTTGTGTATATTTGTAACGCAGGAAACATAGAAAGTATCAGTTATCTTCGTAATGTGTTTTGCATTTGAGTTTTTTGTTGACCAATAATGAATGCTAGAATTCATAACCACTGTAATTTGTTGCCATAAGACAAACAGGTCTCTCAAAATTGTCAAAAAAAAAGAGTTATTTTGGGATACAAAATTAGCTTCTTTGTTTTTTCAAGTCTTTATGTTCTTTATGTCTTATCTGATATAACATGGTTTCCAATTATTTTCTCTCTTGGTGAGCATTTGGGGTTTTTAGCCCTGAGAAACCTTTCTTCTTTACTGAAGCTCCAGATTTTAGTTCTAAATTGCAGTGCTATTTTAGGATAGGGAAAAAAAAATGTATTGTTAGAATCCAGTTAAGCCCTACAAAACATGTTTGGTGGCCTGCTACAAAATTAGATTGGTTTGCATGCTTATTATTTATTGTTAAGGTTTTCTGGTGGTACATGTTCTGCATTTAGTGGACAAGGTCATTAATAAGTATTTTGGATATTTTACTCTCTACATAGAATGCAAATTCAAAACATGATTAAGTGGAAACACTTCTGATTGTTAATTTATTTGTATGGACAAAGATATAGTATATGGACTTAGAAATTGCAGAGTCTTCAAGATGAAGGGCATGATAATCTCTACAATGGGAGTACAAAAAGATGTGAATCATAGATACTGTATCCGACAAGTCTCTTGCTCGGATATCCATATGCGCATATCAGACACTGATACAGATACAATACTTCTTGGATACTGTATTTAAATGTATCCAAACACACGAGTGCCATATCCAGACCTTTCCAAATATATGGGTACCATATCCAGATGTATCCCATTCTAGCCTGAGTGGGCCTAACAGTGAAGGCTTGGGTATTCCATATAGGAGGTCCAAGGTTTGAATCCAAAAGAGGGTAGGATATGTACGGTCCCTAGGAAAATAGCACGAGTGCCCCCTCCCATGCAGAGTGGACCCAAGGAGTACAGGGTGGTGTAATATGCATAATGCTCCTGGATCTTAAAAGTTATTTTACTTTTTAACTTAATACACGGGTACTTTATTTAGTTGTATCCGAATACATGCTCCTATTTGGTCCATATCTAATATATCCTGCTATGGCTTAGGCATGTCTATTGTTGTATTTGCAACGTGAGATTAAGATAAGAATGTGCAATTTTTAAGAAATATATTTAAAATTAAAAAATCAATGACAATCATTTTCTTAGTTAATGAAAATATCCTCTTCAAAACTTATACGTGTGTAAACATCTTTGTGTTATATTTTCTTCTTTTCATATATAAAACATATATGCTTTTTATAATGTCATATCCAGCCATATCCATATTAGGAGGTCTTGAAAATTTGTCGTATAAGTATCCGATGCTGTATCCGTTTCCATGCAACATAGATGTGGATTGAAGTGCTTTTCATACAGTTGGAAGTTGGTATATACATTTCTAAGTAAAAGGATTGTTTATAACTTATAAAAGTAATGAGTCTTGAAACATGAGTCTTGGGTTTAATCATTCAAGGAATGGCAAACTTATGAGAAATACCATTGTGGAAATTGGAGTCCAAAAATAGCTAATTGGAGATAACTGATGCAGATGTTCTTTTGACAGAAGGCATTGTAGAACATACATAAGAGCTTGCATCTGACTTACACGATAATAACACATGTACCAAGGGATGATGTTCTGAGTTGCTACAAATAAAATTGATCAGCGTCTGCGACAGGATATGTTGATCAACTAGAATTTGAAATGGAACTGTGACAACTGAAAAATAGCAGCAGCACCCTCATGTTTAACATTCATTATAGGTCATTGAGCATTGAAATCCTATTTTGATGACTATAGTGATAAGCAAGAATCATTTTTTTTGCAGAAATTGGTCTTTCATTTATGTCCATAATGGTTACACTGAGATGCAGGGTCATATTCTTGATATTGTCACTTCCTTTTTATTTATCACATTCTTAATATACTAGGCATGGTTTAGTTGTTCTTTCTATATGGTCAGAATCTCTGAATTTATCCATTGTTTCTCTTTGCAGATCAGGAAGGTTGACCCAACTGTAGACATGGCTTCAGATTATGCAGATGACTACACACACTTACCGGTAATCTATTTTTTTTTGCTATATACATCAAATAAATTGGCATTTGGATTGAAGTTATCTGAATGCTGGTCTGAATCATGAAATTGTGCTATCCATGGGATTTGTTTCTGTATTTTTAATGGGAATTCAACATGTTGATTGTTGCAGATAAAATGTGATATCAATGAATTATTGATAAGAGGTTGACACATGCCTGTAGCACATAAGTAGTTGATTATACACATGATCTATGTAAGATTGAATTATAAATGTCTGAGGACTATAGGCAGGCATTTCATACTAATTTTACTGACCTATCTCATAATACAAGTCTCCAAAGAATGAATATGCTTATATGGGAGTTAAATATTCTATAAGACTAAAAGGGAAACAAAAACAATAAATATGTATATTTGGTCTCATCCTTCATTATATTAAGGGTTGCATTTTTGTTTTTCTGGTCATAAAGATAGTCATTTTGCTAAAATTGTCATCAGTCATGTATATGAGAACCAGGGATACATGGGGACCCATCCCCCACCCCTGGGGATGCGTCCCCCTATCCCTGCCGTCCCCAAAATGGGGGGACGGAAAAGGGAACATTTCCTTGCCTAGGTGTCTCAAGCTATAAATTACTTGAATTTTACCAATTTGCTATTGCTCGCCGGCATTCCTCAATCAAACAGGTATGTAATGATTGTAAAATCTCATGGCATTCTAGAAAAATTAATCGGAATTGATAAGGCTACCATACCTGAGAATGAATAGGGAGAAATAAGCTAAAACCATACTTGGCCGTACGTATTCAATGTCCAGAGCAATGGATCAGAATCCCTTGGAAGGATGATTTCAAACCCTGGGAAAGAGGAGTCGGGACTCGAACCTCGCACATACTGTCCATCGTTTCCCCTGTTTATAATAGCAGAAGAATTTTAATGGGGAAATATGCCCAATCAATGTGTCGGAGCCTCGGCCTCATTGCAGAAAATGTTCAACGAGAATCTGTTTTTTAAAGGTGATGCCCTGTACGTTCGGACTGTTATTGAGTATACAGGGGACTTAAATCATAAGGGTAACGTCAAATATTTGAAACCCTTACTGTAGAATATAACTAACAGAGTAAACTGTAGAGTATAATTAAAAGTCTAAAAAAATTATTTTAGTAAAAAAATAAATAAAGTTTTAATATGGTCAATTTAAATTTAATTTTTAAAAATAAATTTATTGAAATTTTATGTATTTAAGATTATAATGCAAATCAATTAAATTTTTTAAGTTTAAATAAAAATATTTATAATTAATTTGATGTTTAATTATTATATTTTATAACTTTTATATAGTTTTTATTGATTATATATTTGATCTCATTTTTAACACAATATTTAATTATATAATTTAGACATATTTCATATTTTTTATATATTTAAATTTCTAAATTTTTTAATACTATTATACTTGCCGTCCCCTAGCCGTCCCCTAGCCATTTCCCAAAATCGGCTTGCTGTCCCCCGCCGTCCCCGAAACCTGTCCCACTGTCCCCCTGTCCCCGATATTTCTGTAACCTTGATGAGAACTTACCTTATTAAGATGCTTCGCCAAATGTCATTAAGGAGTCATGTTGTAAAAGAGGAAAACAATCTCTCGTAGAATGACATAAATACCGAATGAGTTAATGAAAGTGATAGAACTGTGAATGTGACTTTTTGTGAGATCATTTGGTTCATTTGTGCACTAAATATTATTGCCTGAATATTCATCCCTTATTTTCTTGAAATCAATGGCCTATACTTTTGTATTGTCGTGGGCTCCATAATTTTCCATGAATCCTCAGATTGAGCTAGTATTTGCACAGTTGTTGCACGGTCTTTCATATAAGTTTCTTGTGTCAATTAGGTAAAGAAGAAAATTAATGAGATGTTGGCTGTGGATATAGTTTACAATATCTACACCAATTATGGTTTCTTCAGAAAGCATGGGTGACTTCCTGTGTGTGACTTCTCTCTCTCTCACACACACACGCACAAGAAAAAAAGAAAAAAAGAGAAGAAAAATGTCAATGTTATCAGAAACAGAGATTGCCTATTAACTTCTTTTGCCAGTGGAATTCAAAAGGAAAACTGAAACTTTGTTTAATTCCTGGATTTGTTCCAACATTTTGCAATCTAATTAGAGAATAATAGCGGAAAAAGTTAGAAAGAAGCCATTGTTTGTCCTAATTCATGGAACTTGTGTGTATGCTTAGAGACAATGTCAGGCCTTCAAATAGTGTAGATGGGGCAAAATCATTTAGGATGAAACACCCTCTATAATGATGGAAAATGTCCTCATTTGTCTCATAATCTTCCTCTTGGATGAAGTGAAGAGTAAGCAATAAAATTCTTATGAGGGCTTAAAAGTGTGTAGGTTATACGACAGAGTGAGTACAAAATTTATATTAATGTCCACAAATGGCAGTGTAGATATTAATAATTTAGTACTAAAGGTCATCTTTAGAAAAATTGCTGGTTTCCAATGATTTATCGTGAAACTCGCAAGAAATTGCGGGCAGTGAGTTTTTTTTAATTTTCTTGGTGCCAAGAAAATTTCCAACTCACAACGATATTTCTTGCGATTTCTCGTCGTTTCTCGCAGGAGGGGAACTTGGCAAGCCTTGGACAGCTAGCAAAAAATGGTGGGAAAAATAAAATTTTAAAAGGCCATTTGGCCTTATTTGTGCATTTTGTTCTCTTTGATTTTGAACAATTATTTATAGAGTTTCATTATTAATAATTTTGAAAATAATGTGTTTTCGATATTTAGAAGAGTTTCAAAATTTCAACTACATTCACATAAATCTCCAAGAAAGTGACAATGGTATTTATGGTAAGCTTAAGTTCTTAAATGCAATAGAAATATAGAGATCTCTTAATAGCTCCATGTACCGTTGGGAAAAGAGACTAATTGATGAAATTGAATTATTTGTAGCTGCATTTGTTTAAAAATATACTATGTTGAATGTTGATTGCCATTCTTTTATTATTGTAACAATCAGATTCTACTTGTCATCTCTTCCTAATATAATACTACTAGAATTTAAATTTGGGAAAATTAAAAGAAAATGAACGAGGATGAAGAAAGGGAATACAAAGCTAAGAGTGGTAGTAGGTTTCATTGAAAGCTTGTTCATTTTTCGAGGTACTTGAGGAGAATGAAATGAAATGAAATGAAAGATTTTAATTACGTCCGTGAGACCCAAACATGGCCTATGGGACCCCCAAATATGGAAACACAGTTATTCAAATCATATGACCATTAATATCCTTGAGAAGGTTGTTCCTTCTCCTGCTAATTTGGGTTAGCAATTCCCCAACTTTTTTTATTTTACTGTCTTCAAATAACTCTATCATAGACCATTTTCCAAGCGTTTCTTTGTATTTGCATTCATAGATGAAATGTTCTTCTGTCTCTATTGCCCCTGTGCTGCATAGAGTACATATCCTTTCTTCCCATTGTTCCTTGGGCGTTGTCCATCTCCTTGTTTCAGATCTAAACCTATGAGAGCTAGTCCTTATATGAGCAATGAGGATTTTTCCCTCCACTTGATTTCAATGCCTATATATGCTTTTTCCTTGTGGTCATACGTTGGGTTAAAATTTGCAATATAGTATTGTCTTTTCTTGCTTGCATTTTTCCACATTCCACTTCTGAACTTTTCATTCACATAATTTTTTATGTCTTTGTTGAAATTTGGGCATTCATTTATGTTGATTTCCCAACGTTTCATCCATTTCTGATTTTGTTTCATCCATGTGTTCTTCCGCCTATGCAGCTCTTCATCCCTAACTGCCTTAAGCCATCTGTTGTTTTTCATGTTTTCTGTTTTTTTCAAGTAACATAACAGCTTGGTCATAGCAATTGCCTCTAAAGGGAACATTCCAGTTTCAGCTAGAATAATTTCATAAGGGACTGTGGCCTTAATTCTAAGAAAATTTGTAATTAGATGTTTTTGAATCCTTTCTATTTGCCTCCATTTTGTATTTGTCGTGCCATTGGCCCACACCTCGCAACCATACAACACAATCGGTGTGACAAGTAGGCCAAATAAGACCTTGGTGGTCTTCCAATCCCACAACTTGGTATTCCTACATCGATTTTGAAATGCATATTGCGCTCTCCAACCACTTAGAGTTCTTTTCATCCTACATGTATTCCAATTGAGCTTGTCATGAAAGTCTATGCCTAGATATTTGTATTCTACCACTACCTCAAGAGGTTCTCCTGCAAACTGAAATTTGAGATGTTGCTTCTTCTTTTTGCTGAAAAAATCATGATTTTTGTTTTACTCGTGTCCACCTACATTTGAGAGGATTGGAGAAGGCATACCATGATGATCCTGTACCTGAGAAGCCTCAAATTCAACCACTCGTTCAAATCCAAGGCCAACCATCTAGTTCAAGGGAGGGGAGGGGAAAACAAAAAACAGTCAGTCTAAAAACTGCTTTATATTTTTGAAATTTTGCATTTGTATGATACTATGATGTATTTGGTTGGATTTAATGATCATGAATTGTAGTTGTCCTCTTTTTTATGAATATCTAATATAAAATTAGCTTTATGTCTATCCAATTATTGTTTAAAATGTTTTTCTTTTTCTTTTAATTAGAAAGAATTCTTAGCCTTTTGTTTTGGCTGAGTTTATCGCGATTTGTCGATAAAATCTCCAAATTGCGGTGCCGAGTTTATCGCAAGTTGCGACTTTTCCAACTATGCTAAAGGGAACTCCACCAACTAAACAAGTAATTAAAAAATAAAACAAATAGAAGCCATAATTAGAAGTGGTTGAACCCAAAACAGGTAACTCTTATGACAAGTTACAAATGGGCAAAGCCATATAATGCATATAACCATACATCAGGAAGGGTACTTATTCAAGAAACATTCAACAAATCTAGGAGAAGGGGTCAGAGGGGACCAGTACTATTTCTATTCTACACCAGATTTTGTAGCAGAAGAATGACCAACATTCTCCGCAATTACCATGGGGCAAATACAAGATATAATGACATTTATAGGGGAATGGGTTGAGCTTAGAGGGCTTGACTTGACAATTCTAAGATGAAGTAGAGTGTTCATCCGACATCCTCTCATATCATCGATAGTTGAATGTGCTCCAGAAGTAGAGAGAGAATTGCTAATGTGTGTTTCTTTCCACAACTTTGAATGTAGAAGAGGGGAAGTGTCCAACCCTCTTTGCTGGATGCTAGCAGACTCTCCGTGCCTGGTGTTACAACAGCCACATTGGGTTATCATAGTGGCCATTTGAGAAGAGGAACACTGTTTCACATGGGTATTATCATTTGTGCTTGTAACTGCAACACCCAATTAACATTTGCCACATCCAATTGGAAAAGGGTAGAAGTGGGTAATTAATTGGCTTGGTTTGGTAGTCCTTTGTAGAGCTTAATGTCTGCAAATGATAGCTGCTTGAAGGTAAAGAGATAGCGCCCTTGGTTGGAACAATGAAAAAGTGATTGTCAGGAACGACTTTGAGAATTTGTATGTACAATGGTATTTCTCTGAGATCTTGTAAAGAAAGGACAATTGAAAATATAGTGCTCTTCCATCTTCAATTGGAAAGGCTAGGGTAGTCTTGGGAGTCCCTTGTAGAACCTAATCATCAAGATGGAGATATCTATTCGTTTGGTGAGATGACAATCATCAAGTATGCTAATTTTAATTTTGAGAAGAATGTTTTATGACTAGTTTGAACTTTGAAAAGACATCATTGGCTGCATCAATCTGTTTTAAGTCTCCTCTGTGGGAAAAAACTAGTATTTGTGTGGATGTGTGTTGCTGAGTGCTTGGACTTTCTTTCTTATGCCTCTATGTTTTTTGTAGGGTCATGGAATTGTTCGTGATGCTGGTAGGGAAGGTGCTGAAATGGACATCCACCAGCCAAAACGGACACTATTACGGGATCTCAATCGACATGCAGCAGTTGTTCTTGAAGGCCAGGCTTTAGGTAAGAATGTTCTGTTTGGACTAAATCTTATGTTTCTATTTAGAATATGGACTCAACTTGTTTCCCATATAATTTTTCTTTGTCTACTTTGGGATTGCTCTGGCTATAGTTCACTAGCTGTTAAGTTGGGTTTCATAAGTTCTAAAAGGCAGGTATAATATTGAACTTTTCATAAATATGTCCTGTTTCTTACACTGTAAATTATTGAATTGCCCTTATTTGTTTTGGAACTTTGTAAATTTCATTGATTGGATTTCTATGTTGTTTGTTGTCCATAATATTGAAGAATCTGGAAATTCTTTCACTACAGAATTGTACAATGGTAGCAACCTATGCCTGGTTAGCAACTTCTCCAGTTGTATTGTCAACAGAATTATCCCTTTCCATAGAAGTGGAAACTAGGTCTTAGAGCAATTAACAGCCTTTATGGACAGCTTATCTATCTTTGTTAGCCAATGTTGCAGTCCTTTGGATGAAATGGAAGGGTTTCAGAATATTCTCTTGCTTCCATCATTGTGGGGAATTACCTCAAATCTTTCCATCAGGTTATCAGCATTTAAAGAATAGCGAAGTGCTGTATGTCCTAAAATATGTTTTCATGTTGAACGTATGGTTTCATAGACAACCAAATTGGGTGCTCCATCCTACTTAGGATTAAAGAGCAGGTTGTTGATTGAGCATATTGATACTCCTCCTAATGTCACTATCAAGATAAAATTTAATTATCTTTCATTTTTTAGGGAAATTTTTTAACAAGCATCATCACCCAAAAATATGGTGTTTTTTATATAACTATAGATTCTGTGGGAGTTAGATTTGACATTTTTGATAATTGCGGTTTTGCTTCCAGAAATATGACTTGGTATGATCAGACTAAAATCTGATTCTTTTTGGTTTTGTGGGGAGATTCTTAGTAAGCATCATTACTCTAAAATTTGACACAATTTTAGTGATCTTTGTGTAAAATGTAGATTCTGAGCTTGGAGATACAAGGACAGTAGCTGAGGCACTTGCAAGGGCCAAGCAAGGTGAGAATGCTATGAGTAATCAATTTCCTTTTGCATTCCAATACATGATTAGGATTTGTTTTTCAGGTTCTATGTTTTATGCTACTATCATTCTTTATTATGTTCTTTTGTATGTCTTCTCTTTCTTGATTACATAGAGACAAAGTTGGATTACTATAACAAACATTTCTCTGCAGCTGAAATGGCATCTGAGGCAGTAGATGAAGGAACAGAGCGAAGGCGCCTGGATAGGCTTAATGAGATGGCTGAAATCGGTGATTTACAGGGCTCTCGTGGTCTTCCTTATGCTCCACTCTACATCAAGGTTTAATTAATGCAACTACTGTTCTTTTGTATGTGTTTGATGCAGTATGAATGGCTTCCGCTTCAGAAACTATAGTTCATGTGTTTGATGCAATATGAATGGTTTTTACTCCATAAACTATAAATTAAATGATTGTTTCAGGATCCTCGGCAGTATTTTGATACCCAGCAAGCTAATGCAGTTAGAGCTCTGGGAGAGAGAGGTTCAGGAAATATAAACATCGGACAATTTGATCTTGAGCAAGTTTATACTTCTGTCGAACGACAGATCTCAGAGGTCAAGAAGCAAGGCTTGAAAGATCCAATAATCTCTCCTGATGTGGCACTCAAGGTAATTTAAGACTCAGATGTACAGTATATCCTCTTACTAGTTGAATGAGGTATTCTGTTTCGGAGGAATTTTTGTTGTTTGTTTAGACCATTCATTATGTATTTTGATTATGTTTTTATGACTGCTGCTTCCAGCCACTTAAGACTAGAAGGAATGAAATTCACACATAAAATAGGATCTAGGTACCAACTTCTTTGGTTGATGTTTCTTACGTTTTGCTGGACGACAATTTAGTTATTCTGAAGCTTCCTGGGGAACAGACCAAATTTAGTTCAAGTTCCAATAACATAATTATCCTATGCAGCTTCACTTTTTTTTGATCCGTTTGTGGCTTATATGTTCACAGCCTTGATCAGGGTCCGAATAGAATAGAATAGAAGACTTCTAATGTTTGCAAGGCCAAACAGCCTATGGGAGAACAATCATGCAGTGATGTGTAATATTCTTATTGAGCAGAAACATTAGGGCTTTAGTAATGCAGTCTGGTGACATGTAGCTGAAGGACATTGTTAGGAATGGCTGCTTAAGAAGACCTATTTCTTAAAGATCTAAAAACTAGAAATGGAACAAGATCGATTAACATTCTTAATATGAACTCACATAAGATAGTTGAATTGAACCTGGGTATTGTTACAAAAGACATAATATGGGTATGGCATTTGATAACAAAGAGCAGCAGGATTGAAGTTTTGTTGGTCTAAATTGGAGCCAATGGTTGAAATTGATATGTATAAAGTTTAAATCAATGGATGAATCCTTAATTGTTGAATCAAGTGTCTCAAGAATAGTGTGATGTTGGATTTGGGTGGACAGTTGAGACGTGAGAGTTTGTAGATGGGAAATTGCAAATATCTAAAATATGTGTTCGGTGTTAACTGTGTGTGTGGAGCTATACAGGAGGGTTGAAGGAATAACGTAAAGAAAAATTGGTTGGCAAATTTTAAACTAACCAAAAGATATGTCTGATAGATGAATCACTGCTTTTGGAAGTAAATATTAGTATTGATATTATCTAAATAAAATTTGTACTTGCAGAAAGTTTGATTATTATGTGTGGTAATAGGTTGAAGACTTGCATGAACATATCATGAGTAATTGATAAGTAGCATGGTGGTGCAAAATGCGATTATTAAAACAGGATAAAATACTCAAAACAAAGGCCAATGTTATATGGGAGTAATTTTGACAGACTATATATATATATATATATCTATTGGCTAAGAGTGGGCAATGTAGACCATAGTAGAGAAACTTGGACTCGGCGCGGACTCAGCAAGGCCAAGTTTTGACTTGGACTCGGACTTGGCAAAGAAAAATGGAAAACCCAAAGAAAATGCAAATTTTTATTGGAAAAAAGTTTTTTTCATGCATATCACAATTAATTTACATTATACAAATCCAAAATTAATACTGTAAGCGATACAACCTTAAACTACACATGAAAGTGACAAAACAAACATCCATGTAACTGCTGGGTGGTTGTTAGATTCAGTCTTGGACCATATACAAGTCCTTTTGTAGTTATTTCCTTCTGATGAATATGTAATGTTTGGTAATATTTCACATTGAGTCAGAGTCCAGAGAGAGTACATAAGGCTGGTACATATTCCTTCTAATTTCCATGGTTCTCAGATTGTGGCTGTACTAGGGGATGTCTCCCATATACGAATGATTATATATGGGCTAGTGGCTATTGTTAAAAAATCCTTCAAGTCATGTTATCTCCCATTCTGGTTTTGTGGCCATACACAGGTGCAATGCTTAAACCAACACTGAATATGGTTGATGCTATTCTCTGGCAGAGTATGGATAGTATATTATCCTTCAAAGGGTATAACTACATATTGCAATTATTAGTTAAATTGTCTTCCTTGGAAAGAAACCTCGAGGACATTTTGTGCTTCTTCAAAAGACCTCTTGCTATTTTATGTGCATCATATAAATCTCGCTGAGATTGTGAGAGGACCCAAGGAGTGTACTGTTACAATATTTCATGTCTAATTCTTGATGCCTTTGAGTTGCCTCAAATATGGTGAATATGTCCCTTAGAAATGCCAGGAAATATGGAAGTCAAGATGACAAGTTTCTGGGAAGTTCTGAGGAGTTCATGAGTTTCGGAAATGAGGGAAACAAGGGCACCCTAGGAACTTCATGTAACATAGCTTTAAAATGTTAATGATCATGATGTAATATTTGATGTTAAAAAGCAATTATTGATGTGATGTTTTGGTTATTAGCTTCATGAATGTTATGAATCTTTCTCTGTCATAAGTGTGTGTGATATGGAAAAGAGCAAACATGAACATGTAGGATAATTTGGGCTGATGCTAAGAGGGGGCTTATGGGGTTGTCACCAGACTTAATTTAATGTTTATTGTGCAAGTTCTTTTCTTAGTGATGTTCTAAAATTGTTGTCTATGTTTCATGTTCTATGTGTACATGATATAATATTATAATCTGTGAAATCAAGTAATTTAAAAACTGAAAATTGACAGTTGGAATACCACATAGGGTCGTAATGTCAACATTAGTTTTCTTTTTTCTATTTTGAACATTCTTTTGATATCTGGTCATATTCAAACATCCTGACGTGGAATGTGAGGATGGCTTTGTGCTATGTTTCATTTTTCTATTCAATGTTGACCCATGTTTCATTGTGGGTGATTCTGGATGGATTTGAAGGCAAGTTACAAAATCAATCACATTGATTTATTTTTCACTTGAGACTTTTTTTGACATTGATCAGAATTCTAGTTCTTGGTAAAGCATCTCATTTCTTTTTCTGATGATGATTTATAGAAGATTTATATGAGTCCAATAGAAAGAAATAATGTTCCCTTCTATGGTCTGGAAGTATTCCAGTACACCTTGCTTATTTTGCTCTAAAAAGCCTTTCTAATCAGGGATGCCACATTTGGGGGATTTACAAGATAAAGTATTGCCCATGTGGTTATTTTGAGAGGTAAGAATTAATGCCATTGCCTTCCACCTTTAGAGTAGATTTTGATTCCTTGAAAAATAGAAAGTGATTATGTACTACAGCTTGTTTAAAATATAGTTGGACTTGTGTTAGCTTATATGGAAAGACTATAAATGGAACAACGGTAAGCCCCTTTTGCGTGCGAAACAAAAAAATTATCCAGAAAGCTATGACCATGTCCTCAAACAGGGTATGGAGGCCTTAAATATAGATTCATGAAAACATGACATAGAATAAGGGAAACAAGAACTGTTTAAGTTCCATAATTTTGTTATCTTCTAATGCCTTTTAACTGCATGTTTTCATATTGCATGGTTGTAATGCATGGGACTCGTTAATTGTCAATATTGATTTCAACTATTTCAATATTTTATGTTTTCATTGGAATGATGGATTTATTGGTATTAAATAGGAGGGTGTCTTGTGAACTCTTTATATTCTTATCATGTTTGTTAAATTACAGGTTTTTAATAATATGACTCAATATATTTCAAGTACAAAGTATCATCTTGGAAAGAACCCTGAGAAGGATGTGCTGGATAAGCTTCCCAAGAAAACAAAGGATGAGTTGTTGGAGGTAAGCAACCTGAGGCTTTGTCTATTCTCGTAATGTACAATTTTCCTTTTCTGAGTGAAGTTTTATATGGTGCGTTTTTGTTGATTATAATAGAGCTCGATTACTAACAACTGAGGAATTGCTTTCAATTTTATATTCTGCTGTTATATGTGATGGACTTATTTTATGAACAGCAATGGACAACAATTCAGGAACTACTACGACATTTTTGGGCTTCATATCCTCTTACTACTACATTCCTTGCCAATAAGGTAACCTTCTTTCTTGTCATTTATGCATATTAGGAGGTGTTTCACATACTGGGCTGCATACTATGTGTATGCCATCAACATGGCTTTAAACTATTAGATAGTTTATGGCCTTTAAATAAGAAACAGAAATTTGTTTTGGATTACATTATTTCTTTGCTTATAAAGTTCCATCTAGTTGATGCTCCTGAATTTCTTGCATAATTTTGGTATTTACCAATGGTTTGAGTCAATGAATAATTGGTTTTTTGCTCTTGAGTGATTGTATGTGGGCTCTAGATCTTATTCCTCTTTGCTGATCTTAAGTTGCTAAAATTTTTGGTCATATAACAATGTGAGTTTGATAACATATCCAAAGGCATATTTTGGATGAGACGTCCTTAAGTGATTCGAAAGCACTGGAGTGCACCTTACATAGTTGTGACTAGGAAGTAGGCTCCATATTGAATGGTGACCAATAGGCCTTATACACAACCATGTAGTTGAATTAATCATGATTAGTTGCCTTTGATAAGTGAAGCTTATCTTGTATAGAGGATCCATGGAGGTATTGAAGATGGTATCCATACTCTTGTTGAGTAAGATTACAAACACCAGCCAAAGTATCTAATTGCCTTTGCAAACACTACGACCAAAAGCTGAAAGGGACCACATCATCAACAAAGATAAATATGGAATTTCAAAGGAAATCATCATCTATCTATGTGTTTTCTCTTGAGAATTGTTCAAGCTCATGTAAATGTTAGATTGTGTTGGTAGTAAAATTGATTTTTTTAGGGCACTTTAGGATTAATTATATGGGACATCATGTTGAACTGTATCATTGTACGGTGACTCATGGATCGCTGAACTGAGGTGTCTTGGGATCCATGATTTCATTATTTGCAGTGTAAAAATACACTAGTGTGCACCCATCCTTTTATGCTTACCTTGTACTATTTCATTTGTATTATTCAAATTTTCAGCATTCTTTGGTGTCTTTGACACTGCTTCATACCTTAACATACTTCATAATGTTGTAATCTTTTGATTGGTTTTGCTTTGAGTCATAGTTATCAAATCCTGCTGGATCCTAACTAAATCCTGAACAAACCGGATTTCATTGACTGTATGGATTAGATTGACCAGATTTGTAGCTATGTAATTTTAAAAATAGTTTCTGATATTACAAAATAGTTTTTAATACTACTAGACTAAATACAAAAGGAGAAACAGCTAAAAGTCGCACAACATGCAAGAGATAAGGTATAGATGTTTTGCAGATTGCTGGTTTGTAATTCTTCTTAGACAAAGAAAGTCAATTTTTAATATATTATTATTGCAATTGCCAAAGCCAGCTTGCAATGGCACTATGCAAGTTTGACTAGGCTTGACTAAAATGCTTTAATTAAAAAGAAAAAAAATATCTAACTTTGCATTATATAACATCTACAATGTATAATAGATTTCTCTGAAGGTATGCTCATGAATTGTAGTGTATTTTTTAATGATCTACATTCTTATTTTTTCAACTGGATTTGGACTTTTTCAATTGTTTTTGGAATTTCTGAACTTCCAATTATTTTGGATCTCTGAGTGAATCCGAAGTTTAGAACCTTCTTACAGCTATATGAAGACATAAATTTTTAAATTAAAAAGAAAAACATCAATTTACCAGTGTTTTCTTAATGTTCTTAATAGTTAATGTGAATATTTTTAGAGATTCTGCATTTTTGGATTTTTGAGCCTTTCAAATGATACCAATTTTTTGAAGCTGGTAACTATGCTTCAACTTTACTTACAATCCATATGTGCAATATCTTCTCAACATTGTAGTAGGGTGTATGTATGGACTAGCTTTTGATCTCTATCTAAACAGGGAAGCAAGAATAAGATGCAAGTTTGATGAAAAAAGATTAGGATAGGGAAATGATCATCACCTGAGACATGGCCTAGTATGGTAAGCAGTGAAAATTGGTGAGGATCCTGATCAGTAGGTGGGAGAAAACTTGGTCAGGTAATTTTAAGACAAGCTTGTCTCATTGTAAAGCAAAGAGGGCTTGGGGCTTTGACAAGGTGTGTAGAAGTTTGTATGCTTGATAATTTGTTATTTACTCTGATATTGCAGTGAGGATGTTTTGAAAAGTCTTGGTTTTTGGGTTTCATTGGACTTAAAATTTTCCAGTGATTTGGATCTCTACTTTTTTTTTTTCAATGGGTTATATGGGATTGAAATAGGCCCCACCCGTATTACATCATCACCACATAGTGGTATTACAACAAAGCTTGGATATTATCCATGTATCGTTTGGCAAGATTCGAACTTGGGTCTCCTCATTGAAATGTTGAGGAATTTAACCAGTTGAGCTAAAGCCATTTTATGAAAATATAAGTTAACACGGGTTTTAATGAGGGGTCCCGATCCCCTCTTATTTGGATCTCTACTTTGTGCTCAATGTATTATAGATTTAATTACTAAAAAGTAAAGTGAACAAATCAAACAAACCATGCAACAAGGAATGAACAACAATTATAGGAACATAACCATTTCATTATGTGCATTTGATATATACATTACTTACATCAATATAATCTCTGTCACAACACTATGAGATGTTCTCGTCTTCACTATCAACAACACAATGACATAATGGTAATCCATCAACCACACAACACTTGTTATAATACTGCATAAATATTTAATATCCACAATAACACTTCAACTTTTAACTATGATTAACAACATGCAAACAATAATAATTTAAATTCAAATGCCACGAACAATATGCAATCAATTGCCACGAGCAATGTGCAAATATGAAATCCGGAATAAATCAATGCAATAGCAAATCCACAACCACTTGGAGAGGGCTGTAATATGCTACCCTGCTCTCTGTTTTTTTTTTTGACGTTTTGTGATATTTGATTTTTTGAAGGTTTGGACAATATTCTGATTTTTTTTTGGTGTTTTTGCATATAAATGTAAAATGCAGAAAAAAGACTAAACTGCTAACTTCAGAAATCTGTAACTCACAATCTAATAATCCAAACCACTTGAAATTTGAAACGCAAGTACTAGTTATATACATCTAACAACCCATTGAAGCTTTTTAACAAAAACAAAGTACCCGGAAGATATGAAGTGCCGAATATTGCTGACTGTGCCTTTTTGACAGTAGGTACAGAACTTGGAGTTTTAATTACAAGCATCAAATGGATGAATTCTCCGTACAAACAATGTCTCCAAATTGCATTCCTAAGTTGGACACCTCTATTCCAAGTGATGGAATTGCCAAAAATGAAGAGAAATGGAAACACCAATTCCAATGCTCTCCCTGTGATGTACGACCAGCTGGTACATGTACGACCTGCTAGAATAAATGTTGTTTGCCTATGGTTTGCTCCAAAAGTTCCCTCAATCTGGTCGATGGGTGTAGATTTAATAAGTGATGCCAATAACTTCGAAACCCTTGCCTTAAAAATCACCCCAAAATGCATAAAATGCTGGCTAGATTTGTACGGCCACTGCTGGGAGTGAGTAGAATAAAATATTCATCAATATATTTGCAAACCCTCACTCAATACTCATTGAAAATCTGTATTTTGTAAGCACAAATGCACCTCCTGTGATGAAGATGCCCGAAATCACTCTAAGGATGTCTTGCAATCCCGAAAGTGATGATTCTGCTGGAGGTTTTCGTCTTCGAACAAGCAATACAACCCTGCAAAAATCTCTACAAGCTGCTCTCCAAGAAACTTCATATGAAAGATAGCCAAAGATGATGCCAAATGAAGTCTCCAACCCTTTTTATCCTTTCCTCAAGTTGGGTCGGCCATTTCCTCATTTCCAATGAATTTGATTTGATTTTATTTTATTACCATAGCCACTTAAAGTGGCGTCCCCCTTGGACATGGTATTAAGTCACTTTATGTTAAAAAAACATTATAATAAGTGACTTAAAAAAAAAAACCTTATATCTCCAAAATATTAAAATATTAAAGTTAAACTATATTAAATATCTAATTTAATATAATTAACTTTGCACATTAAAATCTCTAGCCTCCCAATACCCAATCACCAAACAAAATATAGAAACGGACACCCATTTCGCCAAAGAATCCAGTCGTACCATCAATTTCCAACCAACCCTAATCCGACTGACTTACTAAAAATAGTAAGTCCCTGCTCAAGTGTCTGAAATGCCCTAAAGAACAGGCAATGGAGAGCTTTGCACGAACAAACAACAAAACAACCTCCACTGTGGGTCCCCAACCAACTGACACTGCCTACGGGAACCCGTGAGTAGGCAAGCCCTCTCCGCACTGACTAGCTGACTAAGAAGGGGACATTACAGTCCTCCCTTCCCAAGATTGCTTGTCCTCAAGCAATGCCAGTACAACCCCAACATCATCTGACTGAGCCAAACTGAAACCATCGGACTGAGCCAAACTGAAACCAATTGTGGTCCCAGGGTCCCAAATCAATCTAAAAAAAAACCCATCATGCTGACGCTGCGCCACTCTGATTATAACTAAGAATCCATCATGCCAAAGCTGTACTCTCCTCTCTTGTAACCCAATAATGTAACCGTCATCAAAATTCAAACTGAAATACTTGTGAGGGCTGAAAACTATATCACGAAAGATCTCCTGCCAAAGCACCTCAGTGAGGTCCACATCTGTAATCCCTCTGTCAATCACGATCCTGGGCAATAGAAAAACCAATCTGCTCAACCAATCACCATTAGTCAGCTTTGAATGATGATCATACCAAGTGATAACATCACCATCACTAACCTGATGTCTCCTAATCCTTCGAGGTTCGCTGCTATACACCTGTTTGATTGGTTGATGATCCCTGTCATGCATGGATGATAATACATTAACTGCCTTCATACCAAGGTATATCTCACCCGGATCCCATATCCATATTCTGTCATTAGCACTGCTCCTTGAACCAACGAGTGTCTCCCAATCCCGCATAGACACTCCTAGATAACCAGGCCTCATAGGGAAACTGACATTCCCACTAACTGAAGAATACTGTTGGGTTAATCTCCGCACAAGTGGAATATTGATCGGCCACAACGCTGTCCCTACATTAAATCCACCCTGATGTAGCAAACAATCATCCCAGCAAAAAACCGGCTTCCCTTCTGACGAAGGAGGCATCTCATATCCAAGTGAAGTATACAACTTGTTATAACAGCCTTTCCTCCCACTCATATTTGTCATGATTAAATCATTAACATGTGGGCTGAAAGAAAAACTATCAGCATACCTCACAATGCAATTCATAATAACTTCACTAATTGGACCCCTGTGAAGCTCCAAACAATTCTCTGAATTATGATTCTCATCATCATCAAGACCAAAGTTAGAAGATGTATCATCATCCACAACACCAAATGATGAATGAGCATCCGCAACAGAAGGCACATCATACCCGATCATACTCATACTGCTCCACCTGAGTGATTGAGGAATCATCATCATTATTGAGCAATCCTTCCTCATTCCCAATGTCATTGATCCCCTCAATCAACTGCGTGACCACCATGGTCTCTGAATTAGTCTCTGAATCTTGGGAAGTGGCTGCCCCAGATATCTGATTTTCTGATTTGTAAAGAGAATAATGAACTAAACTCAACTCAAGGTAAAGTTCATCAATCACCTTCTCTTTCCTGGTGAGCTCTCGAGAAGTCTTCTCTGCAATTTAAAAGGTATGATCCCTGTCGGATAGCAACCTCAAGTAATCTGTTTTTATCACCTCTAATGCCTGCTTGATAGCCTGCAACTCTGTATAGTGGCATCATGGGATGTTCACCCTTGGACATGGTCAGATTACCTCCTATACAGACTTCACAAAGAGATTGATTGAGAGGTTTGACAGGAAGGATCCAGAGCTCCATTTTAAGGAGTTGGCGCAACTCAAGAAGTGGGGTTCAATAGAGAGCTATGTTGCTGATTTTTAGAGGCTCTCAGTCTTGGTTACAGATATTTCCGAGAGGAGGCTCATAGTGTTGTTCATTGATGGTTTGTCCGATCCATTGAAGGGCTGGATCAAAGCCCTTAATCCTCCCAGCTTGCAGGAAGCCATTCGCAAGGCTAGGGATATGGAGTCATCCACTTCCAAGAGTAAATTTCAGTCTAAGGGTTTCGGGCATAAGAAGGATAAGAGACAATTTCGGAAGAATTCAAACTCACCTAAAGATTCTCCTAGCAAAGTGGACAGCGAGAGTTGGAATGAGCTTAGGAAGAAGAAAATGAGTATTTTTCAGCAACAGATTCAGATACAGAGAAATCAGACTAGCCGGATGATTTTGATAGCAGTGGCTCAGATAGTGATGGAGATGTTGAGGCTACACATGAAAAAAAGGGAGTTGTGGCACAACTTTGTAGTTTCTAGAAGGCTGGTTCATTTAAGGTGCGAGGAGTGTTAAGTGGACAGTGGATTACTACACTCATTGATACAGGTGCTACACAATTTTATAGATGAGGGACTTGTAGCCAAGCGGGGCTTGCAGACGGAACCTTTCGATGGTTTCAAGGTGATGATGGCAGATGGATTCATTTTTACTTGTACACGGAAGATTCCCAATATTCGCATTTGGATGGGTGAATATGACCTCCAGGATGATTTTTATGTTGTTGGGATTAAAGACACAGACGTGGTCCTTGGTATGCATTGGATGCTTACCCTGGGCGAGTTCACTATGAACTTGCATAGTAGGGAGATGAAGTTCGAATCAGGAGGAAAGAAGATAGTCCTTCGAGGCATTTCAGTTATGCATGAGAAGAAATACAAAACAACAGCTTTGAGTACATGTTCTGTTTTTTCCAGTGATGTTTTTGAGATTACTGGATTCCTTGTTGATTTTAGTGGAGTGGATATAAGTGATGACAGAGTTGAGTTCACTAATGTTTTTTCAGATGAAGAGCATATTGGTGGTGGGAACATTGTAGATTCCAAACCTACTAACAGTGACAATCTCTTTTTACACTCTAGTGATGATAGTTCAAGTGGGTTTGGGTTTGACTTCCAAACCAAACCTATGGAGAGGAGTGTTCATGATGACTTCAGTATTGGTGATTTGGAGAGTGAATTATTCAGAGAGACAACCACTCAAGACAAATATGTTTTTGGGTTGAGAAAATTATTTTTTCTGTTGCCCAGGATCGTGTCAGACAGAGGGATTACAGATGTGGACCTCACTGAGGTGCTTTGGCAGAAGATCTTTCGTGATATAGTTTTCAGCCCTCGCAGGTATTTCAGTTTGAATTGTGATGATGGTTACATTATTGGGTTACAGGAGAGGAGAGTACAACTTGGGCATGATGGATTCTTAGTTATAATCAGAGTGGCGCAGCGTCAGCATGATGGGTTTTTTCTGAGATTGATTTGGGACCCTGGGATCATAGTTGGTTTCAGTTTGGCTCAGTCAGTTGCTGTTGAGGTTGTGTTGGCATTGCTTGCGGACAAGAAATCTTTGGGGAGGGCGGACTGTAATGTCCCCTTCCTAACCAATCAGTGTTATCACATGGGACTAGCCTACTCACGGGTTCCCGTAGGCTATGACAGATGTGTGGGAGCCCACTTGGAGATGGGAGTTGTGATCTGGACGTGCAGAGCTTTCATTTACCAGTTTTTCAGGTCATTTCAAACATGGGAACAAGGACTTACTATTTTTAGTAAGTCAGTCATTCTAGGGTTCGGTGGCATCGGACAGTACAAATGTGTTTTTTGGCGAAATGGGTGTCCGTTTCTATATTTTGTTTGGTGATTGGGTATTGGGAGGCTAGAGATTTTAATGTGCAAAGTTAATTATATTATATTAAATATTTAATATAGTTTAACTTTAATATTTTAATATTTTGGAGATATAAGGTTATTTTTTGGAAGTCACTTATTATAATGTTTTTTTTAACATAAAGTGACTGAATACCATGTCCAAGGGGGACGCCACTTTAAGTGGCTATGGAAATTAAATTAAATAAAATCAAATTCATTGGAAATGAGGAAATGGCTGACCCAACTTGAGGAAACGATTAAAAGAGTTGGAGACTTCATTTGGCATCATCTTTGGCTATCTTTCATATGAAGTTTCTTGGAGAGCAGCTTGTAGAGATTTTTGCAGGGTTGTATTGCTTGTTCGGAGACGAAAACCTCCAGCAGGATCATCACTTTCGGGATTGCAAGACATCCTCAAAGTGATTTCGGGCATCTTCATCACGAGAGGTGCATTTGTGCTTACAAACTACAGATTTTCAGTGAGTATTGAGTGAGGGTTTGTAGATATATTGATGAATATTTTATTCTACTCACTCCCAGCAGTGGCCGTACAAATCTAGCCAGCATTGTATGCATTTTGGGCGATTTCTAAGGCAAGGGTTTCGAAGTTATTGGCATCACTTATTAAATCTACACCCATCGATCAGATTGAGGGAGTTTTTGGAGCAGAACATAGGCAAACAATATTTATTGTAGCAGGTCGTATATGTACCAGTTGGTTGTACATCACAAGGAGAGCGTTGGAAATGGTGTTTCCATTTCTCTTCATTTTTGGCAATTCCATCACTTGGAATAGAGGCGTCCAACTTAGGAATGCAATTTGGAGACATTGTTTGTACGGAGAATTCATCCATTTGATGCTTGTAATTAAAACTCCAAGGTCTGTACCTGCTGTCAAAAAAGCAGTCAGAAATATTCGGCACTTCATATCTTCCGGGTACTTTGTTGTTTGTTAAAAAGCTTCAATGGGTTGTTAGATGTATATATCTAGTACTTGCGTTTCAAATTTCAAGTGGTTTGGATTATTAGTTTGAGAGTTACAGATTTCTGAAGTTAGCAGTTTATGCATTTTACATTTATATGCAAAAACACCCAAAAAATCAGAATATTGTAAAAACCTTCAAAAAAATCAAATATCACAAATTTCAAAAACAAAACACAGAGAAGGGTAGCATAGTACAGTGGTATCAGAGATAGAAGACATTACCACTTGAAATTTGAAACGCAAGTACTAGATATATACATCTAACAACCCATTGAAGCTTTTTAACAAACAACAAAGTACTCGGAAGATATGAAGTGCCGAATATTGCTGACTGTGCCTTTTTGACAGCAGGTACAGAACTTGGAGTTTTAATTACAAGCATCAAATGGATGATTTCTCCGTACAAACAATGTCTCCAAATTGCATTCCTAAGTTGGACGCCTCTATTCCAAGTGATGGAATTGCCAAAAATGAAGAGAAATGGAAACACCAATTCCAACGCTCTCCCTGTGATGTACGGCCAGCTGGTACATGTACGACCTGCTAGAATAAATGTTGTTTGCCTATGTTCTGCTCCAAAAACTCCCTCAATCTGGTCGATGGGTGTAGATTTAATAAGTGATGCCAATAACTTCGAAACCCTTGCCTAGAAATCACCCCAAAATGCATACAATGTTGGCTAGATTTGTACGGCCACTGCTGGGAGTGAGTAGAATAAAATATTCATCAATATATCTGCAAACCCTCACTTTATACTCACTAAAAATCTGTAGTTTGTAAGCACAAATGCGCCTCCTGTGATCAAGATGCCGAAATCACTCTGAGGATGTCTTGCAATCCCGAAAGTGATGATCCTGCTGGAGGTTTTCATCTCCGAACAAGCAATACAACCCTGCAAACATCTCTGCAAGCTGCTCTCCAAGAAACTTCATATGAAAGATAGCCAAAGATGATGCCAAATGAAGTCTCCAACCCTTTTTATCCTTTCCTCAAGTTGGGTCGGCCATTTCCTCATTTCCAATGAATTTGATTTTATTTTATTTAATTACCATAGCCAATTAAAGTGGCGTCCCTCTTGGACATGGCATTAACTCACTTTATGTTAAAAAAACATTATAATAAGTGACTTCCAAAAAATAACCTTATATCTCCAAAATATTAAAATATTAAAGTTAAACTATATTAAATATTTAATTTAATATAATTAACTTTGCACATTAAAATCTCTGGCCTCCCAATATCCAATCACCAAACAAAATATAGAAACGGACACCCATTTCGCCAAAGAATCCAGTCGTACCATCCATTTCCAACCAACCCTAATCCGACTGACTTACTAAAAATAGTAAGTCCCTGCTCAAGTGTCTGAAATGCCCTGAAGAACAGGCAATGGAGAGCTCTGCACGAACAGACAACAAAACAACCTCCACTGTGGGTCCCCAACCAACTGACACTACCTACGGGAACCTGTGAGTAGGCAAGCCGTCTCCGCACTGACTAGTTGACTAAGAAGGGGACATTACAAGGGCAAAGTCTCATAGCCACTTTGAGAGGGTGAAGTCTCGTGCACGCATTGAGGCGACTTAAACCCAAAATTATCTGATGATCCAAGCTAATAAAAGATTCTTTTTATTTATAGATGAAATCAATAATAACCCAACCCTAATGCTCAAGGGCCGATTAACTAAATCTATGGCTTGAGATAATAATAAAAATAATTACAACACTACAATGTTCTCACAATGCACTAATGATGATGATTCCATTAGACTACTCACATATGGAATATATACAAGAATAAAAGGGGGGATAGACATTTGCACCTCTTAATCGTCACCCTTGTACTGAACTACCAATTGATTGCAACTAATCACAAGCACAACACTTGACACATTTTCGTTCATGATACTATGACGTGTACAAGATGACAACACATAACATACGCGAACAATTCTTTAATCAACACATTAACAAAACTACTTATATACAAAATTCATTCATAACTCACTGAGGTGGCCTACATATTCCCCCTCCTCTAGATTTTTCGGTGTCCTCATTGAATTTACTAGTGGATTCTTCTCCTTGCTATCTCACGTTGGTCTTCTCGACTTGAACAACAACATTCTTCTTTGCACTAATGATGTCGTACTTGTTTGACAAGAAGTGGCAAGGTGATAGATGGAGAATTTCAGTGCCAAAGTGGCAACATGTAAGGCCTTCCATGACATTGGTGAACTAAACTTAGACTTGGTCATGGACAATGACCACGACTTGGGCCCACTGGACTTAAACTTGGACTACAATTCCTTGATTGATGTGGACCTGGATGATGACAATGTAGAGTTGGACAAGGACTCATTTGGTGCAAGCTTGCACGATGGTAGAAAATGTGGCTTCCATGTGCCATTTGACGTTGTCCTATGGAATGATTGGATGAACAATGACACAAGGGTAAAATGGTGGTAGCCCACAATGAACTCTAAGATGACGGTATAGGAAGGGAGGACAAGAACGATGATTAGATGCTTGCTCACAATAAGATTGCCAATGACGAAGAGGCAAATGATCCAATGTGGCCGACGTTCACGACTCTACTATGAATGATGGCAACTTACACAATGATAGTTACACTTCGGATGATGATGGTGAAGGGTAAACTACCAATAACGATGACAAGAATTGAATGGCCGATGTAGAAATATGATGGTTTGGCGGGACTGACTACAAGTTTGCTGACAACTATGTAGATGGAATTGCCAACAATGATGTACGTCTTGACAATGATGACATAAACAAACTTGCCAACGAGGGGCCAACCGATGACACTATTACCTATGACAACCTTGCCAATGGGGAGAAAGACTAATTTGTTGATGGAACCATGAATTGTGTTGATAGGGACAATCTTGCAATTGTTGATGGTAATATTCTTTGTCCCATTGACGTTGAGAAGATAGCAAGGAACCCCTAGAACAAGAATTTCAATGGTGAAAGCGATAGTGTCAACAAAGTCTTTGCCACAAATGCAAAGTATGTAGAAAACATTGGGGACAGTTGTTGGTCAAAACTATTTGCTTTTTTGTGATTGGTTCTCCAAGAATTGCAACATCGACATGGGCCAAAAAAATTCTAATAATAGTGATGGTATGTTTGTTGGTTATGGTGAGAGTGATTTTCCCAATGAAAACGACAAGAAGGCTACTTTGATTGTTGAATAACAACCTTTGAAGGATCTATGTCTTGTTTTGGTGATGAATTGAACCCAAACGCGATTCTTGAATGCATAGACAATGGATTGGCTAGTCTTGTCGACGGTAAGAGGTTTGTGGCTGGTGACTATTTCTCATTAACACTTGTATATTTTGAGAGGGTTGTGCACTGTTTAGCAACAATAATGAATTTGCAGAGGATCAATTTTCCAAGGTTGGCAACAACATTTGTTGGTCCAACATGTATGGAGTTGTTTGATTCAAAATATTCTTTTGTTGCAACACTTGCAAGTTTTGGGGTGTGCTGTCAAATATGTCGAGAATGATAACAACACACTGGTCATACTTGCGGAAACCAAGCCTTGTTTAGAATCTGCAACTTCCATTCTTCACAATAACACTCATGTCTTGACCATGAAGGGCATTGGCTGCCTTGAGGTCTCCTTTGCCTTTGTTCTTTACTCAAGCCCCTCTTCTTCCAAGCCGACCTTGTGGATCTCCAAATATGTGCCCTTTTTTGAAGGTTGTGGCTTGGTGATGGTTGCTCGTGCTACAATCGTCCCCTTCCCCAATCATACTTCGTTCTCCTTCAAATAAAAACTTACCAGTCTTCTTTCTCCTTTTGACTTTTATAAGGTAAATTTTTCTCTTTCTTTTCCTTTTTGTTATTAAAAAATTCACTTTTATTTGAAAAGTATTACTATGGTTACTATAGTTATGTGTGGCAGTGGTCTTCATCTTCGAATTGTGCATCTTCGTCTTTTGACACTCACGTTGGTGTCGACATCTCTCGTCACCTCGTTGGACTAAACCATTATCTTGACAACTTGACTATCCTTTTTAGAAAATTTTAAAGTTTCCGATATTTCAGCCCTTAAAATTAAAAAAAATCCCATCTTTACTTTAGTCGTCTCCGATTCTATCAAGCTTAGAAGCAAGTTTCTTGGTTTTATGCTTTTTCTCTTAGCATTCGTTGATTTCACATAATTCCATTATGTACGTCCATCGTTGTGAAATCAATGCTTCAATTTGGCATTGCAACCTGTCCAATTTGCGACAAGATACTGTCTTTCTACCCTAAAATTAGTCCGTCCTACATTATTTGATATGTCGACATTCTCCAATGTATCACCGAATTCACTCATCACCTCTATGCCATTCAAGAATTCACCTTCCTGAGGTCTCCAATTTCGACCAAAATACATTATCTGCCATAATCTCAAAACTTCTAGTGGAATTCTCCTTTGGATCAGTTCGCCTTTGACTTCAAGTTCTTCAGATTCACTTCTTTCATCAACTACTTTAACTGGCTCCACTTTTGGCACTTTGGGTCTCCTTTGTTTCTTTCCTTGCCAAAGTGCCAACCATTTGCACTATAATCAGTTGGTGGTGTCACCTCTTTTGGTTGATTGCTTTCGCCAACCTCAAAAATGGTCAACTCTTTGAATGAGTCCTTAAACTAACTAGACACCTTCGATAGTTATTTTTTACTCTCCATCTCTAGCTCTTAATCGAGGGAATTTACTTGTGCACTTTCTCCATTTGTGCTCTAACTCTCCTCCATATCCACATACAAACATTCTGGTTGAAAGATTCATAGTCACCCATTTGCCCCCCCCCCCTTTTTTTTTTTTTTTTTTTTTTCTTCTCTTTTCTTTCTTTTTCTCTCTCTTTTTTCTTTTTTTTTTTTTTTTTTTTTTGGGTTGGTTTTGTTTTTTTTTTTTTTTTTTTTTTTTTTTTGTTTTTTTGTTTGGTTTTGGGGGGTTGTTTGTGTGTTTTTTTTTTTTTTTTTTGTGTTTTTTTTTTTTTTTTGGGCGGGCCTTGTTTTTTTTTTTTTTTTTTTTTTCCTCCCCTCCTCGTGGGGGTGGAGTTGTTTTGTTTTGTTGTTTTTTTTTTTTTTTTATTTTTTTTTTTTTTGTTTTTTTTTGGTATTTTTGGGTTTTTTTTTTTCTTGTTTTTTATTTTTTCTTTCTTTTTTGGGGGGGGCTCTCTCCTCCCCCCCCCCCCCCCCCCCCTCCCCCCCGGGGGGCGGTTGGTGTTGGCTTGGGGTGGGTTGTGGGGTCCGGGGTGATTGTTTGGTGGGGGGTGTTTTTTTTTTTTTTTGTCTATCCTTCCTTTTTCTTTTTTTCTTTTGTTGGAGGTTTGGTGGGCGGCCCTTTTTTTTTTGCTTCTCCCTCCCCCTTTTTTTGTGTGGGGGGGTGGTGGGTGCCCCCCCCCCTCCCTGGCGGGTCTGGTTGTGGGGGTGGGGGGGGGGGTGGTTTTTTTTTTCTTTTAATAAAAAAATTTTGTGGGGGGGGGGTGTTGTTGTTTTGTTTTTTTTTTTGGGTCTTTTTTTTCTTTTTTTTTTTTCTCTTTTTTTCTTTGTACTTTTTTTTGTTTTTTGTTTGGTTTTTGGGGGGTTTTTTTAAAGGGGGGGGCGGTTTTTGTGGGGGTGTTTGTTGGAAAATTGGGTTCTGGGTTTTTGGGTTGTGGCTCCTTCATCATCAATATTTTTCCTTGGTCATGGTCACTTTCATTGTTTGCATCTTGCTCTTTCACCATCTCGTCTTCAAGTTCATCTTGGGCTTCCTGCCATCCCTTCCTCTTCGTTGTATGATCAAGGCACGCCTCCATCTTCTTTGCCTACGCCCAAGTCTTTACGAGAACGTCTCTTGTCCTTGTGCTCGGTTCTTCAATGTCAATTAGGTTGACATTTTGATTGTTGCTTTTGCTAGTTGCCTTTGGGCAATTCGCTTCCTTGTGTTTTCCTAATCCACATCATCAATACATTGTTGCCCACTACTGTGTTCATGCATGATGGGTCTTTTGTTAGAGTAATATTGCAATCTCTCTCCACCACTAGACTTTTTGTTGCTTTGGTTCTACCCACCAAATCTCCTTACTTGGTGGTTGTTTTGATATCCTCTGCTCGTCACAGCTTGTCCATTCTTTGAGGAGCTTGGCCTTTGATCTTCTTCCTTGTCCTATACAACTAAGGTTTGGTGCCTTTTTCTTTTCATGTTGAATGGCTAATTTGTGATGAAATGACCATTGATTTCATAGATACCGAAATATGCTTTCGTTGGACAATTGGCATTTGAGTGGGCTTCTGTCCAAAAATCCAAGCATGAAATGTCTTTCTTTTCTTTGCTTTTCTTCTCTCCCTTCATGTCTTTCTTTCTTGAGCGCTTGGATTGTTGTGCCCACATCTTCCTGGTCACTATCGGAATTGGTATCTTGTTCTGGCTTACACTCTCTCTTATCGATGTTGTTTTCATTTCTCTTTCCAGTCCCAATGCCTTCTCGAATGCTTCTTGGTATGTAGTTGGTGGTATAACCTTCATCGTATTCTTATAGAAGGATTTTGTCCGTAAACCACCTCTTATGGAGTCTGTCTCTTGGTTTATTTTCTATCTTGTCAATGAGTTCTTTCAAATGGCTATTGTAGGATTTTTGCTTGATGACATAGATCTCTCTGATGATCTTTGTGTTATGAAGCAACCTAAATTCCTTAAATTCATTCTTTAGACCTGCCCATGTTGTGAATAGGTTCTCTTGTTTCAGATGTCAATCAATTGCAATCTCTTGCAACGTTGTTGGAAACAATTCTGACCACATTTTGCATCTGTTATCCCGTTTGACTTCCGTATCGTTGTGCAAATGCTTGGTGGGATCTTCTTTCCCATATCCATAAGTCTTTGGGCACTTCTGCTTGCCCGTAGTGATAACCATGACTATTGGTTGATTTGTTGTCAACTAACTCAAAGTCTTCTAACTTGTTATTGGCTGGCTCACTCCAGTTGATGATGTTGGAGGGTCTCTTACGTTGACTTCTTCGTCTTTGATTGTTTTTTGGAACTCATTGCCCAACTGTCTCCTAGTTGGAATACTTTTGCTTCTGGTTCATGGTCATATTTTTGAATAAACTTGAGTAGGATCTAGTCAACTCCCAAAAGTCCACCCTCCCACAAATACACTTCTCCTCAATGGTAGTCTTTGCATTGAACTTTAATCCCATACATCTACAAACTCTCCCTCGTGCTCTTCATTTGTTTGTAGTGGAGTCTCTTGTCGACTTCCTACTTCGTTGTCTTCATGAACTTCCTCATCTTCACAATCTTTTTTAGGACCTCTTTCATCGATGCTACCTTTGTCGTCGATTCCTTTGTTAACACCTTTGTCATCTTCATCAATACATTTGAGGGCACCACTTTTGATGTCACGACCTTCTCCATCTTCATCACTTCCTCCATTTGCACGACCTTTGTTTGCTATGTGATTTTTGTTGCAAGACCTTTGTCATCTTTGTCTTCTCCAGTTGTCAACAAAAATGTCCTAAACAAAGTCTCACTTCCCTCCTCCTGAGGGGGCCACACATGTTGAATCTTTGGTTTTCAACTCCTTTTGTCATGCAAGGAATATCCAATTGTCTTCATCCAAGTATAGGATCTATAAAAGGTCTTTTTCCTTCTACCCTTCCTTGTACACTTCCGCTTGCGAAAGGATCTCTTGACGAATCTACACCTCTATGCTCTCTCTGTCACATTAACCCTCTTCACATCTTGCATCTACACATATTTCGTCTTCACGATATGCAATGCACTCAAACCTCCATGTTAGTTCTTGTCCTTGTCCTTGTTGCATGAGTCTTCCATGCCCTCTATGCCAACATGCACATCTTGGCGCTTCACTCATTCACCTTCTTCTGTTGCATTTGCTCGCAACATGCATCCTCTTTCTCGTTCTAGGTTCATTACGACAATGGTGCCAAATGTAGTATAGATCTCATTCTGAACAATCAGAGTGAACAAATCAAATAGATCGTGCAACAAGCAATGAACAATAATTTTAGGAACAAAACCATTTTATTATGTGCAATTGATATATACATCACTTACATCGATATGATCTTTATCACAACACTACAAGATATTCTCATCTTCACTATCAACAATACAATGACACAACAACAATCCAACAGTCACACGACACTACGATGTTCTCACAACACTCTGATGATGACGATACCATTCGACTACTCACATATGGAATATATACAAAAATGAAATGGGATAGAGACAGTTCCAATTTTCACCCTCATACTAAACTACCAACTTAGTGCAACTAATCACAAATACAACACCTTACACATTGTCTTTCACGATATTGTGGCATGTACAAAATGACAATGTGTAACATACTCGAACAACTCTTTGATCAACACACTAACAAAACTGCTTATATACAAAATTCATTTATAGCTCACTGCGGTGGCCTACATTCGAGGGAGATTCCAAAATGGCACAGCTTCTTCAGATTTTTGAGTAGGTGTTAAAGGGACATCAGATTTGAGGGATGTCTAGATTAGCCACCTTTATGAAATAAGGGAAGCTAGATTTGAGGGGAGCCTCATTTTGGAATCCAGATTTGAGGAAAGCTTGATCTTATATCTCTGACTTGTTTGAGCAAGACAAAAGTGGCATGACATCAGAGTTTTTTTGATGGTTCAAATTTCAAACACATCGAATGCTTCAGCGGCATAATTATTGCAACTAGGCAAAAGACAAACTGAACTCAGGGATAGTGCCATATGAAGGGTTACATCAAAAGTAGAGGTCCTTCTTGACAAAAGGAGAAATAGAAATATGATGTTCAAGTAGATGCTATTGTAGGAGTGATAATTTGACAAGTCTTCAAGGAAATTAAATGTCACATAAATGATCTTTTTCATCCATAGTAGTTCTCGAAAAAGCTTCAAAATACAATTAACAAACTTTTAGAAGCCATGAACAAATCATCTAATGATAAAGTCTGATCTAGAATGCGTAGGTCATTCTCTAGAGAAAGAATGGTTGAGAAATTGAAGAAGTTGAAGATTGACTTACGGGAGTACAGTCCATAGAATCAAACTAATAGGAATGATGAGAATGGTAATTATGAGGAAGCCCTTTTGGTACAGTGCACACACCTTTAGAAAGGAATGCACTATTGGTTTTTAATGGTCACATTATACGTTTAAAGATGGGTCAATATTCTATTTATTTGTTTAAGCCAAAGTGTATTCAACTTCCATGGTGAACGATTATGACCTATATTTCAAATTTTTCGATAGATAGGAGAATGAGGTTACTAAGAATGTCTACCATGCTCCTTAATTCTCATAATTTGCTATTTGTATCCCAATTTTCTCAGTACATTAAAATTGTGGGATTTTGTGATTAAGGATATCTGAAACAAATATTTTATTGTGAATTTTGGTATACATCACCCAAGGGATAAAACGTATAAATTTACAGGATTTGAAGCAATGTTGCATGGATGCATGTACCTGATGGTCTTCTGGGCCACACTTGAGAAGCATCTGCAGTTGATATGTGCATGTACCCGACGACACACCTGGTGAAGCAGATGGATGCATGAGGTATGTCAAGGGGGCATTGTCTAAATTTGGGCAAAATACAAGCACTGTTAACATGTGCCCAATCCTTCCCATCAGCCATATAATGGGATGTGTCACAATCACAAATGAAAATCAAATGAAGGCAAATCCTTCAAAATAAAGAACTAAATTTAAAAGCATAGTGTTTATTTTGATTATAAATTTTCATTTAATACATGGATATGTGACATATATATGCATATAATAAAATTCCACTATTGCTTCTATGTACCTTAGTTTTAGAGAGTCTGCATTTGCTGCTCCGTACTTGCATCATACCTTTTCTCTTGCACACCTATGTAACCTTGGTGTGAAGAGAAGAAAAAAACCTTTACAGTCGGAGTAAGAGTTGATGATAGGAGCAAACTATCACGTGAGAGACTTGGACATTTAAATTATTAAATTTTGAATTCGGGGGGGGGGGGGGGGGGGGGGGGGGGGGGGGGGGGGGGGGGGGGGGGGGGGGGGGGGGGGGGGGGGGGGGGGGGGGGGGGGGGGGGGGGGGGGGGGGGGGGGGGGGGGGGGGGGGGGGGGGGGGGGGGGGGGGGGGGGGGGGGGGGGGGGGGGGGGGGGGGGGGGGGGGGGGGGGGGGATGAGAAGGCTAGAAACAGTAGAACTTCCACTTATTGTTTCATTGGAAGCGTGTGAAGCTTGTGTACTCAGAAAGCATTATCATGAGAAATTTGAAAAAGGAAGAGCATGGAGGGCAATTTGGCGATTGGAATTTGATTACCAGGTTTGAAAGTTTTGGTCCAAATAGGAGGCCAAAAACTTTTTGAGAGTTTAGTTTCTATGAAAAAGGTTCCGTTCGGTTCAGAAGATATATATAAATAAATAAATGCATATAAACAAACTATGCTTGTGCCTTCTCTTCTTAAAACTTTGCTTTTGTTGCCATTTCAACCAAAGTTTTTTATTTTTGAGTAAAAAAATAAAAACAATCTGACGATCTGCACCAGTAAGCTATATAGAATTCCTTTCTTTTTAAAATTTTTTCCCTTCCTTTGATTACTTGTACCAACAGGCTATACCGTTCCACCAGATTTTGATTTCATTGCTAAGAAGATATAGTTTGCTTTTGAAAGCAAATTGAAAAGATCTATGCATAATTGTACTGTTAACATCACACCATAGGATCATGGGGGAAGAGATATTAGTAGGATATTCATGAAATCTGAAATCCTCCAATGGAGTTCTTGAAACCGAAGCTTATAATCCATTCTATCATGTATTTGTTTTTGTTGGGTAATTTGATATCACTAAAGGACGAGTAATGTAAAATCTCTTGGTACATGTCAAGGTGTCTATCTTATTCAATGGGGATACTGACGTTTGAGGTGGTTGGGGCAAGTATCATAGAATTACCTTTGAAGGAAGAAGCTATTCAAAGTTGAAGCCATTATATGTGGAGTGTTCATCGAATGCCATCATTGAGATTGTACATCGAAAACCATGTCTCAGGGAGGGATACAATCTGCTATAATGACAGAAACTTGCTGATTGACATGCTGATAATAGCCAGTGACATGAATTCTGGCTTAATTTGGGCTCTCAAGGATCTCAATAAAAAAGAAACCTGCAACCATGATTATTAGAGAATTCTAGTTATAGTCATTCACATTAACAGTGTTGGTATCCAATCTCACATCATCTCAACTTGGTTAAAGCATTCTGTTGGCACAATTCTATTTCAAATTTTCAATCTTTCAAGAAACCCCTTAAAGATTATGGTATCAGCATAAAAAAGGGCATAGTTTCTCCATGTTTAAGGGTTTCTTATCAATCCATCATAATATTAGGGGTTTCTGATTTTGTCTATAATTGTATCATGGGTAGATTGATACCAAATCTTCACCTTTAGCTTTGATCTAGTTGTATTTGATGTTGATTACCCATCATAACTAGGCTTCAAATTTAACTTGTATTTGTGCCCATCAAGTCAAATTTTGTTCATGGATTGTATTTGTGTCCAAGTCAAATTTTACTCATGGGTTTGATGTGACATCTCTCTCCCCATAGGTGATTGTAGATTGAAAAAGCGAATGCTTTGCAGATTTTGCTAAAACCAACAATGCAAGTTATATATTCTTGTGTAAAACGTGCCATATGTATGTATGCAAAATACTACAATTCTAACAATCTCACCATGCTTGCAGTTTTTAATCTACTGCTAGGTAGCCAACCTACCAAGTGGATGTGCCCTTATTTATTTATGTTTTATGAAATAAAATGGCTCTTAAATATTTTACAATCCATGTTAACATCCCTTGTGAATACTTTAGCTGACGATTTATGTTAAATGCATCTCATGATGTTTGTATGACCGTGAAATTGTAGGCTTTCTCCTTTCAAGACTTGTTTTAAGTCAGATTCTTGATAGGCAGATATTGTATTAGGGAAAACTTTGCAGAAAAAGTAATTTATATTAAGCTTACATAGTGATTAATAGTTTTATATTAAATTTGATAATAGTTTTGAAATTTTCAAGTTGCCATTAATTGGGAGCTACATAGAGCTCTGTAGAGTTGAATCTTTAGATGAAATATCTGAACTCACTTCTCACAAAGAGCCTAATACATATTTTGAGTTTGGTTTTAGCCACAGAACTGCTGAACAGCATGATAAGAAAATTATAAATCCAGGATACCTATCCTATCGAACTTGCTGGAGCTTTTTAACAAGGAATGCTGATCTTTCCTTTGAAATTATTTTTGTATCAGATGGCAACTAAATGTGCCAGTCTTTGAATCAAAACTTTTCTAAATCAGCAACTATCCAATTCAAGATTTCTTCTTGTCGCAACTGCAACATCCTCTCAGGTTTCATCGAAGATGTCAGAGAATTTTGTGTTGAAGCATTATATTACAAATGCATTTAAAATTGAATGAAGCATTAATTTCTTGTTGCAATTAATCAAGTAACTAGAAACAGGTGACATTGGATGCCATGCCTGAAGGATTTTGTCAGTCAATATGAGCAATGCATTAAAAGCACTTCCTGTAATGACCTTTTGCAGCCCAAGTTTCTCTAGGTTGGTTTAAATTATGCATTGTTGGGAGAGGAGATGTTTTGTCTGAATTTGCCGTCTCAACAATATCTTGTTTTTCATGTTCTATTGTTAACTGATTCACTGCATCATCTGTTGTCCTTAAACCATCATCAAAATCACATCAACCCACTTGTCAAGCATGCACATCTTCATCTTTTCTATGCATATTGAGGCTTTCATTGCATTCCTCTTGTTATACTCTTTCAGGCTGTATTTCTAAGACCCATTCCTAACCACTCAGGTAAATCCGATTGCAATCATACCCTGCTCTAGACCTCCTCACCTATGACAGGTTTTGCATATTATGATTCCCGTACAAGGATCCTGTTATCTTGCACCTTCATGGGGCATTGCTTCCTTAATTTCACACCTTCAGAGTTGTGTTGTTCTGTTGAATTATTAAATTTCATTTAACCATAAGTTTCATGTTAATCATTTTCTTTTAATTTTTTTATTTTTTGAGTCCCTTTTGCATCTCAGTGATCTCAAACCCATTCTACAATTCAAAACATCTTCTAGCAGGTCTTAATTAGTTAATTGAAGGTCTAAAGGTCACTTTGCTCATTTTGTCAGGTCAAACATTTATCTTTGGAATGGTGGTATGGAATACTGAGGCAAGACTTGCCTAGCTATCTGCAGAAGCAAAAAAGAATTTGTGGCCACTTAAAAAAAAAGACTGTGTCAAACAAATGAAGGTGACAATCGAACCAATTTTTAGTCTACTTTTTGGATTTGGTAAAGGAGGCAACTTACCAAAGAAGATAAATCATAATAAAAACTATAGGCATGTTTATGTTGGAATATGGCACAAAAAAATAAAACAAATTAGTAATTATATTTTAATGAAAATGAACATGCAAAGACGAGTCTCTTAATGAAAATGGTCAGTGTGACGTTTTGACCAGAGTACAATGTTTATAGCCATCGAAATAGATCCAAATTAGCTACTGCTGATGAAATTATATCATCTGATTAATTAACAGTAACAAAAATTAAGAATGAACAATGATACGTACAGAATGTAAACAAATAATGTCTCATTTAACAATGACATCGAAATAGATCCATATTCTGTATAACACCTTGGACATTAATGCCATCACAACAAAAGATTGTCTGATGAACGAGTGTGATCATTATAATTATGTGCAGGTCTGCAATAATCAATGTAAACAAACAATTCAAGATATTTGCTCTGTTACATGCAATATACCATAGAAGATTGTGGATATGGATTGTTAATTTTCTGACCATAAGAGAGACTTAATGACAAGGCGATGCAATTAGAAAGAGAGATTCCATGGTTGCGAGAAATCATTTCTGAAGAACACCCGAGCTTACCAAATTCCTACGATACCTTTTACTAGCTTGAGGGTAGTACCCATTCTAGGGTTTGCAGGCAGCACTTGTTCAATATGTGAGAGTTTATAATAAAACTATGATAGCATATTTATTGTTAACTAGCAAGGTTGTATAGGTGCAGAGATGTGATGGTATTAATGGTGTGGGTACAACTTACAAGCATCTGGTGCAGAGGCCCAAAACATGGGTATTTGGATGTGAAGGCATATGAATATGATGGACATGAGGATGCAAAGGAATGCAGGGTTTGGCCCCCCAAAACATGTGCAAATTATAATAAATTGTGAAGTTAGAACATAAAACCATCATAAATCATAGTCAAACAGCAAACTGTGATCAAATATAAGAGATGCAAAGGTGTGGATCAGGAGTGAGAGCATGGGTTCCCAGTGAGTGAAGGAGGAGTGAATGGCCAAAAATGATGCGATATACACATCTGGAATTGATTAATAAATTATTTTGTATGTGCCTTGTAAATAGATTCGACCAAACATTAATAAATGTGATCTTAATATTATACACGTAAAGAATATGAAATGAATTTTTAGTTATTACATGTTTGGTCCCATCTTGATATTCTGTTTTTATTACCCTTCTGTTGGAAAAAGATGTCATGCTTGTTTGAATTTGTACTTTGTTGACATAAATATTAGAATACACCTGAAATTTCTATGCTAATTTCAGGCATTCTATAAAAAAGACTATTGCATGACAGATTCATTTAGAGAATCTCCATAGCAGCCAGATACAGATGCTGCTCAAACTTGACAAAATCATAATCTCAAGTGAAGTTGACAAAAGAAACTTGGGAAAACCTTGACATCTCCAATTGAGACATTTCTTTCTATTTTTAGGTGACAAAGTATCTTACTGAGAGAGTCTTTTCAAAACCTGGAGTATATGTTAGGGAGTCAATTCTTTTGTATTGACTTAGGCCACAAGTCACTTGAATGTGGAAGTTATTATAATTTATAACTGACTTGGTCAGTCATGCAGGCATTTATTACTTTGAAGTATCTTGAAGCCTGGATTATACAAATATTGTTGTGACTAGTCATCCATATTTCTTTGAAATTGCCCTTTAATGTTTGACTTTAGAGATCTGAATTGGTGATTGAAATAATTGGGAAATGCTGTGAAATGAAATTAGTCTTTAACAATTGACTTAACATATCCAAATTACTGGTTTGTATTAATGGGAAATGACATGAATGAAACAGGCCCTGTCCCACTTCACATCATCCAGATTTTTAGAATTTACTGTTCCAAAAAATATGCTTCTGCTGGCTTATAGCCTCTCAGCATGTACTCACACTGTTAATTTTCTGCCCTATGAAGTTGAAGTTTTTCATAGCTTTTAGCAATGAACAATAGAGGAAGAGAAATCCTTCTATACACATTGTCTTCCTTGGTTTTGATTATTGTTAGTGACCAAAATTGAGTAACCCTTTTTCCAATCATAAACTTTTGACATGCTCAAATCTTGAATATAGATCACATAAATTATGAACATACAATGATCTTGGTGTGGGTAGGATGGTGTTTTCATGTAAATCTGTCATTAAAAAGACAATGTGATGACAAAATTTTGAAGGATGTTGCTTCATTAAGGCATCTCTCCCATATGAGATATGAAGGTTACACCATCCTTATGAAAGTTAGTGTATCTCTACTCATATATTGATGTCAATAATTACAGTGCAGCTTAAATGTGAAATCGACTGATAAGATGGGAAATAATTATGTCCCCAACATAAAAATTTTACTGAAATGAAAGGATAATAAAATTGGATTCAGTATTTAACAATGATCACACAATAACAATGATGGCAATTGAGATCAAGTCTAATCAATAAGCCTTCTGATTAGAGTCATTAGACTAATCTAGATTCAATGCTTCTGGGGGTAGAATTTGTTTGGCATGCTTAATTTGGGTGGTTGCGTCAGTGTGGGTGTGCTTTTGACCAAGTTTATACAAATAGTTGATCATGCAGGCCATTTATTATTAATGGTATTTTCTTCATGGCTGAAAGAAATGACAGTCTTCTGCCATACAAGATCAACTCGAGGGAAAATGTTCTAGTGATGGTAATGGTTCTAGGGAGTTATGTTCCCCATGACCGAGTCTACCTCAGGTGGCCTTGATTGACCCACAGCTCAATTAGTATAATATTAAAGTAGTTTAGCTGTTGTTCATGTAGCTTAACTGTGTTTGTTTTTGGCCTCTTATTTCCCATGCAACTCTATATTTGTATGCTTAAATCAAAGAGGTTCTAGATAGGTTGTTGGATTCTTTCAAAATATACAGCATGAAGAAGCCCATATTTTTTGAAATGATTTTATTGCAAGACTGGTAATAATGGAGCAACAACAATACAATCCATAACTATGTTCCATGGGGGCTCGTCCTGGGATTTGGGGGCTCTGCCTCAGAGACCCATCCTGACATCCCAAAAAGGAGTCCCACCTCCCTCAAATCCTCTCGCCATCCCAAAAGGTTGTCCTGCTGTCCCTGTCTCAGAATTTTGTGGAACATAGACTAATCGATATCCATTTGCCAAGGAACTGGGTTTTTATATAGCAATTATACATACAGTAAATATTAATTTATGAATAAAAATCAATGCTTAATTAGTATTCTGTGATAAATTCTAGTTTCTTTAACTACATACAGTATGATTTTTCCACCTTTTTATGTTTTGTATACTGTAATTTTCTCACTGCATGATCTGTTTCATGGAAAAAAAAAAGTAAAAAACAATTATGCATCTCTTCTACATTGTCTTCTACATCATCTTTGTTTTGCATCTCTTTCCCAGAGAAGATGGTCCTAAACCGATAATTAGTCTATAAGCATTCTTTGTTCCCAAACATTTTAGCTTATATTTATCAGTTATCTCAATTTAATTGGTTACCTTATTTATTTGTAAGTCATTTTGCATTTATTTGAATTTAACCATTGTTATAATTTGACCTCCGTCTTTAGTGAAGTGATTTTTTTGGGGGCTATGGTTGGTAACTTTTAAAAAATTTAATATGTTTGAAATTATGCAGGTGAATCGACTAAAAGATGCAATGACACAAATATATAAAAAATTACAGGTATTTTTTGTGTTTGTAATTCATTTTTATTTATTTACTTTATCATGATTATAAACAAACGTAGAATGGGATAGAAATATAAGGTACGATCCAAGAAGAGCATTGACTGTCGCCAATTAATATGGTTGTGAGAGTAATGGTACCTATTAAATAACATTCTTGAGTTGTTGGTCTTGACAAAGAAAACTTAAGGTATTCCACTTCTTGTCTCAATCCTTGTTGCAATAGCATTGTGAACGCTAATAACAATTGTGATGGCATTGTTGCAATAGCATTGTGAACGTTAATAACATAATAACAATTTTGCAGTGGTATTATAATCTTTTAGGAGGAAATATGATTCTCCTCAATTGTATGTAAGCTGTCCTATGATTGATCTTAATATGTATGAGTATCTTGTGTGATGATCCTTGAATAAAATCATGACGATGAAATACAAGTCTTCGTACAGGTGTTCATGGAGTTCTTGTACTAGTTGGATTTAGGTTCATAAAGGAGTCAGGATTTTTCATTTTTTTATTATTTTTTTATTTTTTTGTAGCTCCATTTTTTCATTATTATTGATAATGATTTTCTTCTTCTCAAGGGTACAGGACATTAAATTTTTTATATATAGGAATCATAAGTCCTAAAGACGAGGTAGATAAACCATAATGATAAGGAATGCCTTGTGTCACGTGCTTATCTAAAGGCTTGCACACCTATAGGCATTGCTATCTATGAGGCATTACAAATATTTTTAAAGATTTAAAGCTTCTGAAGGAGGATTCCCTAGGCATGTTGGAATCCACAATTCATCATCATAGAGAATTACTTGAAGGCCTACACATAAATCTTCAATTCTATCTGATTTACAAGTCAAACTTTGTTTATTTGGTGACCAAGGTACCCAAAAGAAATCTTTCATTTAAGTAGCATATAATGTTGGAGTTCTTAGTGTTGGATGGGTTATGGAACTTCTGTTTACAGAAAAATAGAGGCCTGTTCAATCCTACTTCTGTAATAGGCAGTGCTCTTAAGATCTTTAGAGCACAATTCATTAGATAACAATACATGCATAACCTCCAAGGCATCAAGTAACTAATTTAGGACTCACATGGATATGTGCAATACAAATTATAAATATGGATGTTGCAAACTAGTTTGTCTTATAAGAATTTTTTCTGCTATAATAGTTCCACAATATACCTGTAATGTATGTGGATATGGATGGACCATGATGACTAATTATTCGTCCATGTTATTATCTCTGATGAATGATGGGCTTTCTGCAAATTTTCATTAATGCGTAATGAGTTGTGAATGTTCCTTCTTCAATCAATGATTATACTTCTTTGAACAGATAATGAGCTAGTTTTTGTGAGATTAATTTGTTCTTGCCTGATGATGAGATCACATTTCGATGGATAATATTTAGTAGCTATTTGGAGTTGGTCTTGGACTTCATTGAAGTGTGGAATATAGCGTTCAATTTTTTGAGTGATTCAATGACAATGTAAAATGTGAAGGAATTTGTAATTTTTGAGTTTAACTATTGCAACATTTAGAGACCAAACAAATAGGATTCCCCATAAAAAGTATAGAACATAAATATTGAATATATCTGACAGTCGTCCTGTACACATGATTATTGAATATGTGAAATAAACATGCAGAGACTGAATGAGAAGTGCAACATAATGAGTGAATTGTTATTTTCTTATCAGTAGTGAAAAATGAAAAAAACGACTATTATGTTAATAAAAGCATGTCATCATAAATATTGTACTTCAGTTTTTGTACTTGCAGAACTGTCCACCTGTATTGTTGTTTGAGCAATTATCTAGTTTCTAGCTCCTGTGATGTAGCCTGTGTCCATCAACAGGTAGAATGGAATGGAAATACAAGTGGCAAGTCAAACATTGTACTTTGAAGAATAATAATAGCATTCATGCAAATTTCGATTGCATAAAATTTTTAGAGAATACTTTACCGAGGGTTTTGGGCATTTGTGAAAGGTGTTAAAAAAGAAGGCATGGTTACGCTCCTTTCTTTCAATCTTTTTTACTGGGATATTTTGTTTCTCCAGACGATGATGTTTTTCATTGACAAATTTCTCAAAGAAATATCTATGTAATTGAAAGGTTCTTGGTACATTTTTTAAAACAATGCTCAGCATACTTTTCACTCTTTTGCCAACTCATAGGTAGGAAATCTAATAAGTGGGGCATATATTACTGAGTTCCAAGGACGGTAATGATATGTGAAGATTTACTTGAATGGAGAATGGATGCCATTCAACTTGTAAATCAGTTTTATGAATTCTTTTTATTAAAGTTACATATGCTGCTCTTTCTACATGGTTGCGTCTTGTCACAATGAACTAAGACAATGCAACTTATTTTTTGCAGTTAATAAAGGAATCGGTACAATCGGAATTTCGTCATCAAGTTTCATTGCTTATTCAACCAATGCTTCAGGTGCATTTCACTTCAACCACACACTCTTTTTTCTGTAAGACATATTCACTGTAGTATCGGGAATTGCTATTGCTATGATTTGTAATCTCAAAGTTATCTCATTGATTTATTGTCATAGTTCGTGGTATAAAATATCTACTAATATTTTCAGGCTATAGATGCGGCTTTGTCTCATTATGAAGTTGAAATACAAAAGAAATCTGCCAGGAGTGCCCCAAAGGTCAATGGAGTAATTTAGCATAATCCAGAGGACTTTTTCTTAAGTGAGATATTGTCTCACAGCTGTTGCTATGCCATTCTTTGGGTGACTTCTCGTTCACTGTACATGTTATTTGCCTTTTCACTAAAATTAATGGATACGTTGGCATTAATTAATGATACTTCTGGTTTACAAGCCTCATTCTTAGGGTTTAGTATGATATCATGTTAAGAAATATGAGCTATGCTCCCAGAAGAAACTTCTGCAGCGTTAGCTAAAATTTGGTGCGGTTCAGATATCAATGATTTTGGTAATTATAGCTATGATGATTCTTTCATTTGTTCAACTTGGCCAGAGTATGTGTGTTACCGTTTAGTGCTCACCATTTCCGAGTTCTGATCTGGATAAAGTTATTTTCTTTTACTTTTTCAGTGTTCCGAATGAATGCTAATGTGATTTGAGGAGCATTAATCATATGATTAAGAAAAATATTTATGTTCAAATTATTATTTTTGAAAGTTACTAGAGTCCTAAGTACATTAATTACCAAGTTTTAATTAAAAAAAAAAGTGCATCTAGAGGATGAAAATGAGCTTGTTCATTAAAATAGGAACATACTTTGTCCCCAAGGGCTAGGTGGATTGGTAAGATGTTGGGCACTTACCAAGAGGAGACCTAGGTTCAAACCTCGGGGTATGCCTAATCTAGGCAAAGGTAGTAGTTTGACTTGATTCCGTTGAGTGTGCGCCAACTTGATGACGGCAGTACCAACCCCAAGCCACCGGGGGTCTCCCTCACTCACTTCGGGTCATGTTTATTGAGGCGAGATAGGGGTTATAGTGGTAGCACCATGATTTGACGCTACGATCGGAGGCAATGCGACTTGACCCTGTGACCAATTGTTAAAAAGGAAAGGTAGTTACCGATTCTTCTATGTAACAAAAAAAAAATAACATACTTTGAGTGCCCAATGGGTTTGGGGCAAGTAGGGAGAAGCAAGAAGTTTTACATAGTAAGTCAAGGTTTTAAATTATTTTTGTCTATCATTATTATTTTTTCAAGTTATGTGTGGCTTTTATTGGGGCCACTTCCATCAAAATAACAAAACATATTACATTGCTATCACATCAATTAAACTATATCCACCTTGTCTTTTTTTTAACCAAAGATATTCTTCATTTGTCTTTCTATCAAAGATATTTAACTTCAAACAATTATATTTGCCCAATCAGTTGCTTCACATCATTTTCATTAAGCAATAAAATCTAATAAAATCTCAATTGGCTAGTTGCCTTTTAAAATTTGAATTTTCAACACTACGATTGACTAAATTATCCATTGCCCAGTTTTTTCCCTATAGATATGATGACATTTCCAAGATTTTGCCTCCAACGATAGTTGGTGGACATTAGAAATAATGTTATTTATTTTATTTAATTCTTGCATCCATTTTTCTTAATAACATTTTTCAATAACAATTTTGATCTCTATAAGAAGTGTTGTCGGCCTTTTAGTTAATAAGTTTTATATGATTATGAGTGAGGAGAATTATACTTATAGTATTTTGAAAAACACCACCTTCAACAACTTTTCCAGAATTTCCTTTGAAAGCACCATCAAAATTAATTTTGATAAACCCAACTTTTGGATATTTCCACTTTACCATAGATCAAAGCAGATTTTATTTTTTATGTCAACTCTATTGTTACAGATGATAGTTCCATGAATTTTTAAATCATTTATCTAAGAGGCCAGGACCTCTTTTTTCATACTTGAGACTTCCCCTAATGAGTACCATGTCGATAAGCATTCTGCAAGGGAGGCAATAATACGACTCCAAGCTTTTGAATACTTTCAAGATTTATTATTGACAATTCTATATTTCTTTCAACCCATAAATTCCAACAAATAATGGAAGGACCAATCTTCTTATACCATGGGTTGACCTTAAACATTTTGTCCAATGGGTTTGGAGTAAATAGTACAGAGGAAGGAGTTTCACATTGTAAGTCAATGTTTCCTACTCCATCGGTGAACCTTAGAAAGTTAAATGCATTGTGGAGCAACAGTAAATGTATTGCAATCATATGAATGCAAAAACTAACTTTAAACCCCCATATTTTGATGGAATCATATGAATACAAATTGAATTCAGATCCTTGCATTTTGATGGACTCTATTATGACAAGACAATACATAAAGTATGATTTGTCACAATACCATACCGTGGTGTGTTGAAATAGATGTAATATAGGTGAAGCTTGGTTCAACACCATATAACCAATCTTATCATAGTTAAGAGAAAAACATTGTTATAACTTTACCTAATACATTGTTAATTTATAGCTCATTGCCAATCATAGGTGTCTTGTCGTCGGTGTATAGAGTTCATTTTTCTAATACACACCTATGTGTGTGTCCTATTTAATATATTTGAGTTATTTTATGATTATAATGTTATAGTCATTGCTATTTGTCATTTTCTTCTTTCCACATGCCTTCCACACATCTCTCAATACAAAAGAGGATGCTATCAAGGTCACATCTCTAGATTTAGAAGGAAAGACGTGCAAGTGGCAAACATGGAGTAATGAGAAAACACAAGGCATAATTTGTAACAAACTTATTGAAGGACTCAAACACTTGGAAAAAGATTAGTTTTATCTGTTAGTTCATTAAGGAAAAAAGAGATTATATAAATTCACCTTAATTGAAGTTATTATCCACGTTGGTGATAGTATGATATCCAATTAATTTGTGTAATTTTATGTAATATGGGTGGACTAAATATGATAAAGAAATTTAAGAGTTTTGAATGATTTAATCTACCATATGCTATCAAAGCAGCTCAAATATATTAACTTCAAGATCCTAAAAGGAATGGAAACACATGGTATATGAGAACAATGGTATGTGGAATAAGAATTTGTTAGAACGAATGAAACATAAACCTTTGTATCAATAAATTTATAGAAACAAAATATGAACGAGGGGAGCAAGGTTTTTTTATGACTTCGAATCCAAAACTTCACAAAGTATTATACATTTGTGAAAGAAAAATATTTTGCATAGGAAAGTTGAGATACTAACAATATAACTAGCATGGAGTGTTTGAAGTAGGAGGAGAATCAACACCAAAACAAAGTGAACAATCTTCATAGTTTCAATACTAAGAAGTTAACATCCACAAACCATACAGATCTAAGGGCATATATATAAAAAGCCAACCCAACTACCCATAAATTTATAGATTAGGGTTTGACAAAAGACAATCTATTTATTCATTAAATAAAAGGGTTCAATCTGTTGTTCCTAGAAGGTGATTATTTTGGCTTTTAAGTAAAAATGCACTATAAATGTCGAAATAACTTTTATGTTTTTCTATTGGATGGATTATATATAGTAATGGGAGCAAAATGATTGACCTCTTACATTTTTCAAATGCATTAGTTCTTTTTTGTCAAATTTGAGTGGTAACGCAAAAAGTATATTTTAGAAGGATTTATTGTTCCGCCTTCATAATTTACTTCATCACAAAAGATGGAAACATAATCAAAGGTTGATGTTGAGGAATGCTACATCAACAAAAGAAGACAACAAATCATAAAATGAAACAAATAATTGATAAACATGCAATTTTATTTTACAAATTTCAAGGTTACCAACCAAAAAAAGATGACGAACATATCATTGAGGATCTATTGGAACTCTCACTAGTAATATCAAACCATATTGTTACTTGTATCACCATAGGTTTGAAATAGAGCAATTGGTTCATGAATTATTTAAGGTTAGTTTTATAACACTTGGTAAGATCTCATACATAACACCATTTATACTAATAAGAAAAAAAGGGCTTCTCCTTTCATATTTTCTAGCTATTCCTTTAAAATGTCACAAGCTCCTATGTATTTATCTAACATTATCCTCCTATTGGTTAAGTTAATTAGCATTACGTGTATTGCTTTTTTATCTATGATGTCTAAAAAGCACTAAATATGTCAATCTAGGTATGTATACTTATGAGGCACTAGGCATTATATATGCATTATAGTAACTAGTAGAGAACCTACATCATATATGCTTCTATGGATCAAATCCAACTCATACTAAGGGTTGATTCTCACATAATTGCTCATCCCAAGGATTCCATAGGAGAAAAGAATATATAACATGCACATTAATAGGAATGTAAAACTATCAAAACTTTAATAAAATTAAACTATAGGATTCAAAACTAAAACATAGAAATAAATAGAACAAATAAAATAAAAATACACATTCATTCATTCAATTATAGAAAAGGAAATAACTAAATTAAAGCAATTAAAAAGAACTATTAATGGATTAGTTAAAGATAACTATAACATACAAAGAACATGAAACTTCTCACAAACCACACAACCTGCAACAAATCTCTTCTCCAAGAGTAGACATAATTTACCATGGTAGGGAAAATAGATTAAATGCTCAAAATTGGATTAATATAGATCTATTTTTGTTACTTATATAAGTTACATGAATTAATTCCATTTGTTGTTTGGAGTACTATATATGAATGACTATAATTGATACTAGACTAGACTAATCAATACCCTTTCTTATTTGATCTTAAACTGCAAATAACAATTTAAAGGACCATGTAACAACTTCTTTAAATTATTTATCAAAACTCAAAGGATGCATTCAAAACTATCATGGTCAAATCCTAGTTATAAACAAAAAATAAAAATAAAAATTGGGTCTTCCTATAGTAAATAATCCCAACAATCAATGTTCTTAGTTTAGATGAGTGGAAAAAATAGTTGTGGAGAGAGCATCAAATATATGCCAACTATAATTAAATATGATATATTAATTTGGTTTTTTTCTCTTCCAACCACTACTAATCTAGGAACCCCATCATTCTAAAATTGTTGAATACTTTTAACATCAACAAAACATTTGCAACACTACAGGAATACTTTTATTGGCCACACATGCACCAAGAAGTGGTGATCTACATTAATTCTACACACCATATAGCATTTTCAATCTAACAAAAAAATATTAGGCTCTATGCACCATTCAAGTACCTTACATAACTTAAGACTCCATATTCATGGATTTTCTTTCAAGGTTATTGAGACCACTAGGTTACAACATAATTACATCATTATGGTCATGAGCTAGTTTAACAAGATGGTTATTATGCTTTGTAACTCACTCATTTTTTCTTATAAAAGGTAACTTTAGCCTACCTAAATTGATTGCTTCAAATATAGATAGTTTATTTCTTAGTAACTTTTGGTGCCATATCTAGATGCTCCTAGACACCCAACTCTAACATTCTACAACCTTTCACCCATAGATTGATTGAAAATTTAGGTGGCCAATAGGGTGTTAGTATACCTACTATGATTGTTCAACCAAAATTGGCATCTTATCAACCACCAACTCAATCCTAATGCCCCAGTAGATGTTTGGCTTTTTAGCCTAGTAGACATTCCAAGTTGTGGATAATGTTTAGAACCATTTAAAGAAGTAACACTTGTCAAACTTACACCAAAAGTTCAAACCATTGCACCAAACAAGAGAAAATATTTTTCTTCTCAACCTATTTCCCAAATTGGGAATGCATTTAGCACTCCATTCTAAGATACTCATGCTATCCTACCTCCTCTACTAGATACCATAGTAATAAAACACTCAACTAATATGAATCCAACACAATTGGAACCCATCACTATAGATAAGGTAATTGAGGTTACTAGTAAGAGCACTCACTAGAGGACACAACCCATTTGTCATTGTGAAATAGGGCTAGTTTCCATTGCAAGCAAAGTGGTACACATTCAACCAACTCAATCACCTTTTCCCTTAGTTCAAAGTTGATGCAATGACCCATTGATCCTCAAGGTGAGGATGAATGGTCTATGAAAAATAGGGGCTACTTAGAGTTCCTCAAGGAATGATATTAAAGGATCTTTAGATAATCATCCTTGTTTTCCATCTAGACTCTTCACTAGATAAGTTGGTGCTAACCCCCCTATGTTTACATCATAACTACATTAGTGCTAAATGATCACTTTAGTTCCATGACTTTTTTAGAATAAATATTTGGTGCCCATCTAGAAATGATAAAATCCATTAGTGCTTGCATGAATAACACAAATGAATAATTTAAATGTTCATAACCATCAAATGATCATTGTAGCACCCAACTCAATCATTTTAGACTAGTTTAACTACTTGCATACTTCAAAACCTAGCACCTAGTTTACTAAAATGTAAGAAATATATTTATGTTTATTTCTTGGTACCCACCAAGATACACTAGAAGCTTAAGAATTTCACCTTATGGGTCCTTTGTAATATTGTACATTGTATAAATATAGATTTGGACTTATCTTCACAATCTAGAAATCCAAAATCCTAAGACTTCTTGTTCTTCTTACTTTCTATTTCAGTTCTTTTGGTTTACATTACTATAATGCTATTGGACAAAGTGGCCTACACATCATAGAGTCAATTATCCTTAGCATATTTAAGAAAATATATTACATAATATAAGAGTTTATATTCTAGAGTATATTTTTACATTTGAAATACTTTCTTGTGTGATTAAAATGAAGTGAGTTTCTTCCAAATCATACATACTAAGCTTTTGCAACATCACTCTGATTATAACTTCTAGGTTCCACTAGCTAGTTCTATAAGCTATCCTCTATTCCAATCATCTTATGCCCTAGGTTATGGATCATTGTATTCCTCTAGTGTCAATATCTAGTATTGTGTATTAAATGACACGTGCAACTTACCAAGGTGGTATAATGACCCATCATGGAGGTGATGGTTAAGTGCTAACTTATTTTATATTAATTTATGATGAACATAGGTAAAATCAATGTCTAAGGGATATAGTGACTTCTAATAATTGGTGTCATGGCCTCTTGTATTAAGAACTAACAATAGAGTTTGTATGAGTTGAGGATTTAGACAATTTTTTATATGATTATCTATTCTATTAAAATGTTTGATTATAAGGTGCAATTATTGTAGTTAAAGATTCCATTTCATATGCCTAGAATTATCTAGTTTATTTTAAGAATGTAAGAATTGCAAAAAACTATGATCAAAACAAATAATAGTTTCTTTACCTATTATGTAGTGGTACCACTATGTTATAACTTTAAAAATGACATACAATTCCTTCTCATATATGAAATAGTGTCAAGATGTGTCAAAGAGAGATTTTTAGAATGGTATATCATTAGATGTCTATTCTATATTAGGATGATTCCAAGTGCATAGTTAGGTGCTTCAACCTCTATATTGAATGATTAAGTGATGTATGCCATGGCTAACAATGGTATTGAATAGTCACTATTTTTTGTTCTTCAAACAACTTTTACTATTGTGAAGCCTAGTGGAACTTCAATTTCTCATTTATGACTTGGTGTGAAGGCCATAAAACAAGTGATAGAACCAAGATGAATTGGCATTAGAATTTATAAGGTTGAGAAAAATTGTGAGCTCTTTATATTCTTAAGTTTTGATCATTCTTAGTTGGTATAGATATTATTTGGATCTACCTATTGATCAATGATGTAGCCTAGCTATGATAATTGTGCGACATCAAAGTTGCACTTACTCAAGTTATCTTGGAACTTACATTGACCCAAATTTTATAATAATTGGTGCATATCCTTTAAATGATATTCCCATGTTTTTCTAAACATGGTGATATCATTTGAGTAGACTATAATGAAAGACACTATGAATTAGTAAAAAATGTTATCCATCAAGTGCATGAATGTCATTGGGGTATTAGTCAAGACAAAAGTCATAACCAACCATTTATATAGTACTTATATGGTATTTAAGGTCATCTTGTTGATGTCCATGGGGTTAATTGGTACCTAATCTTGTTGAAGTATCAAGCCTCCTAAAGTTGGTATATTAATTCATTAATGCATGATAGTGGGTACCTGTTATTTATTGTGATTTTATTGAGTACCCTTTAGTAAATACATAATCACCATACCCCATATTTCTTTGGCACTAGCACAATGTGATTTCCCCCTAGAAATGAGTTGGATTCAATCTTCTGTTGATCAGTTAGCTCATATATCTAGATAATGGTCACTTTAATTCAATGTTGGTCCAAGGATGTATCCACACATATAAGGATGACCATGTTTTATTCTAAATAAGAAATAAAGCAACATTTATACCTAATTATGATGGAATGAAAACTAAATCCTACTTAGTTGGAACTAAAATGCAAAAAATGTAAATTGTATTAGAATGGAATCTAAACTACATTTGCTGAAATAAAATAACTAAAATTAAATCTATGTTACACTTGTTGAAATAAAAATATAATTATAATTTTTTCATACCATGTTAACATAAAACAATTTAAAAACATGTGTAAAATTATCCTCATATCCCTAACTCATATATGAACAAAAAGGCTTAAATCATTTATTTAGTTGTTCAGATCCATGATTAGACATGTTACTATGGTAAGATAGGCATAGAATAGCAAGAAGTATTATAATCATATTTCCACCACTCATTATAATAGAGTCTTGCCAAAGCAAATATAAACTAGATTCATAGGAATTTATGAGGTATAAATGAAAAAATAATTAATTTATGAGGTATAACTACTTATTTTGTCCAAAAAAAAAAAAAATACATTGAACCTATAAATGTTTTAGCTCTATCTCCTTCATATCGTATCAAAATAGGGAAATTTATTTTGGGGGGAAGTAGATTCATATATATTTTTTACTTTGAAAAATCTGTAATTTTTGTTTCTAAGTTTGAAAAATGTACAATGCTATGGGTATGAAGTACCCTTAAAAATTCTAGTTACATCCCATCTAGGAGCTAGTCTAAATTGAATTGAGAGTACTTGCCTCCTTATTGTAATATCCTATAGTCAGCTTACAATCTAGGAACAAAATCCTAATAATAAGACTGATAGATGAAAACAAGAGTAACTTCTTGATCAATCATAGTTATTGAATGACTCTTTCCTAAGTTCTAAAACTAAGTAGGAATTAGGTTTCAATTTTGAAGATTGATGTTATTCTAAAGCCTATATTTTTATAGATTAAAAGCAAGGGTCCCTTTCAAACCCTTTTTTTTTTTCTATTAATAGATCTATAATATGATCCTTAATAAAAGGAGAATTTTGAGGAAACCCCAAGCCCTCTAACCACTTCTTTCCTTTACCAAGTGCTTGCTAGAAGGTTCAAACCATATTTTGAAAGAGCGTATGCTTCTATATTTAGTTTCCTATAGATGTGCTTGTATGAATTTTTTGTTATAAAATATTCTAATAACTTCACTTGCTCATAAAAAGGATCGAGGAACGATTTTTTCATATAAACATGATCTACAACCCAACTTATCACTAATTTTAAATCTCCATAAATATGTAAAGTTATAATTCCTTGCTCTACTGTTATTTTTATCAAGAGAATCAATGATTTCCATTCTATTATATTATTTGTGTCTTTCCCTAAACCTACCTTGAAAGTGAAAGCACGAGATTCCGGAAGTAAAAGGAAAACTATAACTATGCAATATAAGACGAAATGTAACGCTTTAATCCTATGCACAAAAACAAGGAAAAGAGATAAATTGGAAATGAAAGCACAGATGTAAGGAAATCACAGCCCTCTTTATTCAAATTTCTTTTCCTCGGTTACATATACGTCTCCTCCCCTTTTAGGGGCTAGGAGCGTTAAATTGGTCTTTGTTACAATTTGTGATTTTAGTCTTCCTCCTTCCGCATGCCCACGTTTGGAATGGGCGGGCCAAATGTTGCCGCCGCTTGCGTTGGTAAGGTAGACTCCTCGCCGCTCCTCTAATGCTGCAACTCTGCACTCAAAGAAACAAACAAGAAAGTCAGTAGCACCTGTGTATGAAGCATAAAAGATGAATCTAACGATGGTTGAAATGAATCTAAATGAAAGACTTGACAAAAGCATAAACATGAAACTAAAAGAAATACCACGATTATGAAAGCACAAATCGCCAGTAAGTGAACTAGCAGCACTTCGTCGCTCAAAATGCTCCTTCTCTGTATATCCTTTTTTGGGTGAGAAAACTCACCGTTTTTATAGACCCAAGGGGTCTTTTTGAATTAACATGCAAAAGTGTTTCTTTGCATGAATGCTTTTGTTTGTGAAGAGAAGACTTCTTCTTGATCAAGGGCTTCTTAATCGCCTCTCGTGCATGTCTTTGCATGTTTTAGAAAAACTCATTTGCACGCCCATGCAATGAAGGGATAGCTAAGTGGCAAATCTGAGTTGTCTTAACAGAACTCACTCGCACTCCTATGCCATGCAGAAAAAGCTAAGTGGCAGATGTGTGTTGTTAAAAGAGCTCACTCGCACTCCTATGCCATGCAGGGAAAGCTAAGTGACAGATGTGTGTTGTTAAAAGAACTCACTCGCACTCCTATGTCATGCAGGGAAAGCTAAGTGACAGTTCTGAGTTGTTATATGCCGAGATTTGACTTTTTTGCAAGTCAAACTCTACAATCGTCCCACCCCGAAGCGAGCGCCGGTAATCGTCCCTGGGTGACACGAGTATCAGTCAGCACTCGTCCCTAAGAAAGACGAGTATCTATCAGTCAGCACTCGTCCCTATGAGAGACGAGTGCCAGTAAGCACTCGTCCCTAAGAAAGACGAGTAAAATTCTTACTCGTCCCTGGGTGGGACGAATAAGAAATAAGGTGTCCAAAAGGTGCCAAATTGGTTTCTGACTTGCAAAAACTGTTGTGTGAGTGGTTAGAACCATTGTTTAACCTCCGAGGGCTGCCCTGGGGGCTGTGTGTGTTGGTGCGATCAGTGCTTGTCGTCACATAATCGGATTGGTGCTGTTTTGGTGTCTACAGATGCCCCTTTTTGGGAAGCGTTATGCAAGGCGCAGCGCTGAGCAAAAATATAACCAAAGCACTAATGATTAGGGTTTCTCAGTAACCTAACCAACTCTTGATGCCCCAAGTATGGAAAGGGCACGCATTCTTGAATCCTTGCTTCTGACGAGCTAAGGAACTTAAGTCAAGCATTAACCTGGTTCGGTGAGGTATTACTTGAACTTAGACATTGATCAGTCATGAATAGGCAAAGGGCGCAACCTTTTGTTGTGGGAACCTTGAGTTCATGATTCACGAATGCCAAGTATATGATTAGTTTGTGATGATTGCTTGTTTGCTGCCCCAAGCAGGGGCGCGATTGTCTCTTGCAATGATCCTTTGAATGCGTGTCTTTTCCAAGACTAGGTATAATGGTGTTGATTGGCAACTAAGTGTGACTACCCCCTCAAGCGACGAATCGATGAGGGAATGACCGACATGAGAAAAGCGACGAGTCGCTTGACCCAAGATGACGTGTGCAAGGGTGCCTTTAGATGGTTTACCGCTAAGCATGCTCGAGCAGTTCCCGACTGTTTTGACCTATTTTTGATTTTGTTGGCATTTGTCATGTTTATGTTTGGTTTTGTTGTGTTTTTTTTTTTTTTTTATTCTTTTAATCGTCCCGGGGTGAGACGAGTGACAGGATTGTACTCGTCCCGGGGTGAGACGAGTGGCAGGATTGTACTCGTCCCGGGGTGAGACGAGTGGCAGGATTGTACTCGTCCCGGGGTAAGACGAGTGCATCTCCGAAGGTACTCGTCCCGGGGTGGGACGAGCGCGCCGAAAAGCGCTCGTCCCGATAAAGGACGAGTACCAGCTGACAAAAACTATAAATATGCGAAAATGACGGATTTGGCTCATTTGCACTGTTCAGCGATTGCGATTTGGAGCTCTGGGAGGAGGAGGTAGATTTCTGACGCGAAGCGCTGCCGGATCATCCAACCACCATGAGTGCACAGACCGGGTCGTCGAGCGGCGGAGCCGAGGCGAGACCAGTAAGTGCACTATCTCTTCGATTGTCAATTTGAAAAATGCAAAGTTGTTTTTATGGTGTTTTTCTTGTGTTTAAACATGAAACCCTAATTAATTAAAGTAAAAGGTAAATGAATGACACCGAATGAAACATGGATGCAAACTTGATGGAAACTTAGATGGAAAACCATAGGATAAACCCAAAATGAAACTTAGAGTAACACTTTAGGGTAACCATGGTTAGAAAAATGTTTTTCTATGTGAATGGTAAAACTTAGGTCGAAACCATAGGTAAACCATGCCCATATTTTTGTGTTATGTTTATGAAATTAAAAAATGGAAAATGAATGAATTTGTTTTTCATTGAAATGGTAAACTTAGGTCGAAACCGTAGGTAAACCATGTCGATTTTTTTTTTTTTTTTGATTTTGATGAAATTAAAGATGAATTTTTTTGGTTGAAATGGTAAACTTAGATAAAACCGTAGGTAAACCATGTCAAATTTTTGTTGATTTTGATGAAATTAAAGATGCAAAATGGATGAATTTTTTGTTTTGAAATGGTAAACTTAGGTAAAACCGTAGGTAAACCATGTCAAATTTTTGGTGTTTTTGATGATGAAATGAAAAATTGATGATTTTTTTTTTTTGGTTTTGATGAATTAAGATGATTTTTTTTGGTTGAAATGGTGAACTTAGGTAAAACCGTAGGTAAACCATGTCAAATTTTTGTCGTTTTTGATGATGAAATGAAAAATGGATGAATTTTTTTGTTGTTGAAATGGTAAACTTAGGTAAAACCGTAGGTAAACCATGTCAAATTTTTGTCGATTTTTGATGAAATGAAAGATGCAAAATTGATGAATTTTTTTGGTTTGAAATGGTAAACTTAGGTAAAACCGTAGGTAAACCATGTCAAATTTTTGTCGTTTTTGATGAAATGAAAGGTGAATTTTTTTTTTTTTGTTGAAATGGTGAACTTAGGTAAAACCGTAGGTAAACCATGTCAAATTTTTGTCGTTTTTGATGAAATGAATTGATGAATTTTTTTTTTTTTGAAATGGTGAACTTAGGTAAACCGTAGGTAAACCATGTCAAATTTGTTGTCGTTTTTAAATGAAAAATTGATGAATTGTTTTTGTTTTGAAATGGTAAACTTAGGTAAACCGTAGGTAAACCATGTCAAATTTTTATTGATTTTGATGAAATTAAAGATGCAAAATGGATGAATTTTTTGTTTTGAAATGGTAAACTTAGGAAAAACCGTAGGTAAACCATGGCAAATTTTTGGTGTTTTTGATGATGAAATGAAAAATTGATGATTTTTTTTTTTTTTTGGATGTACATGTGAATGAAAAATAGTACGGTATAGTTATGCATTTTTGTACATGTAATGGTGATATGATGCATGTTTTTGATGTTTGTTGTTTTTGTTTTTTTTTTTGTGATGTGCAGGTGGTGAAGAGTCGACATCGAGTACCGACCATTTTTTCTAATGCCCGCGAGGCGTTGACTGATGATGATTGGGAGTGGCTTGATGCCCTAGGGCTCAAGCATGTGGCTCGGTTGGATGCAGTTGTGGCAGATCGGGCGTACATTACCGCATTGATTGGCCTGTGGGATGCTCGTACGAACACCTTCCATCTTCCTACAGGGGAGATGACAGTCACCCTAGAGGACGTGTATCGGATTCTTCGGATTCCAATAGACGGGGTTCCCATTCGGACGACACCACGGAGCCAGAGGACGGCGGTACTGACGCGATACTTTGGACATGGAGGGGATGGGGATGGGATGACCTCGTTGGAGAGGGCAGAGCTGGATTGTCAGATTGGGGGGATACTGGTACGATGGTGGTACGCGAGGGGAGTGTTGGGAGTGAGGCATGCAATACTCATGAGCCTCATTTCCAACATGCTCTTGCCAGATTCGTCAGGAGCGAGGTTCCCATGGAACCTAGTGGAGGTAGTATGGCAGTTAGTGGATTGCCCGATGACAGAGCCGGTTATTATGAGGTGGGGCCAGACGCTTTTGGCGCAGTTATATGATGAGTTGTACGAGGTCCGCTGTCGGAGGCGGAAGGGGTTGGGGTGCAGTTTCTTGTTGCAGTGCTGGGCATGGCAGCACATAGCCATAGAGCGACCACGAGGGTTGCCCTGGACTACCCGAGCGGAGATGGTGGACAGGGATATTGGGTATGGTGCTTTATGGTACCGATCAGAGGAGCGGGGGCATAGTCGGCGGTTCGCGGGAGACGTGGACCATTACAGAGATGCACTAGCACGACTGACTCCCAGAGATGTGATATGGAGGCCATATCGGGATTGTCCCGCATGGCCAGAGGCAGATGATTGGCTTCGACGGGTCCGAAGGGGGAGATGGGTGATTGGGCGGCATGGGACAGAGCAGGAGTACTTCCACTACCTCCGAGTGACGCGGCAGTTTGGGGTACGCCAGGGATTGCCTGGGGAGCCCGTAGCCTACCGACGTCGGAGTGATGAGAGGACCCTAGCTGCGCCGATCCTCGAGCCACTAGGGGAGGAGTCAGATGCTGTGTTGGACATCCCGGATGTTGATGACGTCGGCGTGACAGCCGAATATCAGGAGTGGTGGACGCTACGACAGTGGCGAGGGGAGGGGCCCTTGGGAGGAGAGGAGGCAACGGGAGGCGGAGAGGGTGCAGAGGCACCAGGAGAGGGTTGGGGAGCACCTGCAGATGTAGAGATGGTGGAGGTGGCAGAGGCAGGAGATGATGTTGAGGAGGAAGAGCAACCGGAGATGCAGTATGCTTCGGAGCAGGCTGATGCTCCAGAGAGGCCGATGCAGCCGATCGGGAATGGGGAGACAGAGGCGGGGTTGCGTGCTGAGGTAGCGCAACTGACAGGAGAGCTTGCAAAGATGACACAGGAGAGGGATCGCCTGCGGTCACAGTTGGCAGAGCGGGAGAGCGCAGGGGCTGCGTCTCGCCAGCAGGGTGGTGATACGGATGCTGTACGGGAGAGGGATCTCCTACGGGTGCAGCTAGCACAGCGTGATGATGCCATTGCGTACTATCGTAGGCGAGAGGCCGAGTGGAGGCTACGGGAGGTAGACTTGAGACGACGAGAGGAAGCATGGGGGCGGCATCGGTCAGAGATGGAGGCTGAGATTCTCCGCCTGGGTGGGCGAATACCAGAGCCTCCGACCAGTGGCTCGTCGCACAGGACGAGAGACAGCGGGACGGAGCAGTCGGCATCATCCCGACGTAGGCGGCGAGAGGAGGGCAGTGCGAGTGGTCGGGATGCAGGGGCGAGCAGTCGCCCTGAGAGATCTCAGAGAACAGATACCGCGGGGGGTAGCTCTCGTCGCACCGATCCTGCGTGATCATGGTGGCCGACGCCCTAGGCTGGGGGTTTTGGGAGTTTGGATGATGGGAGGGAGGTCTGAGGACCAGTTTTGTAGCCTGCGGGCAATTTTGTTGTGATATATATACAGATGATTCTTTTTGGTGTTTATCTTTTTTTTTTTGCATGATTTATTTTTATGTACATGTTTTTACATTGATGTATGCATATGCTATTATGAATGTGATGATTCTAATTTATATGATGTATGCATATGGAATGAATGAAATGAATTGTGGATGATATGTCGATGCACCATAGACTGTACAAAATTGGAGTGACTTGCTATAGTAATAAGATAACTTTGTGGAATGCTTGTGCATATGAAAACTTTGTTTTTGTATTTTGTCTATTTTTTTTTTTTTTGATGGTGAGGTATGGAATGAAATGTATCGGTTGTTTGAAAATGTAGTTAAGCTTTTCTGAAATGCAGATATTTTTAACTAACTAACCAAGACTCGTTTCGTTTATCTCACAAGACTTCCGAACAAGGTCTAAATTTGACTTGAATTTAACCAAGTTATTTCACATCCCTGTGTGTGCAATTGAGTTCATTTATGTGTTATTCATCGGGATACCGCCGATGCCGGATGGGCTTTCAACCGAACCTCGTACTGAGGATCACCTAATTAGCTCCACGAACTCCTTTATTGTATTTAGTCAGATTTTTCTACGATGTTATCTAGGATACCGTAAGCTAGCTCATCCACATGCAAACATTGATCTGTACACAAGTTAATGTGATAGATATATCGTCATGCGAGAGGTTTACCACTAGTAACCAATAGGCTATCAACCAAATCGGTATTGAAGCTTGCCTCATGACCTGTCGAAATGCTGAGAATTCCAGGGATTCAAGGTCGACTCCCTTCTTTTCTTCAAGGGTATTGGGATACTTGCTCTTTGGTAGTGATAAAATGATAGTACTCGTCTTGTTTTTTTTTTTTTTTTTTTGAGCAAGGGATTTGAATATAGAGTGATGATAATCACTGTTATTTGTGTCTTTTGATGTGTGCACTGTAGGATGTCAAATTTTAGTGCTTTGACGTTTTGCAAATATTTGATGGTTTTGCAACTTTTGAGAACTTGGGATTCATGGGGAATTGGGTAGGGAGGAAGCTTGTCCTTTTGCCAATTCTCAGCATTTCTAGGGTCATTCGCACAGGGGGATAAGCAAGATAGCCGTTTCACTTATGGTAACCAGGATTACGGTGCAGGTTTCATCTTTCGTCTACACAACTTAGGAATTATTTTATGTGTGTTAATATGTGTTGGGATGCTACGTAACAAGGTGTGATCCAAGTAAAACTTTCCCATGGAAAATCTGCTTAATTGTGTACAGTTCTTGGCTAGAAATTTAAAGACATCCGAATGACGAAAACCCTATATACATTAGGCGACACTCGATGATGCTAAAAATAAAAGGGTGATATGCTCGGATGTAGGTGTTTATGAAAATAGATCTAAGGTGGAAATGAGGGAATTGCCAAATAATGACAGGCCTATGGTGCTTTTGACTTATATGACCTAGCGGAGTATGCAATGTATGTATGCAATGCGGAATGCAAACTATACTTTTGTATTTTGATTGTTATGAGAATGCATGGAATGGAAATGCAAATGTTTTTTTTTTTTTTTTGAGAATGCATGGAATTGAAATGCGATTGTTTTTGTGATTTTGATTTTTATGTTGTTTTTGTTGATTTTTGAATATTTATGTTGACCAAGCAATTATGGTAACGCTTGGAGCTTTTAGGTTGACCAAGTGATTGTGGGAATCCTTGGAGATTTTGGGTTGACCAAGCGATTGTGGTAATCCTTGGAGCTTTTTGTTGGACTATGGCTCTCTAGTTGTGGAATGACCTCAAATGAATGATATTCAAGGGTTATGTTTCCTTGATTCCTTCAAGAGAGGCAAGCCGGTATGTTCCAGGTCCTATTCTACTATCAATGATGTAAGGACCTAACTAGTTTGCTGCAAACTTATCCCGAAGATGGGAGGGCAAATTAGAATTCTGCTGGTTCTCTTTTAAGACCAAATCACCAACCTAAAATTCCCTGAAGTGGACTTTCATGTTGTATGCTTTCTTAAGTCGCTCTTGATAGATACGCAAATGCTCGAGAGCATTAACGCGTCGTTCGTCAAGCAACGTCAGTTGATCTAACCGGGCCTACCGTGCAGTGTCATCATCGATGAACTCTTGCATTGAAATGCGTAGGGAAGGAATTTCCAACTCAAAAGGCATGACTGCCTTGGAGCCATACACCAGCGACCCCACCGTAATCGCCATTGAAAGCACGAGATTCTGGAAGTAAAAGGAAAACTATAACTATGCAATATAAGACGAAATGTAACGCTTTTATCCTATGCACGAAAACAAGGAAAAGAGATAAATTGGAAATGAAAGCACAGATGTAAGGAAATCATAGCCCTCTTTATTCAAATTTCTTTTCCTCGGTTACATATACGTCTCCTCCCCTTTTAGGGGCTAGGAGCGTTAAATTGGTCTTTGTTACAATTTGTGATTTTAGTCTTCCTCCTTTCGCATGCCCACGTTTGGAATGGGCGGGCCAAATGTTGCCGCCGCTTGCGTTGGTAAGGTAGACTCCTCGTCGCTCCTCTAATGCTGCAACTCTGCACTCAAAGAAACAAACAAGAAAGTCAGTAGCACCTGTGTATGAAGCATAAAAGATGAATCTAACGATGGTTGAAATGAATCTAAATGAAAGACTTGACAAAAGCATAAACATGAAACTAAAAGAAATACCACGATTATGAAAGCACAAATCGCCAGTAAGTGAACTAGCAGCACTTCGTCGCTCAAAATGCTCCTTCTCTGTATATCCTTTTTTGGGTGAGAAAACTCATCGTTTTTATAGACCCAAGGGGTCTTTTTGAATTAACATGCAAAAGTGTTTCTTTGCATGAATGCTTTTGTTTGTGAAGAGAAGACTTCTTCTTGATCAAGGGCTTCTTAACTGCCTCTGTGCATGTCTTTGCATGTTTTAGAAAAACTCATTTGCACGCCCATGCAATGAAGGGATAGCTAAGTGGAAAATCTAAGTTGTCTTAACAGAACTCACTCACACTCCTATGCCATGCAAAAAAAGGTAAGTGGCAGATGTGTGTTGTTAAAAGATCTCACTCGCACTCCTATGCCATGCAAGGAAAACTAAGTGACAGATGTGTGTTGTTAAAAGAGCTCACTCGCACTCCTATGCCATGTAGGGAAAGCTAAGTGACCGTTCTGAGTTGTTATATGCCGAGATTTGACTTTTTTGCAAGTCAAACTCTACAATCGTCCCACCCCGAAGCGAGCACCGATAATCGTCCCTGGGTGACATGAGTATCAGTCAGCACTCGTCCCTGAGAGAGACGAGTATCTATCAGTCAGCACTCGTTCCTAAGAGAGACGAGTGCCAGTCAGCACTCGTCCTAAAGAAAGACGAGTAAAATTTTTACTCGTCCCTGGGTGGGACGAATAAGAAATAAGGTGTCAAAAAGGTGCCAAATTGGTTTCTGACTTGCAAAATTGTTGTGTGAGTGGTTAGAACCACTGTTTAACCTCCGAGGGCTGCCCTGGGGGCTGTGTGTGTTGGTGCGATTAGTGCTTGTCACCACATAATCGGATTGGTGCTGTTTTGGTGTCTACAGAAAGTAATCTTATGATTTTTATTTAAATAAAGTGCTCCCCCTACCCCACACCTATCTAGGATGCCCTAGCAAGCTCCATCAAAGAAATTCCATGGCTTCATAGGATCCACTACTAGAGTTTCTATATGACTACCCAATTTTAGTTTTGGGGAGATTTTTAGGTTTTCAAAAATGTATTTAATTGACATTTGCACATGAATTTCATTACTTTCAAACAACCTGGAATTCCTAATTAGTCACTCCATCAGGGTTATGCATAAGGGGTTGGCTCTAAAATGTATTTATAAAAATAGGGTGAATCAATTTCAAAATCCAAAATTCTTTATAATTTCAAGGTGAAAAGGTCCCCTATTATTAGGGGTAATATTGGAGATTTAAACTTAAAATGGTCCAATTATTATAAAATTGGGATGAATCTACCAAAAAAATTACACCCAATTTTTTTTGGCTAATGGGTCCCAATCAAGGGTCCCCAATATTAGCCAATTCCAAATTTCAAAAATCAAAATATTCATTAATTAATGATGATTATGATAGAACAGGTGCAGGGTGATAACAAAAATTAACCCAACAAATTATAAATTGCAACGGAAAAAAAAAATTATTTAATTGCACCCATTCAACCTTAAAACATTACAAATTATAATATATATATATGTAGGTGAAAGGGAAGAAGTCGGCGAAGGGAAGTTGGAGGGATAAGGGGAAAGGGAGTTGGAGGGATAAGGAGGAAGAAGGAATAATGGAGGAAATGGAGGGATAAGGAGGAAATAGAGGAGGAAGTTAGGGAGAAGATAGAGGAGGGGAGTTAGGGAGAATAAAGTTGCCGACAAATTTTTTAGGTTTTTACACTTAGGGCTAGAAAACTAGATTTTTCTAAACCGCTTTTAGTGAGAACCCTGTTCACATTTACAACATTCTCCCCCTTAAAGTTGAGAGGACTGACTACACAGTCTCTCAGCTTTACAAATTGAGCTTTAGTCATTTCCTTGGTGAAGATGTCTACGACATTCTCCAAAGTGTGACAATATTGAAGCTCAACAATTTCATGTTCCACCATATCTCTGATGAAGTGGTACTTCATATCAAAATGCTTCGTTCTGCTATGGTGGACAGGATTATATGCCAACTGAATGGCACTAATGTTGTCGTAGTAGATTCTGGTTGGACCACTTTGCTGTTCTCCAATCTCTTCTAATACTTTCCTTAGACACAAGGCTTGAGTACTTGCATAAGTAACTGCTATATATTCAGCTTCTATTGAAGATAGCGCTACTACTGTCTGCTTTTTGGAACTCCAAGTTATTAGTCCCGATCCAAGACTAAAACAGTTTCTCGATGTTGACTTCCTGTCATCAATATTGCTACCCCAATCACTATCACTAAAGCCTACAAGCTTGATAGTGTTACATTTATGGTACTGGATTCCAAAATCCAATGTACCTTTCACATATCTCAAAATTCTTTTAGCTACCTGCAAATGCAGCTCAGATGGGTTAGACATAAATCTAGAAACAAGAGATACAACATACTGAATATCTGGTCTAGTGTTGGTGAGAAACATCAAACTCCCAACCATGCTTCTAAAAGTGGTCATCAAATTTTGGTGCTCCATCATCTTTGCTTAATTGGATCCCATGTCCAACTGGAGTTGCAACTGGTTTGCAATGCTCCATAGAAAACTTCTTGATCATATCCTGAGCATACTTATGTTGAGAGATGAAGATCCCTGTATCTGACTGATGAACTTCCATTCCAAGGTAATAGTGCATTAAGCCAAGATCCTTCATCTCAAACTGCATCATCATGGAGTGTTTGAACTCCATATTCATTTTTTCATTACTACCCATAAAAATGAGATCATCCACATACAAGCAAACTATGAGGATGTCATTATCTTGCTTTAGGTAGTAGAGTGTGGGTTCATTTTTGCTCTTGGTGAACCCATAATCTTTGAAGTACCCATCAATGCATGAGTACCAAGCTCTTGGTGTCTGTTTAAGACCATAGAGTGCCTTCTTCAATCTGTAAACAAGGTGTTCCTTACCTTGCACTTCAAATCCCTGTGGTTGCTCAACGTACACTTCTTCTGTCAAGTAAACATTGAGAAATGCACTCTTTACATCCATGTGTTGGACTTTCCATCCTTTGTGTGCAGTTAAGGCAAGAACTATTCTAATAGTCTCCTGTCTGGCTACAGGAGCAAAAGTCTCTTCATAATCTATTCCATATTTCTGAGTAAAACCCTTTGCTCCTAATCTTGCCTTATGCTTCTCAATGCTTCCATCAGCATTAAAATTGGTCTTGAAAATCCATTTACAACCAACACATTTCTTTCCTTTAGGAAGCTTCACGAGCTCCCAAGTGTCGTTTTTTATAGAGGTTATCTCCTCTTTCATGGCATCTTGCCAAATCTTCTGAGTACATGCCTTCTCATAACTAGAAGGTTCAAGCTGTGCACTAGTTAACAAAGCATAGTTAACTTGATCTCCCCTAGGTTCCTGCTGGGATTCATCATCACCATACAAGTGCATACTTTCTAATCTATGTAAAGCAAATTCCATTTCACTTGCTTGACTCCTAGTGTATCTTCTTGAAATTTTTTTATCCAACATCTGAGATGATGGATGATACTGTAGAGTTCTCTTACCTTTGGATGGTAAATCAATGTCCATTGGTGAGGAACTTACTGATCGCTGTGGAGAAGGACTTGGTGAAGAAGTTGAATCAGAAGATGGACTTGGAGGATGTGTGGGAGGAGACTGCTTTCCTTTTTGTGGGAGCTGTGGTTGTACCTGCTGAGCAACTATATTAGTGGCTTCAACATCACTGAATATTTGGGGCTTACCCCACTCTCCCCCTTCATAAAAAATCACATCCCTTGAAATCACTATCTTTCGAGTCGTAGGATTGTAGAGTCTATAACCCTTTGTGTTTTCACAATATCCTACAAAAATGCATGCTTGACTCTTTGGATCCAGCTTCTTTCTCATCTCATCAGGAATGTGAGCATATGCTAATGAACCAAATACTTTGAAATACTTCACATTTGGTTTCTTACCATACCAGGCTTGGTAAGGTGTCTTCCCTTTCAAGCTTGAAGTAGGACTTCTGTTCAAGATGTAAACACTAGTCCTTGTTGCATCTCCCCAATATGAATTACTCAAATGCTTTGTCTGAAGCATTGATCTTGCCATCTCTACAATGGTGCGATTCTTTCTTTCTGCTACACCATTTTGTTGTGGAGTGTAGGCAGTTGTGAACTGCCTCTTGATGCCATGATGTTTACAAAAATTCAAAATTTATTAGAGGAGTATTCTCCTCCTTTATCTGATCTAAGACATTTTATAGAATATCCACTCTCACTTTCAACTTTTGCTTTAAAATCAAAAAAGCATGCAAATGCTTCATCCTTATGCTTCAAAAAATATATCCAACACATTCTTGTGCAATCATCAATGAAAAGTAGGAAGTAAGAGTGGTTACCTAGACTCTTGGTCTGCATCGGACCACAGATATCTGAATGCACTAACTAGAGTGGATAGCTGGCCCGCCATGCTTGTCCATGAGGAAATTTCGATCTGGCATGCTTGCCCAAGGCACACCCTTCATAGACTTCCTTACTATCTTGAATTTTGGGAAGTCCAGTTACCATTGCTTGTGAAGTTAGCATTTTCAAACTTGCTGAATTCAAATGACCATATCTCAAGTGCCATAGGACACTTGGATTGCTAATAGCAACATTTGCTAACTTATCTGGCCAAACTTCAAAGGGAATAATCTATTCTTTGACATTGGCACTTGTGTAATGATTCTATTACTATTGTTTTTGTCAAAAATGGTGCATTTACCCTCATCAAAAATCAACTTGTAATTCTTTTCTAGCATTTGACCAACACTTAAAATATTGTGTTGAAGATGAGGTGTGTAATAGATATCACTTACTTGCTTGATGCCTTCTTTCGTTGGAACCTCCATGGCTCCAATGCCTTCAACTGCCAATGACTTGTCATCTCCCAATCGGATGCTGGATTTGTATGAGGATTCTAAAGTAGCAAAGAGTTCTTCTTTGCCACTCATGTGATTTGAACACCCTATGTCCAAAATCCATGTATCATTCATATTTTGCTCTGTCTGGCCATAAGAAAGAAAGATATTTGTGGACTCTTCCTCTTCTCCAAAATTTCCAAACTGACTACTTTGGTTGCTGTTGCTTCCTTGCAAAGACTTTGACCAACAATCTCGAGCATAATGGCTAGGTTTGCCACAATTGTAGAAAACTTGTTTTGATTTATCTCCTCCTTTTCCTTTGCTAGATTGTTTCCATCTATATTGTTGTTGTCCTCCTCTATTCTGATTTCCACCTCTGTTGGATGATCCTCCTCTGTTAGGAGTTCCTCCTCTTTGATTATTCCTGCCTCTGCCTCTTTGTTGTCCTCTGCCACGACCTCTACCTCTTCCTTCATGTGTGGCAAAAGCTTTATCATCTCCTCCATAACTGGTGGTAGGAGTTTCCTGTAACCTCTCTTCATGTGAGAGAAGTGAACCAGTTAGTGCATCAAAAGACAATGAGGTTAAGTCTTTGGATTCTTCAATAATTATTGCAACAGAATTCCACTTTGGAAGAAGTGTTCTCAACACTTTCTTCACCATAACCTCTGGCTTAATATCTTCCCCTAGTGTGACCATTTTATCAACTATGGCTTTCACTCGCACGCAGTAATCTCCCACTTTTTCATTTTCTTGCATTTTGAGATTTTCAAAATCTCGTTTCAATGTTTGCAGCTTTACCTGTTTTATTTGGTCACTACCTCTATAACAATTTTTTTAGGGCATTCCAGGCATCTTTTGCAATTACATAAGAGGCAACCCTAGGGAAGATACTTTTATCTAGGGCAGCATGTATGTGATAAAGGGCAAAAGCATTATTTTTATGCGCTTCTTTTTTAGCCTTTTTATCAGCATTAAAGAAAGCTGCCCATTCAGCAGCAGTAGGTTCAGTATAGCCCTCTTCGACTACATCCCATAAACCTTTTCCTATCAAAAGAGTTTTCATTTTAATAGACCAATACTCATAATCTCCTCCATTAAATTCAGGAATCGACAGACTAGTATTGGACGCCATTGTAGAATAGAAACAAACTTTATTTGAAGCAAACAAGCACTATAAAGCAATACAAAGAGATTAATGATTCAAATCAAATCTCGCATTTTTAGAACATTCAGGTTCTTCTTCGAAACTGCTGCTGATGACTATGACCTCAGGTTCTTCAGGATCCACTTCCTCTGGATCTTCTTCTTCTTCTTCTACTTCTTCTTCTTCGTCTTCTTCTTCTTCTTCTGCTTTTGGTTCAGGAGAGCGTGGTGAATAGCTCTCACTTGATTCTGCTACCCGTACACCAGGTGTATAACTGGCACTTGCTTGGTCCTCTGGTACAACTTCCATAGTCTCGGACTCTTCAATTATTTGTTCGAAGATGTTGTCTTCAGAATCTCCCTCGTACCCTAAATCCGGTTTCCTCAGATGATCAATCACCTGATTTTCCAACTGACAAAAAATTGTATGGAGACTTGTTCGTCGAACCCTTTCATCAAAGGATTTCGGTGTCTCTCTTCTCAAAATCGAGAGAAGTGCATTATAGCACCCCCCAGACCGGATCATCTATCATTGCACGGGCAAATTATTTCTCCTTTTTTATAAATGCTCTTCATACAAAGTTTTTTTTTTTTATTTTTATAGTCTTTAAAAAATTTAATAAATTTTTTATATTTTTTTAATTACCTTTTAAATAAATTATTTAAAAAGATAATTTAAAAAAATATATAATATAAAAAATATTAAATAATTTAAAACTTTAAAAAAAATTTCTAAAACCAAAAAATTAAAACTGTTTTACCTTACACGCGGGCAAACTTGAACCCGCGACGTCCCGAGCGCTGGCGGGAGCTTTTTTCCGCTGCACCAAGCGGCTCCGTTGACACGAAGGGAATAATATTCCCTTTTATCATCCTACGACGACGATTTAAAAAAAAAAAAAGGTTAAAAACAAACCCCGACGGGATTCGACCCCGGGACTTCCTCTGCGCACGCGAATCACCCTGGCTGCTGCACCATGTCCCGCGAACGTGTCTTCAAAGGCACCGAGGTATATTTAAACACGACAGCGACAAATTTAAAAAAAAAAAAAATTGTGCGTGGGTTTATCCCACATTCACTGCGCGAAAGCGCAGATGGGATTTATATACCCAAAGGCGCACAGTGATTCTCGACTGCCTTCGGGCAGTCAGATGTCGCTATTTTTCTGAAACTTTGACGAATCGCAAACCGCCACGTCACAAACTTTTAAACCAATCGCACGCCGCCACGTCACTCACCTCGAACCACGTGTCGTCTGCTTCAATCTGCATGTCGCCACGTCAGCTGCCTCGATCCGTGTGTTGTTCAGTCAGCACCTCGCCAGCCACCACATGTCACCTCGAAATCCTTGCCGCTACCACATGTCATCTCAGGATTCATGCCGCTGCCATGTGTCACCTCGAGATTCGTGCTGCTGCCACATGTCGCCTCGAGATTCATGTCAATCCTGTGCACGATATGCCTCGGGATCCGTGCTCGATATTGCTCGTGATCTGCCTCGAGATCCGAGCCCTACTGGCGACCTCGATCCATGTGCCCGACACCTGCCTCAAGAACCGTGCCCAACTGGCTCCACATCGAGAACCATGCCCGACCGACTGGCTCTGATACCAGTGATAGAACAGGTGCAGGGTGATAACAAAAATTAACCCAACAAATTATAAATTGTAGCAAAAAAATAATTATTTAATTGCACCCATTCAACCTTAAAACATTACAAATTATAATATATATATATATATATATATATATATATATATATAGGTGAAGAAGGTGAGAAGAGAAGTTGGAGGGATAAGGGGAAAGGGATAAGGAGGAAGAAGGAATAACGGAGGAAATGGAGGGATAAGGAGGAAATAGAGGAGGAAGTTAGGGAGAAGATAGAGGAGGGGAGTTAGGGAGAATAAAGTTGCCGACAAATCTTGCCGACAAATTTTTTAGGTTTTCACACTTAGGGCTAGAAAACTAGATTTTTCTAAGCCGCTTTTAGTGAGAACCCTGTTCATATTTACAACAGATTAGCCGCTATGCATAACCCTGCACTCCATAACACTATCAAAGGGGCACATCTATACTCCTTTAATCCTTTTTCTTTGAATAACCATTACATGTAATCTGAAAGGTTCATAGCAGGCCATTGTCCTTTCCCTTGAGCCAAAGGTAGAAGAGAATTCAACACTTCTCTTGCAAAAGGGTAATGAAGAAGAAGATGGTCCATTATTTCTTCTTCCTTTCTACACATGACATATTGGTTTGGTTCTTGCTAGGACCTCCTTTGAATAACATCCCATGTTAGTGCTTTTTGGATAGAGCTAACCAAACAATGATTCTAGTTTTTGAGAGCTTTTACCTTCCATATTTTGGTCCACCACCAAATATTTTACCCATTGTTGTTGTCAAAGCTTACCTTATACCCTTCTTTTATCGTGTACTATCCACTTGCTAGATTCTTGGACCTTATACCTTATTTTATCTATTGATACCACCTATGCTAATAACATCTTTTACTGGTTATGGAGATGATTAATTATGTTTTGTGGAAAGATGATAGTATCCTTTGTTGTCTATCCAAGGATATTTGTCTATCATTTCTTCCTTTTCATTTTCTATTTTCCATGCCAAGAAATTTCCAACTAATAGAAAAGTTCTCATTAGTGCTTTCCAAATAATTGTGGCTTTTAAAACTAATTTATTCTATAGTCTAATCCAATCTGCAAAGGACATGATGCCTCAAAATATCCATAGAATTTTTGCAACTAAAGCTTTTCTAAAATTATGTATATTCTTGAGACCCCATACTTAGTATAATTTTGGTTTAGCTATTATATTCCATTTAACTAGATCCATTACATTATTTTATTTGTTTCTTGACCAAAGGAATTATAAATATGTCTTCCTTATTTTCTCTACAATTATGATGGGAATGTAAGCCAAGGAGTTCTAGTAGACTATGGTGGCTTCCAAGACAAGTTTCACCAATGTAAGGCAACCCACAATAATATCCATTTAGTGCACCAAGTGGTGATCCTCTTCTCTATTTTTGTGTATAACTAGATCCAAACCTAGTACCCATAGTCATTACTACTTCTATTTTCCTTGGATGAAACCTATTGAAGGCTATATCTATTTTTTGAAGATTTATTCCCATTCCTATAGCCATACAATATAGGTCTAACACTTTTGTATAGTTTGAGGCTTCCTTCAATATCCCATTTCTAAAAATTAAAACATCATTTGTAACAACCCAAATTTAACCAACCCAAGAGAGAGTAATTTTTTTACACCATGTAAAAATCACAGTCAAGGTTCACTAAAGATGTTTCTAGATAAATTATAGTTGACAAGGAATTTCTACATTTCGAGACCATGACACTACAAACATCTCTCAAGTGGACAGGAGTGACCAAACTCCTATAGATTATGGAGTTTACCTTGCATACCTCCATGGCATAAAGGATGCTTCAAATGGTCACCCCATATTTTTTACATTCTCTACAAATGTAAGATATCTTGATCATAGCATTGGGATTATCCCTTCTCAATATTTAGAGAAGGGGATGTCAATTTCCTCACCAACATAAGTCATTCTATGTTGGTGTTTAGGTGTAATACCTTTAAGTTTAGATATTGCACCTTTGTGGTGGAATGACTAATACTGCAATGCTAAATTATCCCATCTCCATGATGGATTAACTAAGATGATTATCACTTCATTTGATAAATTTACATGGAATTTCAAACTTCTCATTGAAGGTACCATCACCTAACTCATTTGCATATGGGTTCCTAACCTCCACGGTAGAAAATAAGATTCAAGCTACCCCACTTAGACTCTTACCCAAAGACCTCTTGTCTTTGGTTCACATTCGAGTTCCCCACTCACAATGTACCCTCTGCAAAATTCTAGGTGTTGTCTCCCCACAACTCCCACAGGTTTAAATTCATCTTATAGGGATTCTATACAAGGTTACTTAAGGTTTGCCCTTATTAAACCCCAACCCAAATATTAAACATCATAAACCTTAACTAACTCTCTCTCTCTCTCTCTCTCTTACATGAAAGTAAAGTATGTTCACTCTACTATTTTAAAGAAATGACTTAAAAAAATTCCTAAAGTATATTATCAAAAAAATTAAACATCTAACTAGTTTACTTTTAAATAAGCAAGAACATGACTTTAAAACCACATTGTGCAATTAGATTCCATTCATTTTTCCAACATATAAAGTCCCCCTTGAGGAGTTTACATAAAGAATAACTATAACTTAATTCTTACAAAATGAACTGGAATAACCATGGTTTAAACCAAACATTCATATCAAATTATAATAAAACCCTCTTTACAACTCTTTTTAATATATTTTAAAATATATCTATACAAAATCGTGAACTAATCCCTATAGTTTTCATAAAATTACATCTCTTCCTTTGAGTTCCATAAACATCATAATCAAAACCAATACGAAACCCTGATAAAAGCTTAATATAATTCTTCCTATCCATAATCTTGCTTATTGAATTCCTTGAGCTCTATTGAGAGGTAAGAGGAGTAAGGGATCAGGACAACTTCGTATGTATGCAAATGTATTCCTAAAATTCTCTTTTATATTCAATGCATCCATTAAATCAATCATATAGAAATACCAAATACATTCCTACCATTCTATAGAAAATATTCCAAATATTTCCATTTAAAATATGAAACCATTCACATGAAGAAACCCCATAAATTTCTTCATCTAATAAGGACTTTGCATCCATATCTCAAAAATTAAAACTCCATTATTTCCTTCTTATAAGTGGACTCCACACCCACTAATAAGAACACATGAAATACCCCATAATATTTCACTATAAAGAAATTCCATGTCTTTATATTCAATACATATGAACTAAGCATCTCTACACCATTCCATAATTTTAAGAAAATTAAAAAGCATCTCTTTAACATCTTATTTTCTCTAAGGCAACTAGAATCAATGCCCTCTTTTCTATCTAAAAAATACTCATTTAAAAGATTTCCCTTATTTATCCTAGAAACTTTTTTTAAATATAAATTTCTTTAACTCATACCACATTTCAAACATAGTTAACTATGATAAAGACAAGACTAAAACTCAGGTTTTCCAATATTTCATTTTGAAAATTGCAACTAGTTTTTCAAAAGAATGACCAATCTTCCCTTATGGTAAACAACGTATTTTATTTCCATAGGAAGCTTGAAACATTTAAGTTTAAGCTACGTTTTAAAGAGCACATAATACCAAGCAAATTATTATAAACAAACCTTTTTGTACTATATACAACAAGGATTATAAACCAAAGGAGATAGTCAATATTCATTTATCAAAATTTGAAAGAACCTTTTAATAATTTATGTTCAACAATATTCACTTTGGCATTCTCAAGCAATCAATATGCAGCATGAGTTTTGCAAAGAAAGCTAAAAGAAGGTTCTAGAAAAAGGGCAATAAAAAATTCATTTATTTTATGAATAAGAGAACCTTTCATAAATTTTATCTAGATGGAGGACCAATACATTATCTTCTTCCAAAATAAAGGCTCTATACTACATTAATTCATAAAGTAAAAAAAATAACATACACATCACAAAATTAATAAAAAATACAAGGGCACCCATCACTGGCAGATGAACACAAACAATGTTCCATTAAAAGGAAATCAAAATGGAAACTACTTTGGTAAACCTCAAGCTGACAAGCATTCACACTTGGTATAAAATTTAGAACAAACTATTATAAGGTTTGAAGACAAATCAAACAAATAAAAATTATTACCTTACAAAAAAGCATAGGTAGCTATTTGGTTACCAAAGTATAGACCAAACTGATTATAAGCTAACTCAAATGTTCTGCAAAATCCTTATCTTGGCTTAAGAAAACTTAAATAACACTTGCCCAACAAAAACCCTACTTACTTCTATATGAAGGCACTACAGGCAACATTTATCTCACATCCAAAATAAACAAGGTGTTTTCAACCAGAAAAAGTCAAACTCTAGCAAAACAATTCAGTTTTCAAAGAGTATACAAGGGAAAGTTATGCAAACTTCCAAAATACAAACAATATCTAAATTTTTACACAATCTTCCCTTAATATTCACCTTAAAGCAAGCTTAAGTGCAATTTTCTTTATTCATAGAGCATTTGCAAACATAAGGCATACCTTATTGAATTAAAGTTTGCTTGTTAAGAACACCCGAATGAAGTCGTATTTCTTCTTTAGCTTACATTTCCAGTGCTTTGCTTGCATTGGTTTATTCCCATGTGCAACCCTGATCCTCTCTACCTTTTCTCTATGCATTCCCCCTTCCTTCTTTTCTTGGGCCTAAAATCAAGAAAAAATGTTCTTGTTCCTTCCAACCAACTCTCAATTACCTGCCCATAACTCTTTCATTAATTTCTTATTAAATAAAGCGAAACGAGCCTTATTTTTTTAATTACCAAAAGAGACCTTTCCTTTTTCTATAAAGCTCATAACATTTCCTTATAGGCGGTATGCTAACTTATTAAAATTCAAAGCAACTAATTAAACTTATTGCTTCCTAACATGCCAATCACATTTTATTCTAATGATAAAATAAAGCATAAAAAAAACATAGTAAATTAATTAATTAACCCTTAATTAATCAATTTGATGTCAAATTTTAATATGAATTCTTAGCATTGATATTTAATCATTAGGGGCTTAATAAAACTTCCATTTTATTAATCATTCCCCTTAATGAATCCTTTGCTAGATTTATTCCACATCAACATACACATTAAATTCAAAAGCTTGCAAAAAAATAAGTAATACACCATCATTCCATTTGCCCATATCCTCAAGCAAAATATTTTATGATAACTTCTAGGTTATCAATATTCTTGCTATGAAAGGCTTCAATTGATAGTGATTACCTTCAAACATACACCAATATGAATATGCAGTTAAATTGTACCTTGGGTAAATCCTACCTTGGAGTTGTTGTCAATCAGACTAACATCATTTCCTTTTTTTGGCCTCTTATTTGTGGTGGCCAACTTCCTTGTCCACCAACGAGAGTACCTGGTCTTACAACACACCTAATATCAAAAGTACCATATTCTCATATAAACAAAGCAACAATTTTAGTTAAACATCCATAATGCAATTAATACCAAGCATTGAAACATCACATCAATACATAATCCATATCATATATGAGTCTTGCCAAGTTCGTTTATGACATCATTTACAAAGAGCAAATGGGTAACCTTCAAAGAGTTACCAATTTTGATATCCTTGATCATTTCTTATCTTTTCTATTCCATGACCAATCTAGTTAAATCTTCTGCTACCAAAATAAAAAGGAGAGGAGAAATAGGACACCCTTGTCTCACACCTTTGGAAGTCTTAAAAAACTAAAAGTTGAGCCATTGATAAGAATAGCAAAGGAGGATGAATTGATACATCCTATCACCCAATTCACAAAGAGAATGCTACATCTAATTTGAATTAATATTAGCCTAATGTATAACCAATTTACTTTATCAAAATATTTTGCTAGATCCAATTTTATTACCATTGCTTATTACTTCCTTGTCTTTATTTAATGCAATCCTTCTTGGGCTACCCTTATTGCTTTATGAATCTACCTTTTTCTTATAAACTCAAAATTTTCTTCTAAAAAAACATCTATGAATATCCCTTTAATTCTCCTAGATATAATAGTTGATAAGATTCTATACATAGCATTACATGAAAAGATAGGTTTATAATCCCTAAAAAATGTTGAATCATCCTTTTTTGTTATCAAAGCCAAGAAAGTGGATTTTATGGATCCTAGAAATTGACCTTTAATCCTAGATTATTCTACCACTTTTAGAAGATCCTCCAACAATTCATAGTAATTCAAATAAAAATCAATTGTTCATCCATATAGACCTAGACTTTTTATTTTCTGAAATGATTTGACTATTGAATGTAAACTCTCTATGATTTATGAGAAAAAATCTTCTTTTCGTTCCAAATTGACCATCTTGTGCATATTAAAAACTAGTTTGATTATCTCTACTAAATTTGCTTTGTTTGGATATTTATACAAGTATTTGAAGTAGTTTACTATTAATAAATCCAACTCTTAGAATCTTCTCGAAGTGTTTCAATTTTCCCCTTTCATTTCCCAAATTATGTTTATCTATTTTCTTTGTTTTGCATAATTTTGAAAACAAAATTGTATTTCCATTCCCTTGTTCTAGCCATCAAGCCTTGATTTTTATTCTCCATTTTTCCTTCTCCCATTCTAATTTTTCTTTCTTCTTTTTTTCCAATCCTTTGATTTGCTTGATTTTATTTTTTGAGAAAACTTTGTTACCTTTGGTACTATAAAGTAGATTTAGAGAAGATTCAATTTTAATAAATCTTACCTCCACTTCCCAATATTTTACTTTGGCCTAACCTAATATGATATATTTTATTCTTCTAATATTACTAGTGAACTAAAACATGGTTGTCTCTTTTGAGGTTAGGTCATAATACCTCCATTTTGTTCTTACCAAGTTTTAAAATTCTTCATCTCTAAGCCAAATGGGATTGGATTTGCAAGGTTCTAGTATTTTATCCTCATTCTTTTCTATTTGTAAAAGGATTGGAGAATCATCTAACCCTCACCCTTGATCTATCCATGTTCTTATATTATCAAAGAAAAATATGAGAATATTTGAAACTCGAAATCTATTCAATCTTTTGGAATTCCCATGTCTTCCAATTAGATTATTCCTCCATGTAGGAGCAAGCTTTGTTGGTTCTATATCACATAATTAATCACTTCGAATTTTGTGAAGGAACAAATTAGCTACTGGGTCTATTTTGGCCTCTTCTCCCCATATTTCACTTCTTTTTGTAATAAAGTTTAAATCCCCTCCTACCACTAAATTCTCCTTTTTAAGAAGATCTTGGTAAAAATATTAGCTTTTGAAGATTCAATACTAATGTAAATCTCACAGGAAATAATCACATGATCTAATATAATGAAGTTATAATATAAAATAAAATAACTCATAAGAATGCTCAGAATAATCATATAGACATGCTCACAATATTGCACACAAAATACTGAAAAAACTATTGGATAAAGGTCTACTAATGAGGTCCGAGGTGTATACCAATTGGTTCATCCAAACCCCATAAGGGGGCGGAGGTCCAAGGTTCAAATCTCGGGCCCAAACTGAATGCTTGTCCCTTTCTTGGTGATTTTAACGACGTAAAAGGTTTTAAATGATTATGGCATGGCGGTTATAGGGGCGGATTGCACGAAGATCTGTGTGGCAACTTCTGGGGTGGACAATGCAGAATACTGTGGCAACCATAAAAGCTGGACAACCTGCCCGGATTCATGGCGGCTACCGATTCCACCATGTTAAAAAAAAAAAAAAAAGTCTACTAATGCAAACATAAAGCTATGCACATTTGATGAATATTACAATGTTGTCACAAATATATAATTGTATGTGACTCTTCATATGTTTTACTCTTGACCTTCACTCTTCTTGACCACTCTTCATTTTCCTATTCTAAGGACACATGTGCACACTCACATATTAGACACTTGTACACATTTATACTCATAACACTTGCACACATATTTACATGACATTATGCATTTTCTACACATTATTACATTACATAAAATATTTATTCACTCACTAATCTAAGACACAACCCTATTCTAATATTTACAATAATGTACCAAGGTGGTACATTGGCATGTACCAAATAATGTAATATTCTCCAACAAAAAAAAATCCTCCTAGAAGACTTTCCTATCTTCATATGGACCATATATATTTACTATAGTTATATTTTTACCTAACTCCTTGGAGTGGCATTCTGATTCTAGTTCTACTTCTATGAAGGAATTTTTAATCAATTGACAAGAAATTTTCCATCCTGAGGAAATTCCCCCTAATTTTCCATTTGAATCTCCCAATAAAATTATAGCTTGGTAGGAGTCAATTAAGTATAAGTGTTGCATTTCCTACCTCTAACATGGTTTCTTGAATCAAGATAATATCAATCTTCTAAAGTTTAATAAGTATTTTTAGGGTTATTTTTGTGAGGATCCCCCAATCCTCTAATATTTAGAGATATTATAATCATGGATTACCTAAATCAGGGTGTTGTCCTTCTCTAAGTACCCATAAATAGATATTTTTTTCCTACAAATAATTTTTTCATAGTTATTTTTTGAGCTATTTTTAGATATAAAATCCTACATGATGAGGAACCTTGAGTTTGACTAGCTTCAAAGCTCAACCCCCTTTGAATTTGTCCAAAGCTCTTATTTTCTATACTCTTTTCTAAGATCTTAAAGTATATTTTCCCATAAGAGGTGAAACTTTATATTGATATGAGGGACTAGAGGAAGAGGAAATCCTATTGAAAGGGGATTTCCTAAGTTTACTTCCTTTTCCTCTCTTTGAGGGGAGAAGGTTCTCCATGAGGGTATAATCTAAGATCAAATTAGAAAATAAGAAGGAAGAAGAAATAAACCTCATGGAGAACCTTATCCCCTATTTGTCCTCCATTATCTTCCTCCTCTTGATGAGGGAAAAACACTCTCTTATATCCTTCTTCTCTTAGGAATATTCTCAATATGGTCCTCCAAAACCAATGTCAAGCTATATTTGTTTAGGTAAATAACTTTATTATTTGTATCATTCAAATCATCATGTAGAGATGTTATAGGATTACTAAAATATAGTCCTCTAATTTCCTTGTCAAATATTTACAAAGGCTCCCTCTTATTTTCGATAAGTCTCATGAATATTTGTCTAGTTGTCTAGTCATTTTTATTTTATTTATTGAGTGATGCCTACAATTGTTATTCTAGAGATCCTGACTATAACAACCCAGATCTAACACACTGGAAACACAGAGAAAATTTTGATCAAACACAAGGTTTATACCATAGAAAGTCTATTGTTCACCCAACATTTAATTAGTACATAGGCATAGAGTTACTCGCTTTGAGAATACTAACCGTTGCAGACGGTCTCTCAAGTGGTCGGGATTGGCTAGTTCCCGCAAAGGTTTTATTTTGTGAACACATTCTTCTCCTTTACTAGAGGTCTAAGTTCTAGTCTAAGGTTGTCCTTTTAGGTCCCATATCACCTAGAAGGGTGGACACATAATTTTTCGCTCCATAACATGGATGACTTAGGTTTCTTTGGCCTAAATTCTATCTCGATTTTATTTAGACATGCTAGGGTATAGCATAAATATACCTAGTGCCTAGTTAAGAGTCCAACATATTATGGAGTCAACTAGGACCCACCGATATGGTAGCTTAGGACCAGGTATCTCAAGTCATGTTACGATTGATGAGGAGTTATTCCATACCAACTCATTGTTGAACCTTCTAGCATCGGTATCTAGCGACTTCTAGTACCAATATTCTGCTAGCAATTTTCCAATCGAATGATGAACATGAGACCCCTCACCGTACTACTCACATAATAACCTAGAGGTGACACCCCATACCACCCCTCATTACTTGTTCTTGATAAAAGGACCACTTGTCCTGGGATGGTTTGCCAGAAAATAGTTGTTATCGAATCACAATAATTGCCTACTTGTAATTATCGGTGTTGGATGGATGTTGATCCATCTTGATGATACACCAAAACATACTTCATCCTCCTTGATGATTTTAGGAAAGGGATTGATAGATTTTATGGTTGAGAATATTTGATCTCAAACATTCAAGTTTATTCGTTAAATAATAGACCAAGATTACTAATGAAAACAATTCATAGAGACTTTGTTTAACATCTATAAAGTAAATTGTGTTAATATTCAAATATATATTTATTAAACATCATACTTTTAATTAAAATATGAAACCAAAACTCTATGATCTCGCCAATAGCAACTCTTCCAAAGAATTACCACATACTTAAAAACTATGCTTTCAAGAAATTTTAAAAACAAATGCATTTCTCTCCCTCAAGATCTGAAATAATTTTAGAGTTAATCTATCTCATAAGAAAATTTAATAGAAAAACTATCCTTTAATAAAATAAAATTAATAGAACTATAATATTAAGGTACTAGTCTATCCTTTATGATAAATACTAATCTTGTATTACCTTTCCTTCTCTATAACACATACATCTTAAAGCATGTCCATTCAATATTTAAAGGAATATTTTACTAAAGCATTCTTGTCCATTTATTACTAAATGAAATACCTTATTAAAAAAATTTTATAAATTAAAGTTAGTCTTCACTTGCATTGGAAAAAAAAAAGTCCAATTTCTGCTAATCTAACGAATTATCTGATATTTTTTTTTAAATTCATAAAAAGAAGAACTCATGAGGGAGTATAATAATTTTTTTTTTAGCAAAAATTAAATAATAAAATAGAGACCTTTTGGCTCTTGCAAATACACTTCTCACTTCAATAATTTAATAGGTTATTTGTGTTCACTATCCTATAGTTTTGAATACTTCATGAATTAGTGTTACAGTTTAATTAATCCTACATAATTGTTTTCAAGACAAATCATGGTTGGGAGGTAAGGTAAAGTTTCAGTGTAAAGGATATTGGTAGTGTTCTAAAAGCATCTAGCAACACAACACCATAGCCATCAGAAAGCTTAGATAAATTAATTTATTAATCCCTACACCTTATAACATCATTTACTATTATTTAATAATTCATCAAATCTTCTAATATAAATCCTCAATTAAAGGTTTTCATCTATGAGCACATTTTGGTTACAAGTCTACAATTCGATAATGAAACTCAACTTTAATATGAAAATATGACTACAATTATTATTATCTAGACCATGCTATCTACTGAAGTAGACAAACCTCTATATATTTCATCTACGAATAAATAATTCACATAATTCTCATAATCAATCAATTAAATTAGGAACAAGACGAGTTACTTGCAAAACCTATGGTTTTACTTTTCAAGACAATGAATAATATATTGGAAATGTGTTCTTTCTCCGAAGGCGCTATTGGGAAAAAACATCTGAAATAATTTAGAATTAGGTTTATTAAAAAGAAATTGGTCGAATCGTCTAATTAGTCACCATCTGTGTAAAGCCTTTAACTTCATTATCTGGACGTCTCTAGAAGACTTACTCCTCTATAACTGGTTTGAGATTCTACATTATATTTTAATTAAAATTTATTCACAAAAAATAAGAAATGTAGCTCGAATGTAAAATAATTATTTTATGACGTTAACACAACAACTACATCTTCCACTTTTACAACAATTACTCCAAATCGCAAGTTAATTCAGCATTCATTAATTGTGAAATTATTCATAAAAATTAAGCTTGTAATACATGACAAAGCTTCGTTTCCAAGCACATATTGTATAAAATAACTACGACTTTCCCTAGTTATAGTGAAGCTAAAAAAGATCTCACACACTTGCGGCTAAACAAAATAAGAGACGAGTTAGTTATAAATAGCTTTACTCTAAATTTGAACAATTTTAAAAGGCCATTTATCATAGGTCAATTACATAATAAAGACCACATATTCCTAACATTTTTATTGATTACCCTGTGTAAATTACATGCTATAGAGGGAAGTCTTATAATGAAACATTGTAAACAACTCGGTTTCACAAGTTCTGGTATAACCAATTTTAGTAAGAAATTTCCTATTCATAAACAACTTTTAAGAATTGAATTTATTCTCCTCTTACCAACATTTGCATCCCAACTATGAAATTTATCAAATTATTATGCTAATCTATTCTCGGGATGATACGTGTAGAGGAGATGGCTCCTATTAAAGGACTCCCCATTCGCCAGCCACACTCAACCTTTGTGCAACTTGCTTTGGTAATGGTGGAAAGATATTTTATTGTGGCATGTTGGGTCAACATGGTCCAATATAATGCATGAAATATAATTGAATAAAAGACCCACACACAAAAATTAATATCAAGAATACATAATACGAATGCATTGGTTGACCATTACCAAGTTTTTTATATATACATATATATATATATATATATATATATATATATATATATATATATATATATATATATATATATATATATTTATTTATTTATTTATTTATTTATTTATTGTTTTAATTTAATCTGCAGATTTGTTTACCTGAGGCTAATACAGAGTAGCATTGGCTACTCGACCTGCATTCTCCTCTCTCCTAATATGGGTAATTCTCTTATCTAATATTTTTTTTTTATATCTAGATATTGGTATTAGCACACTATGGGCGCACCAAAAATTTGATAGGTAGGTATAAATTAATATTGAAGCACATAGTGCAAGAAGGGCATACCCAAAAATCATAATAATTATAAGAAGAGAAACATTCATAGTAAAAGAAAATTAAATATTTTCAAGCAATATTTGATCATCCCAAGCATGCACTTATTCAATAGGCACAAATATTTATTTGTAACACAAACAAAATAATTGATAGAATCTGACCTCTTGAATTTTTTATAGCAATTCAAATGCAAATCCAATCCATACCAAACAGAGGGCATACACAAAAACACAAATCGGATGTAAGTAGTCCTCAGCCAATAACCAAATAGATAACAACTAATTTATCCATTCTTTTATAGGAAAAAGATGCACATATTTAATGATACCTAAGAGAGGTCATGCACAATGCTTCTTGGATGGTTATCGGGTGGCTCAACCTACGGTGGTCCAACATAAGGAAATATTAAGATATAAAATGTTTAATTTATTTTATTTTTTTCTAAATATATAAATAATATTATATTATAATATTATTGTTTTATATATATTATTTATATGTAAAACAAACAAGACCTTTATATCAGAATACACACATTGCGATCAAATTCTTCAGGCAAGTATATGCAAATTATAAATAAATGCATCAAACGAACATATGCATAATGTATTCAATAGTCAGGATGTCTCTATATGAATTTGTTTCAGTGAGCATCCATGTACTCACGAACCATGGTTATTTTAAGCACTACACATCATATTCCATATTACCTCATGTGGACAACCTCTATTTTTTTGCCAAAAGGTGGGTACCAGGTTCATCGGATTTGCTTGCTTGGAGATGAACACCTGTTCTTGCACTCACAAAACCATTAGCAATACCACATCCTAATTATAAAAGCAAGCAAATTAGTAGCTAACTTGGAGGGATGTTACACTGAGGTTGTTGCTTGCCCCTTATCTACTTAAACTTTTGTTACTATTATCTTCTCTCTATTGTACCAATGGGAGTTTTAGCTTCTATTTTCTCTTTTATGTGGCTACTGCTTACTATTGGTCCAAATTTTACTTTTAGATGACCATATTGTTGGTAGAAACTACATTGAAATGGGACTCTAATTAGCCTAAATTTTGTATGTGATACCATCTTCATATAACAAATTCCATGTTCTTAGGTTATCCTATACTTAGGTCCATTTCCACTAAGATTACAACCATTTATTTCTAAATTTCATTTAATTTTTTTGAGTCGCTTCAAGAACTCCCAAAGAGTTCCCTATCTCCATCAACATCTTCTCATTACAATATTCTAGTGGTAGTGCAGGTAACTTGAACCAAATAGGTTGGGTGGTTATCCTCTCGAAGCGAGCATAAAATTCAGGTATCCAATATATTAGAGTAAGGATACTATGATCCCTTATCCATATTCTCATTTTTATATTTTGGCATCTTCTAACTTCTAGAATTCAAAAGCTATCTAACCTTTTGTCATTACAAGGTATATTGGGAGAAATCCCAACAACTCCAACCATGGTGACTTTATACAATCATGAAGAATTTTTTTTTATCATACATCCCATGGACCTTCCCACTAGAACTTTATATTTCAATTGGTAAAACTCATTTGAGCATTAGATATTTCCCCACCACCATTTTAACTATCTCCTTTAGTTTTTTGATGTAGTATATTATCTTACCTCTTACCTTATTTAGATGAGAGGGGTTTGGATTTAAAAACTCATGGCCTTGGGTTAATGTTGAGTTTGGAATATTTGCTTTTATTTTTGCTTCTATTCTATTTTTATTTGCTTCTTTGGGGTATGGTTTATGGAATCCTTAGTCCTGTTGCCCAAAGTTTCATAAGCTCCTATTGGAAAAAAACATTGATTTCTTTGAATGCTCATCTAGTCCCTTTGTATAATCCATCACTTCTACTTCTTCATTTCATACTATTCCATACAACTTGCCTTGATCTTATAATTCCTTTGATCTTTAGGTGTTCTACTATGGACTTATTTGAAAATTATGACTACTTTGTAAGTATTTTAGCATTTTCCCCTATCCCATCTCCTTCATTTTTCTTTTGGATGCCATCTTCACTGCATGCCCTTTCTTCATCTTATGGCTCCTTATAGCCATTGCTCACTATATGGTTAGGTTTCAACTGCTATTCTATTTTCTTCTTCCCAACTATCATTCTATCATTTTATTCCCTTATTCATTCAGTCTCTCTATCACCATTCTATTTTAAAACCCTCTCTACCTCTGGTTTCCACCCATTTATCTTTAACTCATTGCTCCCTTTTGAAATTATTATCCCCTCTATCATTGCCTAATTAGATTTGACCTAATATATTATTAAGATGAATTTCTAAAATAATTATGTAGATGTAAATAAATAATATTACACCTTCATTGGATTTAGCAGCAAATACAAAAACCCTAATAACAAAGGATTACTTAATTTTATTGAGATCAATATGGATTTCCTTACTTTTACCACAACTCCATATCATATTATGTCAGTTATCTCTATATGTGTTTATCCATCATTAGGGCTTTCAACGTTTGCTTTAACACCATATTTTTCATAGCCCTTTCTTCTTCCTCAATCACTCCTCCAATGCCTCTCTACATTCTTTTGTCCGTTGTTAGGGTTTTTGGTTTTTCTTTCAACTTCAACTATAGCCCATTGATTTTTTTAAATTTATGACATATTTTGCCATAGCTTTGGTGTTAGAAAAGGTAAGCACAATAATAAAATCACAAGCATTAGAAATTATCATTGATAGTGGTAGGTTTAAATAATATATGACTTAGGCTATGAATAGCCTAAAGCAAATAATCTAGCTAACAAACACACTTTGACATATAAAGTGCTAACTACTAACAACACTAACTAATAGCATAAATAACCATAAGATATTCGACATGAATATCTTCATGGTTAAGTAGAAAGATAAATTAATCAATCTAACCTAGTAGTGATAAACTAATCTACCAGGGAAATAATGTAATAACCTAATGGTAAAAATAATAATTTACTTTTTACCCTAACATCCCCCCTTATTACATTATTTGGGTAATGTATATAACTACCCTATTACAGTGAAAAATATGCTGATCTGCTGGTTCTTGCTTTTGCTTGGGCTTTGTCACAATGCTCTGGCTGCTCCTAAGCAAAAAGTGGGTCATTCCTTACTTTATCTTCACATAAAATAATGTTCTTATTATAATCTTGTCATCCAACCAGATTGCATGGGTAACCAACCGTTGCAAATGTTAGGTGTAGTAGATTAGATCACTTCACACGAGGTTCATTCGGTTACAATATGATTTTACAAAAAGTTTTTATAAGGTAGCTAAGGTTTCGGTCATTGTCGAAAATGCACCCTTATAATTTTTCCCCCCTTGTTGCAAAACATATTGTAATGAAATTTTTGAAAGAAGTGTGACTAAGGTGTCGATCATTGTCGAAAATGCACCCTTATAAGTCTTCTTCCCTTTTTACAAAAACATTGTGTGAAGTAAGAAATGAAATGTTTATCCCTCCTTAATTGCAATAATATGTGCAACTTAAGAAGATTGTTAAGGATGGACTTCAGCACGGTAGCGGTCACAAAAATTTTGGCCCTAAAAAAAAAAAAAAAAAAATGGCAGATTTTGGAGGCAACAAGTTGTGACGGATGGAGCAACAAGGAGGAGGAGCGAGAGGTCTAGGGGCATCAAACCCTAGGTGTGGGACTTCGGAGGCGGATCAGCGAGACGCGCGGTGGGGGCTCGGCGAGATAGCGAGCCCCCGAGCGGAGGATGTGGACAAGGAAGTTCTATTGGAACCGGTCCAAGGGCGTTGGGCGGATGCGGTTGAAGATTTCTCCCGAGGGGGACCGAGGACTCTATGCGTCGGGATCAAAGGAAGACCCAAGAAGGAGACAAAGAGAAACCTGGCAACTGGAGACCTTCATATCTTAATGCTCTTCGCGGTAAGCAAAAATTATCCGACTCTTGTTTTAATCTAAAATCTCAATGGTAGGTTGCACGTCCCGTATTCCTTAGCTCGCATGTGGCTATGGAGGGCAGAACATCTTTGGTGGCTAAATTTATGGGGGTGAGGCCAGACATGGAAGTCATAAGGAGATGGGCCATCCAAAAATGGCAACCAAGGGCCGGTATGATGATTAAGGCTTTACCCAAGAGTTTTCTTTTGGTGACATTTCAATGTGAACAGGACATGGAAAGGACTCTCCAAGGAGGTCCTTGGTTTTTTGGGAAAAGGGGCTTGTATCTGAAGCGTTGGTCCCCCGATTTCAACCCCCAGACTCAGGTGCTGGATTTGGCTCCTATTTGGGTTAAGATGCCGGGATTACCTCTGCTTTTCGCGAACGAACAAATATTGGCTGGGATAGCTACGGAGATTGGAGAACTAATAGCTATTGATCCCGCAACCTTGAGCAAAACAAGACTCTGTCTGCTTCGCATGTGTGTGTTGGCGGACCCGAGTAAAGAGCTCCCTAAATCCATTATTTTGTCGTCTATGTTTGGCCTTCATACTCGGGTATTTGAATATGAAAATATGTCTTTTAAGTGTAGTGTTTGTGGGAAGGTAGGGCACCGGGGTATCCACTGCATTTCCAAGAACCACCCCCACTCCAAAATACTGATCCTCAAACCCAAAATAATATCCCTCCCCCGTAGATCTCCATTCCTACCCAACCTGGGCCTCAAGGACGTGGAGCTCGAAATCCGAATATCAAAGACCCTGTTCGCCCTATTGTAAGCAAGAGGCAACATTTTAACCCTCCTCCCAAAAATTCCTATGCCCCAAAACCCTCTCACATGGGAGATGGTCCCTTTGATGGGAACCCTCAAGCTCAACTCCGCTCCTAAGATGATACGACAAGCCTCGAGCCAAATCACAAAGGAAAGAACCCCATAGATCAACGCCCCGGGGCAAGTAAGTTTGATTGGGTGATACGGGAGGCCTATGGAGGCTCGGTGGAAGTGGTCCCATGTACTGCAGAGGAATTTATGGGAAGAAATTCCAAGGAGATCAACATCCCAGTGGAGAACAGGTTTGATGCATTAAATCATTTGAAGGGAGATCAGATGGACAACCAAGAAGTGGAATCTGAGGTAGAGGAGACTCAAGAGAAGGATTTAGAGGAGAAAAATCAGAGGATGGAGCAGGAAACTAATAATACAGGCAAGGATACTCAGGAGGAAGAGGTGAACCACCAAGATCGGTGTAACCCCAAAGCGGGGAAAAAGAATCTACTAATCAAGAAGCTAAGAGCACAAAATCATCTCCACCGTCAAAAAGACCAGCTTAACCTGGAAAGCCGATTGTTACCCCAAATACCAAGACCGACCTACCCAAGATGGTTACTAGAAGCCAAGTGAATCCCAAGGAACTTCAACCTAGAGCGGATGTATGGGGATATGGTTCGGTAGGAAGAGGGAAACCTAGCAATGCTGCCTTAAGGCAAAAAGAAGCAGATCGAGGAGTGGCTGATGGCACTTAAGCAATATTGCTCTTTGGGGCGAAGGCTCGAGGATCCAAAGCCCATAAATGAAGATCCTTTCATGGAATATTCGTGGGAGTAATCTGTAAAATAAGAGCTTTGTATGCTCTTAGACAAGAACACAAACCGGATATGATTTTACTGCAAGAAACTAAAATGGAGGAGAGTAGAGTTATTCCTTTTAAGAATAGGACTTGGCGAGAAGCGGAAGTAGTAGGCCAAGAGGCCACTGGAACAGAGGAGGGTTACTTGGTTATGTGGAACAAAAATGTGATTGATAGTAGAGTGATTCCGATGTCTAGTTGGTTTATTTGTCTCTTATGTGTGGATAAAACCACACAGGAAGAGTGGATCTTAACGAATGTATATGCTCCAGTTAGACAGGGACTTGAGAAGGGTTCTTTGGAGTCAGCTAGCTGAATTGAGGGAGACGGTCCCCAACTACCCTTGGATTGTGGCGGGGGATTTCAATTGCTACCTTAATCCTGTAGATAAATTGGGGGGCTCTCAAAGAATAACTGCTGATATCTACGAGTTTAGAGATTTTGTTGAGCAACATGAGTTGATGGATGTGGACCTACGTAGATTCTCCTATACATGGTCTAACAAAAGATTGAAGGAAAACCAAATTCAGATAAGATTAGATAGGTTTCTTCTTTCTCAAGAATTTCTGGAGAGGTTTGGGGACTCTTCATTAACGGCACTCCCAAGAATCGGGTCCGATCACAACCCAATTCCGTGGGAAACGGGGAGGACTCTAAGAAAAGATACATCGGACCCTTTCGATTCGAACTTATGTGGTTCCAACATCAGGATCTCAAGGATCCGGTTGCCCAATGGTGGGACAAAAAGTATAATGGTTCGAAACTGGCCCAAGTGGCATGTAAACTAAGGAATGTGAAGGCTAACATTAGAGAGTGGAACAAAACTTCCTTTGGCAATATTTTTGTTAAAAAGGCAGAACTAAAAGACAAGATCAATGAACTACAGGAGAAGTTGAAGTCAGAGCGACTTATAGAGGATCTGAGAAACCAGGAGAGGGAGTCATTAGCGAATACCACACGATGCTTGGATTTGAAGAAACCTTTTGGAGGCAGAAATCCGGATCGCGTTGGTTAAAGGAGGGTGACAGAAATACAAAGTTCTTCCATGTCTCTACTCTTCGCCACGGGAGTACTAACAAAATTAAGGAGATCAAGATGGCCGATGGGTCTAACACCAAAGATATGGAAGACATAAGGAGGGAAGCGGTTGAGTACTTTAAATCGTTGCTAGAAGATGTAAATCCGACTATTGAAGAAGAGGACTCTCTGTTGGCAGCCATTCCACCCCTCGTAACTGATAATCTTAATGGATTCTTACTTAGTCCTTTCACAAAGGAGGAAATCAAGAAGGTCATTTTTGACATGGATGGTAACAGCTCCCCAGGACCGGATGGCTTCCCTGCAGCTTTCTTCCAAAAGTTTTGGGATATCCTAGGCAATGATGTAGTGGAAGCTATAATTGAGGCTCAAAAGGACATGGAAATCCCAGAAGGAGTTAATGCTACTTTTTTAGTTCTCATCCCTAAACTAGTGGGAGCAATGGAATTTTCTAGTTTTCGCCCTATCAGTTTATGTAACACTCTGATGAAGATTCTCACAAAAACAATCGCCAATAGGCTAAAGGTTATCCTTCCTTTCATCATTGATATGAACCAAGGTGGCTTTGTGAAAGGGCGACAAATATTGGATGGTATCATCACAATTCATGAGGTTATTCATTCAATGGTGACTAGTAAGGAAGCGGGTATGTTACTAAAGCTTGATATGAATAAAGCCTACGACCGGGTCTCATGGCGGTTCCTCACCAAGATTTTGGGTAAGTTTGGTTTCGTCCCCGTGGATTAAGTTGATTTTTAGTTGTATCTCTACTACAAGATTTTCTCGTCATGGTGAATGGGTCACCCTCCGGTTACTTTAAGAGTGAAAGGGGGTTGCGACAAGGAGATCCTTTGTCTCCATACTTGTTTATTATTTTAGCGGAAGCATTGGGTAGGAACATTTCAGCGGCGGTGGCGGATGGTCAATTGGAAGGTTTTAAACCAGCCTCAACAGCAGGGCCGGTGTCTCACCAACGGTTTGTGGATGATACAATCATTGTGTCCAAAGCCTCGGTGCCTCAAGCTAGGAAGTTGAAGAGAATTCTAACCAAGTATGAGACAGAAGCAGGACAACACATAAACTATAAGAAGAGTAGCATCTATTTCTTTAACACGCCTTGGTGGGAGGGAGGAAAGAATAGCTAACCTCTTCGGTTGTGGAAAGGAGCTTCTACCAAGAACTTATCTAGGCATGCCTATGTTCGAAGGAAGAATGAAGGCTACTTTGTGGAACTCGATCATTGACAGGATCTCCAAAAAGTTAGCAGGGTGGAAGGGCAGCCTTCTCATCTGCGAGAAAAGCCTTATTAGTTCAAACTACTTTACGAGCATTCCAATTTACTTGCATGTCTCTATTTAGAATGCCTCGCAAAGGTCGTAGCTACATTGGAGCTAATTCAACGCAACTTCTTGTGGTCGAGTTCGAGAGGAGAGAAAGAGAATTTCGTTGGTAGCATGGAATCGGTGTGTGCAAGCAAGGATCGGGGGGCCTGGGGTTAAAGAGAATGAAAGAATTGAATCAAGCTCCGATTGGCAAACGGTATGGAGATTTATCAATAATGATCAATTGGGATGGGTAAAACTTCTTAAGGCAAAATATATCGGAAATAATCGGGACTTCCCGAAAGTCGATAATCTTCCTAGAGGATCCTATTTTTGGAATTGTTTGCTCGAATGTCGGGAGGTAGTCGGGAAAGGCATCGAGATGGAGAATTGGTAATGGAAGACAAGTGGACTTTTGGAAAGACCCGTGGTTGGAAGAGGCCCCTCTGAAAGATAACTTAGACCTTCGGGTCCTCCAACATAAACTTTCGAAGGAAATGGGAGGAAAAGTAGGGGATTTTATTGTCGTAGCACGGAAACTTCTTCTTGGAAGAAAATCACGGTTCATAATCCGTCGAGCAAGAGAAGGTGGCCCTAACCAAACTCAATGATGCTTTAAGGGTGTTCCCGATCATCCCTGGGGGAGGAAGAGACAAGGCGATTTGGGGCAAAACTACAAGTGGGATCTATTCGAGAAACGCCTATAAGTTAATCCACTCGGGATTCAATGGTCGGACTCCGACTTCGTTATTTGGTTAAATAATTTAACCCCAAAAATAGCTTTCTTCTTTTGGTTGGCAGTTCAAAATAAGATCCCGACAACGAGATAATCTGAAATGGTGTGGTTTCAAATTCATCAATCGATGTATCTTGTGTGAGAAAGAAATAGAATCTTTATGTCATATATTTCTAACTTGTGGTTTTTCTTGTACGATCTTCCAAATGATCCTGTCCAAATTTCATATAGATTGGGTCCTCAAAATAGCATGTCCGACTTCGCATACGGTGGGCTTCCCCTTCGGGCAAAGCTTTTGACTTGGCTCGGAAGCTCGGCTTACCCCATTTTTTATGGGGGATATGGAATGAGAGAAATAAGAGAGTATTTAAAGGACGTAAGAAAGATCCCGGGTTATGTGGTAATAAAATAATCAGAGCTTTGAAAGAAAACTGGAAAACTTTCTTCTTCAAAAATGAGACCATGTCTCTAAGGGAAAGGAGGATTTTGCGGAACTGGGGAGAGGAACTTCCAGACCTAGACATTACAACCAACCCACGGGATGGTGTCAAGTGGATACCCCCACACAAAAGTGGGTTAAGTTTAATTTTGACGGGGCAGCTAAAGGAAATCCGGGGCTGCGGGAGCGAGGAGGAGTTTTGAGAAATGAGGAAGGAAAAGTGGTCCTTGCCTTTGCAGAGCCTTTGGGAACTCAAACAAATCATTTTGCGAAGCCCGAGAGCTGCATGCGGCAATGAGAATTGCCGGACTTGAGGGTTATAAGGAAGTTATCTTTGAAGGGGATTCGCTTAATATAATCAAGGCAATTAAGGAAGATAAAGACCCAACTGGACCATATTGGAGCTTATCCTAGAAGCAAAGATTCATAAATCTCATTTGGTTAATGCCCAAATCCAACACACCTTCGCGAGAAGGGAACCAGGCGGCGGATCTAATGGCAAATATTGCGGTTCGTTGGGGAGATGCAAATTTGGAAGGATAACTTCCCTCAAGAACTATTGGTGTTGGTCGCTAGAGAAGAGCTAAGATCAAACCTATTAGAGCATCGAGGAGATCGGAGGGGCTGATGATGAGTAATCCGACGGATGGAATTAGGCGAGAAAAGGCATCCCATTTGTTTGGGGCACAGGGAGGTGACAAGTGTACAGACAGACAACCTAGTGTTAGTAAGTGCTAGGTGTTGTTTGGTTTTTGTTTTATCCTCGAATAGTCAAGCGACAAGTATAGGATTGTGGACTCTAAGTATGGCTTAATGTGAGTCTTAGAAAGATCCATTTTGTATTTTGATTATACGGGCTTGATGCTAGAACCAGCCCATTTTGACTTTGTAAAAGGTTTGTGGACCTTATAACCACCTCTACCTTATACCAAAAAAAAGAAGATTGTTAAGGCTTTTACAAATATTGCCTCCTAGGCAAATTTTACACTAGAAAATTCCCCCCTTTTGTTACAAGTACTTCAAACAAAGAGAGTTTGCTATTTATGAAGCCTAAAAAGATGCACAATCACCCATTTATTTCTAGTACTTCAAACTAAAACTTATGCTATTTATGAAGCCTAAACAGAGGTTTTGGAAATGGTGCTTGCTTAAGGTGACAAATTTTATTTCCCTTTACAATATTGTCTTAGCCATGAGCAATTTGTGTGCTCTTTATGAACCAGAATCAGAATCAGACACGTCACTAGAAACATAGCTTCTATGATGTGCCTTTGTCATTTTAGTTTTTCTTTTTTTGAAACCAACACCATTTGGTGTCATGGTTATCCTTTTTACAATTTGTGCAAAACTTTACCTCTTAGGTAATTTTATCAAAAAAGTTTACCAAATAATCCTTCCTTATTGCAAGTACTTCAAGCATGGTTGCTATTATGAAGCCTAAAAGAAAAGGTATAATTTTTATGACTTCTACTTTTCTGATTGCCTTTACAAGTTTTATCTCCCTCTTGTCAAAATCTATGTTTGAAGGAAGAAAGGAATTATCCCCCCTTAGTGCAAAAGATTGCTACTTTCAAGGTTCCTTATTTTTCTTTTTACAATGCAAGCAAAAATTCTTTTGAGTTTTCTTTCCCTTACCTTTTGAATATGATCCTCCCTTTTGAAAGTTTCCTTTCTTCTTTTCACCCTGATTTTTTGAGTAAAGTGCATTGTTCAACACTTCATCGCTTTGGAGTTGATTTTCTTCCTCTGTTTGAAGCAACTTGACTAACTCCACAAAGGTGACTGATATTTGAGATACATTAAGGTATGTTATTAACATCTTGTAGGATTATGGAAGAGCCCTCAATATTACTGAAGTCAAAATAGTATCTTCTACTTTGGCTCCTAAAGCATTTAGCTTTGACTTCAGTTATGCTACTCTGCAAAGGAATAGTTCTACTGATTCTCCTGACTTCATATGGAGTGTATGAAGTTGTGTTTGAAGTTTTAGAATAGTTGATTGATTCTTACCTTCAAAAATGGTACAAAGTGCATCCCATGCATATTTACCATTTTTAGCTTCACTTATGTGAGGCTGGATCTCATCAATAGTATCTAGGAGGATCAACATGAGAAGACAATTGTTCTTTTTATCCCATGCTTTCTGATCTACTCTTGTTTATGCGGGTCTTGAATCAATGCCATCTACTAAATCCCTCATTTCCTCTACAATCAATATGGCTTTAATCTTAGTTTTCCATGCTGAATAGTTAGGACCTTTAAGTAATTGTGTATCATTTAAGTATTTTTTGATAGTTGTCATTATGAAGGTCCTAGAATTTGCACTAAGATGATATTTCTCACTCTTAAATGGTATTTAATGGCACTATTGGAACCGATTCTTGCATCCATAGGATTCTACTGTCATGCTACAAAAATTTGTTTGAAACCAACGAGCTATTACAGGCTCTAGTCAACCTGCCTCATTGTTCTGTTAAACACAAATATTGCTAAAGAAAACTACAAAACGGGTAAGGAAACCCTAGCGGTAATTCTATGAATAAAATTTTGATTACACACTCCAGATTAATATAATACTATATATATTGAAATGACCAAGCAAGAAAATAACCATTCATTATGCCTTATGTAGACCGGTGCCTAGATTCATTGGGTTGTTATAGCAATTTTAACAACAATTCTGACATGAACAGAGAGAATGGGGAAAAGAAAATTGGCGTTCTTAGAATTATTCGAATATCATAATAAAACTAAAAATTAACCAACGAAAGAAACATGTATAATGCATTCAAATAATATAATCCATTAAATAGTGACACACCAAAATGACACATAAATATGACAGGAAAAAGACTCAGAATTGTATTGATTTGAAAATATTTGTTACATGCAGAGTGGGCAATAAGCCATTTAACTATGTTTTTCTAGAAAAACTATCAATACAATGAAGGCATTCCGTTTTAATATCATAACATAATCCTCCCACTTCCTTGTTCCAATAAGGTAACAATAGTCTCTAAATCCTTGACTCAATAGGACTAGAAATATTCTCAGCTTCTTGAGTACTTTCCTATCATTTGATCCTACACAGCAAGGGGAGGAAGAAATAATGAATAAGAAAAATTAGACACACAAATGAGATACAACAACACAACTCTAAAGAGCACTCAAGTATACCTCAGCAAAAATGCTATTCTCTAAAATGCTTGATGCAGAATTTGACTGCAGTTGCTTCCTTTTATAACTGTTGGTTCTTGATTCTGTTATTTCTAGTTTATTTATGACCTTACACTTGTCAGCATCTGATTGATATTCAAAAATTGGTACAACTGGCTTCCACTACCCTTGTTTTTTTGGTTGTAGCCTCCTCTTTGAATTTTTCAAATAGTAATTCAATTTAACCGATGATGGTGGTGTTGGGTGAACCTATTTCTTCTTCCACTACTTCTATAATTGTTTTCTTTTCAATTGTTTCTCTTCGAACTGCCTCCTCTTGAACTGCCTCTTTTACTATTTCGGAGACTTTTTCTGTTGGTGCAGGTCTTTGTTGTGTTGAACTTATTTTCTGCTATTGACTGCAAGTCTCAACCCTTTTCCCTCTTTGACCTTGTTGTAGCCACTTTATTTGTTCACTGATTAACCTCCAAAATTTTGTGTCAAAGGTGGCAACAAACCTTAGCATGTTCATCTCCTGTAAAATCCTATTTTTCTATGTGGTAATAATGGACCTGTTTCTTTCATATTGGAAGAGCAACATCTCCACAATATTCACCAGAGAAGTAGTTTGTTTAGTCATTTCTACTTCATCATCTGATTCACACTCAAATATTTCTATGGTATGCTTGAGTAGCTCTTCTACATCGAAGGCTTCCAAGCATTGGTCTAAGGATAGACCGATGTCTGTCATTTTTCCTATTGCTTCTTCTATCATATTATCCATTTCCTTCACAGTATTGATCCACCTCTCCCGGTTTACCCCGAACAGGGCTGCTTTCAAAAACTCAAAATTGAGCTGGATTCTATTGCCATTATCTGTGGTTATCTCCTGACCCTGCAATTCTTCAAAATTATCTCCTATGAAATTGAGGGTAGGATGAATGACTTCAAAGTCTTCTGCTCTCTCTTGTATTAATGTCAGAATTTCTCGAATAGTTACTTGGATCACCCCTATCTGTCTAAACATTTTAGTGAACCCTCTAGCATGAGCTTGTATTTTCATTAACATTTTATTTTTCATTGTATTTAGATAATAGGCATGATCTTGAATATTCACCACTGAAGGGGGTTGTGCATTTGAAGTATCCTTACATGCTAATTCCTCCTGCTATTTATTTATTAGTGCTTTCATTTCAGCTTTTTCCTTTTCTTCCTTTTTCAATTGACTCCTTAATTCTGCAATTTTCTCTACCAGTTGGTCCATGGTTTGATTTGACATTGCTTTAATAACTTTGACCATATCACCTTCTTTTCCTAGCACTGATGAGTCTCCCGTATCTTGATCGGTTCTAAAGACAAGTGGGTCTTGTAGAGCAGGAAGATTTATCTCTGCTATATCTGATATAGGTGCTTCTAATTGTGATTCTTCTGTAAACTGTTCTCCTATATTTCCCATCCCTGCTACTAACTGTAATTCTTGTTCATTTGCAGTAGTGAAAGTAGCCTGCTCATCTATCCTTTCCAACACAACCTTAGTAGAGGTAAAAGACAATATGGGCCTCTTCTTCTCTACAGTGGTTATCTCTATTTGATTTTTCACCTGGTGACTTCGAAAAAGACCCCCAAATCCACCAGTTCTTATGCTATTCATTTGTATCACTGATGGAATTTTAATTTCTTGTCCTTTTATGTTTAATGAGGCAGGGATAGCCATGGGTGCCAATTTATTCATGCTAGTTATAGCTAGTACTCTATCAAAAATGGGAACTACAACTTGTTCCATGAGTGAAGCCTTTCGAGCAGATGTGGTTACAATTTCCTTTCCTTTACCAACACTTGGGTTTTGGGAAACTTCCTGGGAAGTGCTTGGTGTTGCTTCTATCATGAGGTGAGCACTTCTAGGAGGCCTAACCTATTGCTCTACTATATCCATAGTGTTAACAATGACCTCCATTTGATCAATACCCTATTATTCTATCAACTCTAACAAGGGGTCTTCTTTGATTGCTTGGCCTGCTCCTGGAAAAATAGGTGCTACAACATCTACTGAAATTTCTCGAAGCCTTCTTAATTCTATAGGGTAATCATAGGCTTCATGAACCTATGTGTTTCCCCTATCTTCAGGAGGGAAATAATCCCATACCCCTTGCAAATCTAATCCTTTTTCCATAGCTTCTAATAAGATTTCCTCAAAAGCGTCTGTACGATGCATTATTCGAGCATATTCTCTTTTTTCCATCATTCTGCTGTATATTCCTTTTGGGTCATAGAATCTCCAAGTTATCTCATCGAATCCCATGTTGTCTAACTCAAACATTCCTTTGAGTAGGGCAGGGTAACCAACAAATATATAATCCCCAAAGTGACAGGGAACACTGAGCCAGGGAACTTTTCCATGTTTCTTTACCAGCCTCATCTTAGCCTCTTCGGCCACCTGCCTACATAATTCCAAAGCTGCTAAGGATAATGGACAATACTTTGGTAAAATATTAGGGGGAATTTTAGCCCCATATAGTCTGATATAAGTAAAACCTTATGTGAAAAAGAAATCCCCAATTTCCTTCTCTTTGATTAAAGCTCTTACTCCTGGCCCTAACCTTTTAGGAACCATGCCAGTTAAAATCCAATGGATTTCTACCATGAAATGATCACAGAACCAACCAAAGTGAGTTCATCCTTTCTGTATTCTCCAAAAACTACTTTGGACATAGGGAATGTCAATGGATTTTACTCTTTTTCGAGATTCTTATCCCAATTGACCCACTAATATATGGATAAAAATTGAGTATTGAGAAAAACGAGGCATCTCTTGCCTTTGTTCAAAAACTGCCTTTTTTAATTCTACCATTTCTTCATGCATTTGGGTACTCAGTTCTAATTCCCAGGCATAAATTGGAGTGTTATGGGCCCGATTGCATTGTGTAGCTAAATATAAAGTCCTTTTAGTCACTCTACTGAGATCTTGTACTCCTAAGACTATGTTTATCATATCACAAAAATCTTGGACCCATGGCCTAAAAGCAGTTTTCCTAATTGGAAATTTCTTTTCTATTTTCTCATGTGTATCAAATAAAGTTTTAAAAACTTCCATGTCTATGAACATTCGAGATTGGTGTTCGATTACCTTTTGCACTAGAAAGGTGGTATACTTTGTCAGATTGAAAACTTTCTAGATGTGTTCGACTTTAATACTGAATACCGATCGATTCTTATTGTCTCAAAATGTCCTCGTCCTTTCGTCATACGCCACCACCAACCACACCATTAAATATGAGGAGAAGTGAACCTTCGGACACACCAGCTTCCCAAGGTTACTGTTCCATCTGTTATCTCTGGGGAAACCCTTGTACTGTAACCTACGGGATTTATGAAATAAGTCGGCCATTATCCATGGAGTCATGTTATCGTTCTCCATCACACGAGCAAAACTCTTGATACATGCATTGTCAATCTCGTACTGCTACGCTGGATTAGGTTTCTTATCAGCCCCACATTTTTGGGTAAAGTCATACATTGTGCTTCTGGGTACAGGCGGTCCAGAGATCTCAGAGTATGGTGATCGATCTGTGATGAACTTTATCGCTTCTCTAGTGTCTTTGGGTGCAAAAACATCTCCCCATGATGCCATTGTGCTCACGGTAGTGAGTTGGGTCTTTCTAAAATAGTGAAGCTCAAAAATCCTCTTCTCTCTGTACTTCTTGTGTATCAATTTTTGCTCTTAGCTCACTAGGGTGGTAATATTGACTGATTTCGTGAGCTCATATACAGGGTGGTGAAATGGGTTTGATAAATTCACATGTTTTGTCATCAATACTATGCCACCAATTACTGTTTAAAATTGGCCAAAGAAATTTTGCCAACGCATCCTTTTCTAGAGTTGAGCATTTATGATGGGTAATGTCCTTCATCCTACGTGTCTCGGGGCCCTTTGGTTTGTGTGCCTATAATCATTAAAACTTCTGCTATTTGTCGTTGGAACCCTTTTTATCTGACGTGGAACTAGGATGTGTAATGGGGATGGCTTCCATTTTGAATCTTGTGCCACCTCAGCCCCAATTAACAACTAAATATTTGGAATTTATTACATTTTAATTAGGCAGCAATTATCCTAGGGATATTCACAAGATTTGGTTCTTGATGTGAGTGCCTACCATTATCTCGGGTACCCTTAGCTTCCCTAAGTCAACCATGATCGAGCATAGTTGTTGGATCTTATGAGTGTCATCAATTATTCATCATTTAGTCAATATACTTGTCAATCCAGGGCGGTGTCCAATGGTTGTATACGATAGGAAAGGTAAGCAGTTTAAGGATCAGTTCATTCAGGAGATGGCTTTATTGGTGAAACAGTTAGTGTTTGGGGGTTTGATGTCACCTCTAAATCCTATAAACTGAAATTGACTCCTATTTACCCTTACAAAAATGAAATTGCAGGAATTGAAACTTTGCAGGAAAAAGGAAACTATCTAAATTTGCAGAATCTGAAATGATAGAAATGAAATGATGCAGAAATGGAAATAGTAGAAATGAAACTTGCAGAATTGAAAATCACACTTTGCATAAAGGAGAACCTAATTACAGTAACATAATTCAAAGGATAGTAATCAAATGTTGCAAAACTGGAACATCAAGAAATTCTCTGATGCAAACTGGAAATGCCAAAATCTAAGAATACTGTTGAAAATAGGGAATATCATAAAATGTTGTAAGATGCATGAATCTACCCTAGGTGTTCAGCTGAAATGCACCACTTCATAATCATTACAAATTATCATATACAATCTAAATAGCACAACTAAAAATATGCAATAGAAACTATCAAGTTCCTGCTAATTTGTTGCAACAAGAAATGAGCAGAAAACCTATCAATGTTGTTCCTTCTCCTGGGCCTGGAAGTGGCCCTTGCTCCCTGAACTAGAAGAAGGTGGAAATAACTATCTTAAACTATCTAAATCTCACACACATTCACTCAAAATGCCAATGTAATGGAGAAATTGCACCTTTATTGATTCTGCAGTAGCATTACAATAGTGCAAGAAAATACCTACAAAATACTGTTCTGCTACAATAAAACAACTTATCTATTCTAGAATTCTTCTACACCTATATCCTATATGCTCAACCGAATGGGAGCTAGGTTATTTATATTATTCTATTACAATGCTGATATGAGTTGTTGCTATTTTTCAGGAATGCCATTAACTATTTCATAACTGTTTTCCTAATATGCAGGAATCAATTCTGCTACAATTTATCCATTTCCTTTGCTGGGCTACATCCATTGGGAGAAAGGATGTGGAAGGAGTAAAACAACCCCTTATATAGCTGAAACCATCCTTATCTCACCATTTTCCATTGTCTTGACTATTCTGTGGATGATTTTGACCAAAACTATTCTTGCTCCGCTCATTTCGAAGCTGCTCCGGAATATCAGGTAGTATAACAGTTCTTGTGCTAATCCATGCATCCGATGCGTAGGAAAGTGGTTTTGACTATCTGAAAATTCTCCTTTTATCCCCAGAAGACCTATTCCATAGTTGGTGTGTGCTGGAGCTGACCAATTCCATGCCATGCTATTTATGCATAACTGGCTAGAATTTGTATGGTCAAATTCTGTTTCCTGCATAGTCAGATTATTTTGAATAGGTTTTGGTACCTTTTTGGCATTTGAATTTGTTAAATGGGTAATGAAAGCAAATGGAATGATTTCAGAACTGAATACATATCAACACCTATTATTACAACTTCAAATAAATCCTAATTTGCTTAGAGAATTCAGCTAAAACAGGTCAAAAAATACAAAAAAATAGTCAAAACAGAATATATGCTCTTCAACATTTAAAACATGTAAATACTAATACATAATGCATTCTATCACCATAATCAGCATCAAAACATAACATAAGGTGTTTCAAAGAGTTTATAAGTTATCAAAAATAGTCCATGGATGAGGCAATTCCCAGCCTCATCATTTTCCCCCCAACCTGTTATAATGCATGTCCTCATGCATTCTGTGCAGCTATAGAGGCACAAAGATCCATGTCAAGATATATTTCATGATACTTCCATAGTCTTCCCCCAATATTATAATATCCTCGATGCTCCTTTATTTCTTTGAGCCATTCTTGGAATTGTTCATCAGATTGAGGATCATTGTCAAAGAAATAAGGGACAAGGGTGATGATTGTTGGTGACCTGTACCTGAGACCTACCCATTGTTCCTTTACTTCCAAGATGGTCTGGATAATACTTTTTGCTCTTCGTCTTGACCACAACAAGTTGTTTGGAGAGATGGGCTCCCTCTTTTGTAGTGATATGGGTAATTCTCCCCATCTACTTTTGCATGTTGATAAAGCATCAACAAAATATTCTGCATAGAAATCCTGAAAATGAGTCATACACCTCTGAAGATTTCCCATATACATATTTTTGACCCTTGTATCTCTCATCAGAGTATAATGCTGGTAGGTGGAATCTCTGTGGTTACGATGAATAGGTCTGATGAGTAACACTGCTTGTAACTCCATCTCCTTACTTTCTTTTCCTGTTCCTAGTGAATTTGGTTTTGCAATGTTGACATAAAAGCCCTCAATTGGAGATCACCTGTAAATATGTGTGGCAAGAATATCACTTCAGTTGGTAAGAAGAAGTTATGTAGGAATAGCTCACATAACAGGTTCTGCTGGGCTACTGAACTCTGCCAAAATGTTTCTAAAAACTCTCTAGGAGTTTCCAGCTTATGAGGAAGACCAGAAGCAATTCTCATTAATTGCCATCGAAGATATTTCTCTTTCAATATCAAACTATAGAATCTTTCTGGTCTCCTACACTGCACTAGACACTCTACAATTTGACATGTTTCTTGTACCTGCTCCTGCAACTTACTGATGTCTGCATTTTTAGCTTCCAGTTGTTCTTTCAGAGGTTTTAAAGACAAGATTTGTGTCTCCAGCTTATGACACTGCCCCATCCAGTATGCTATATCCTCATTGTATTTTGTTAATGTCACTGTATCTGGAGGCCTAATTATAGGTTGCATCTGTGGGATAATATTTACTTGTATGCCTACTTCTATTGTTTCAATAGTGGGTAAATCTGTTTGTATCCCAGTTTCTGTTGTTTCCACTTCAGGTGTAACAAATGAAATCAAGTCAACAAAAACTTGAGGGGAATGTGGATTTACCTCTTCTTGTACTTCTATCCCTGCATCAATATTTGTTGCTTGTTCTTCTTGTTGTTGCAGGTCCTCAGAAGATTGTACAAGTGCCCCTAAATTTTCATGCTCTGTTCTATCTTCATCCTGCTGGGCTGTTTGTGTGGCCACTCCTTCTATATCCGCTTCCCTTATGGGTGAGTTTCTTTTAGGTAAGGCTGCATTTCCATGTTCTACAACTAAGTCTAGCAAAATGTTGGCCAATTCATTCTCAGAATCAGCTTGAGGGGGTTGTTGCTCTAGAATTGATAGTCTAGCCTTTACTGCTTCTATTTCCTACCATAATTTAGCAATGAGGTCATATTTTTCCTTAATGGAGGCCTCATGTTTCTCAATCCAACCCATTTGTGTCTTGATGACACTTCTGGCAGCATGTAACTGGGTTTGCATGTCAGTTTCTTCTTCTTCTCTTATGGATCCTTTGTCAGAACCAGAATCTTCAGAATCTGAATAGTCAACAAGTGGGATTGTAGGCATTTCTGCATCTAAATCTATTATTGTGCCTACTCCTACATCTTCTGGACCTGTATATTCATCCTGGGTACCTGTATTTTTATATTCCTCCATGAATTCCTCTTCCTGCAATGTGTCTTCACTGGATAAATTAATATGCTCTGTTACACTTTCTTTTATCTCTTCTTCCATGGCACTAGATTTTTGAAGTCTTGAGGACCTCCGTAACCCTAGAGCAGGTTGTTTTTGTTTCTTTGTAGATCTCGGAATAGAGCTTGTCAATTCTAGGGTAGGGTCTGCTTCAGGTGTTTCCTTCTCCATCTGCCCTTCCCTGCTTGAACTTCCAAATTGCTCAGTGGACTATGTGGGAAAAATAGTTACATTTTTAGAAAATGTAACCTTCCTCCTCTTTCCTATAGGATCAATCTTAGACTATTTCTCTCTTTGCTTCCTGGTCCTGGAGGATGGAGGTCCCTGTGGTGAGGAGGGAATTTCTTTTTTAGAGGATTCAGTTTCAATTTCATGTTCAGAACTTTCAATTTCTACTTCTGCTTCAGATTCAGGTCCTTCAACCTCTACCTCTTCTTCAGATCCAGGGCTTTCAACTTCTAATTCATTCCATGCAGAGAAAAATCATTCAAAACTCCTAGGGTTTCCCCTAAAGTGGTGTTTGCAGATGAGCTTGATGAGCCCATGGTGTTTGGGAGTGCCCTTTCCTTCTTGGTATTTTCTAGCCATATTTTTCAATTCCTGGTGAAGGTATAAGGGAAGATTTATCTTGACCTCCGGGTTTGAATGACCATGCCATAAATGATTCAAAATTCTGACATGATGCCCAGATAGAATAAGAAATTGTCCATCACAGGTTAAAAATCTAATAACCCACATAGCTACATCATCCCAGGGAGGTGGTAGACTAGACCGTTTAACCCCTTTGTAGATATTCTTACTCATTAAAAATTCAATTGGTCTGTCTCCTTCTTCCCTAAACTGGTTAACAATTTCTACTAAAGCATTTTTACCAGTTTTCACAATCTGAACTCCTTGCAAAGGCATTTCAGTAATATGGCTAAGAATTTCTGGAGTTACCTGGATGGTCATGCCACTGATATGGACTTGGTTGTTCCTGAATGTCCGGGTGAACTCAGCTGCCAACCCTTCAGAATATCCATCGAACTTGCTCAGAAATGACATGAACCCACCCTCCATGAAGACCCATAGGGATTCAGAATCCTTTTGCAAATACTCAACATTTTTTGGTTCAACCCTATTTTTCTTACCCCCCATTGTAAATTTCTTGTGCTCTGTGTATTTTAGTCCTACAAAATTCTAGCAAAAGTTATCTCCAATTTGGAATGATCAATTTCGTTCGAAGCTTATGTTTGGCTTTGAGGAGTAAATTTTGGCAGCATAGGAACGACTTCAAAACGTGTCTAAGAACGTGAATTGGACACATGGTAGAGTTTTATTGCATAGAGGAGTCCTTAATGATCTATTTTACTGCATGTCATTGAATGATTATGGCTTGGTTGAGGTGACGTAGAATCACCAATATTATGGCGGTTTCCTTTCCAAAGTTTACCTTGATACGTGTGTCGTAAACTTTTATATGCCTCAAAACCATATGCTGCCTTGAACTCTGTAGTTGAAACTCATGCTCTGTTTCATATTTCCAACCCCAATGGTAACAAAACTTAGGAGGACACATGTTACCTTCTATTTCCAACTAATTTGCTCATTTCAGAGTTTATTGAATCATTCTGAAGCATAATGTTATTTCAAATTCTAGAGCACAGGTTTTTTTATTTTGAAGCTGCTTTCTACTTTCTCATTCTAGAGCATTATCATGCAGAAGCATTTGAAGACATTGACTAAAACTTTTCATGATCATATCATAGCCACATCTCCCATTGACCAGATGGATAACTTCTGAATCAACCTTATGTATGCCTTATATACTAACTAGGGATATTATACACTACATACTAGATATTGACAATGTTCTAAAATGAAAAAGGCACATACCTGATATAACCATTTATCTACATTTGTACAGATGGTTGTTTCTGCTGATTCCAGCTGGCTGCTCTACTGACTAAGATAGGTGCAATCTAAAAACAGGTGAAACAGTGATTGTGAGAAAAGACAGAATAGTGATGGTGGGTCCAAATTGTGATTTCAACAAGGCAAACATGTCGAAAGACCGGTTTTCATGCAAGCCTAATTCAGAAGCGCCTCAAAGAGGTTTTCACTTTCTGAATTATTCATTTTTTTATCATTTTTTTTTTTTTTATTATTTTTTTCAATTTCTTTCATGTTACTCTACTGAGTCCGGTGTGGAAGAAGTGTTTTCTTCCAACATGTGTACATCCAAGTTTTCCACTTGCTTGAGAAACTCCTCTTTAGTTAGTGGTTTATGGTATATCCGAAGATGATGTCCATTAACCACCAACTTTCATCATGAATCATCAATAGGTGAAAGGTGAACAACTCCATTTTCAAACACTTCCTCAATATGATATGGTCCAAGCCACCTAGTCTGCAACTTTCTAGGATAGTCTTCATAACGAGAGTCAAACAACAAAGCCCAATCACCTTGCTAAAATTTTTGTTGTTGAATGTGACTGTCATGCCACAATTTTTGTTGTGCTTGGATCATCTCAGTCTGGTGCAATGCATCCATTCGTAGCTCATCCAATGCATTGAGCTACAGAATTCGGTCCATTTGTGCCTGTGACAAATCAATACCTACATCCAAAGTAGTTCGAAGAGTCAGTAACTCAAATTCAATAGGCAAAAGAGGCTTTTTACCATAAACCAATTCATATGGTGTAAATCCAATGGTGGATTTCCAAGTAGTGTTGTAAGCCCAAATTGCTTCAGGTAGTTTGTCCAACCAATTCCTCCTATGGGCTGCTATGGTTTTAGTTAAGATTCTCTCTAGTTCCCTATTAGTCACTTCAACCTATCCATTGGCTTGTGGATGATAAGGTGAGGATTTCCTGTGCTTGATTTGATATAGTTGAGTGAAAGCTTCAACAACTCTTGAGGTAAACTGAGGTCCTTGATCTGTGGTGATGGATTGTGGGGCCCCAAAATGCAGGAAAATCTATGAATATAGGAAATCAACAACTTTTTCTTCTCGAGCATGCTTAAAAGCATGGGCTTCTACCCATTTGGTTACATAGTCAGTACATACCAAGATATGCACTTTCCCTTGGGAAGGAGGGTCAATGGGTCCTACAAAATCTAGCCCCCATCTCTCAAATGGTTCTGTTCCTATTTGAGGTTGTAATGGCATTTCACTAGTGAAGGTAGGTTTTCCCATCCTTTGGCATGCATCACAATGTCTGACATATCTTTTCACATCTTTATGTAAATATGGCCAGTAGTAACCAGTACCCAAAATATTTTGAATGGTGCTTTTTACTGAATAATGTCCTCTTGACGGTTCATCATGACATGCCCGTAAGATATCATATACCTCATCCTTGTGAATACACCTACGTAAAACATGGTCAAGACTACATTTAAACAATAAGCCTCCTATCCATTTGAAAGAAGAACTTTGCTTGATTAACTATTTCTTTTGCTTAGGAGTAAAGTGAAGAGGAATATTTCCTGTAGCCAAGTAATTAGCTATATCTGTAAACCATGGAGATTGTACAAAAATAGCAAATAATTTTTCATCTGGGAATGTATCTTCTACCAATTCTCCTGTATCTGCATTTGGCAACCTTGACAGAAAATCTGCTACTACATTAGTTTTCCCTGGTTTATTAATTATGGTGATATCAAATTCCTGCAATAGTATTAACCAACGAATAATTCTTGCACTAACCAAAGGTTTATTCATCAAGTATTTTATGGCAGCATGATCTGTATGGATGAATACTTGATATCCTGTGATATAGTGTCAAAATTTATTAATAGCATATATCACAGCTAAGAATTCCTTTTCAGTGGTGGTGTAGTTCTTTTCAGCTCTTGTCAAGTTTTTACTGATGTAATAAATGGCATAATGCTCCCCATTTTCAATTTGTCCTAATGCAGCTCCAATAGCAGTATTGGAAGCATCAGTCTGAATATGGAATGGCAGTTCCCAATTAGGTCCTCTCAATACAGGGGGAGTTGTTAACTTTTCTTTCAATACTTCAAAATATGTTTGACACTCAGTAGACCAAGTAAATTCAGAATCCTTAGTTAGTAATGCAAACATTGGATTGGCTATGGTACTGAAATTGGCAATAAATCTACGGTAGAAACCAATGTGTCCCAAGAAACTCCTTACATCAGTTTGAGTTTTTGGAGGAGGAAGGTTTTTAATGACTTCCACCTTTTTAGGATCAACCTTGATCCCATAAGAGGAAATATGATGACCAAGGACAATCCCTTCCTCCATCATTAAGAAGCATTTCTCAGGATTAAGAGACAGATGGTATGTTTCACAACGTATTAAAACTTTTTCAAGTTGTTCTAAGGTATACTCAAAACTATCTCCAAACACTGTGAAATCATCCATGTAAATTTCTACACTTTCATTTGTCAAATCAGAGAATATGGCCAAAACAACTCTTTGAAATGTTGTTGGAGCATTACACAAACCGAAGGGTAAAACTTTGTAAGCAAATGTTCCCCAAGGGCAGGTGAAAGTAGTCTTTTCCTGGTCTTCTGGTGCAACCTGTATTTGATTATAACCACTAAAACCATCAAGAAAATAGAAGAATTTCTTACCAACAAGGGTATCTAACACTTGGTCTATAAATGGTAATGGAAAATGGTCTTTATGTGTCACTTTTTTTAACTCTCTATAATCCACACACACTCTCATTTTCCCATTTTTCTTTGGAACAATGACCAATGGAGAAACCCACTTACTATCTAAAATTGGGTAAATGAATCCTACTTCTAAAAGTTTTTCAATTTCTTCTTTAACAATATCTTTCAGAGTAGGATTCAGGCATCTTTGAGGTTGTCTCACTGGTTTGACATCTTCAGTGTATATCCTATGTGTACATACATCAGGATGAATGCCAGTCATATCCTTGTAACTCCAGGCAAAATCTTGAACATGTTTCTGTAGAACAACAAATAATTTGGCTTCTTGTTCATTAGTCAGCCAACTATTAATATTTAGAACTTTCCCTGGTTGTATTTCAATTTGTTTAATCCCTGGATAAATAGAATTGACTGCTTCATATCTACTTATTAAAGAATTTAATGGATAGTGATGTGGCTACAGAGTATGAAATACTCTAGATTCTATTTCATAAGTGATGTCAGATGGAATCATTCCCTGCATAGGACATGTGAAAGAGGTAAGAAGATGATGATGCCATCCATGTGGCAGTGTGAAAGAGCTTTCTTGTATGGGAATAGGTGACAGATATTCTAAAGTTTGTTCTTCATCCTTCCATAGCAGGCGATGAACAAGAATTTGATCATCTTTAAGTCCTTCTTCCTGTAATGTTTTCACTAGGATAGTTTCATCTTCAAAAATTTCCCTTTCTGGTGAATTGACTTCCTCAATGTGTTCCTTCACTATTACTGTGGCCAAAGTGGCAATAGTTTCTTGTTCTTCATCAGACTCAGGATACCATATCTATCCAAAAAATTTGGTTGAAGGTTGGGCTGGTGGATACAGGGAAATCTTCTTAAGGTCAATGCCATTTGAAATAGTCATTTCTCCTGACCTACAGTCTATAAAAGCAGTTGTAGTAGCAAGCCAAGGTCATCCTAGAATGATGGGATAACCATTAACTGAATTTCTAGGCTGTAATACCAAGAAATCTACAGGATATTCCTAGGAAGAAACTTCAATGGCAATATCTTCTAGGATCCCTTCTGGCTTGGCAACTGACCTATCTGCCATTTCCAAAACTATGGTGGTAGGACTGAGATTATTGAGCTATAGTTTTTGCATTGTTTCTTTAGTCATTACATTGATTGTAGCTCCAAGATCAATTAGTACATTTGGAATTTGCACTAACCCAATAGTGATTGTGACTACTGGACTTCCTGGATCACTATATTTGGGAGGCACTAGTTTTCTAGATAGTAGGTCAGCCAACTTCCCTTCTACTTGCATAGTTTTAGGAAAGGCTTTCTTCTTTCTACCAGGTTTCTTGATACACAATTCTTGAATGGTTTTCTTGATTAAGGGCACATCCTTTATTGCTTGCAACAAAGGGAGGGAGATAGACATATTTTTAAGTTCTGTAACCAATTTTGATTTAGGAGTAGTGATAGTATGATCAAACCTTTCAGGGTATGGCACTACTTCTGAAGAAGGTTCCTTTTGCCCTTGCATTTTTTTTGGTTTCTCTTCTTTTTCTTTTGTTTGCATTGGTTCTAAATATGGAGACTCTTGCTTTCCATAAATTTCTTCAATGGTGGGTGGGGTAGGGTCAGGTAAAACTTTCCCTGAATGTAACTAGATATTACTACAGTCAAGTACATGAACTGTAGTAGTGTCTTCAGACTCAACTCCATAAATAGGGGTTGCTTGTCTGGTATTATTTGGGTTAGCCACAGGCTGAGCTGGAAGTGGGGGTTGCTTAACTGGTTGTGCTTGTTGAGGTTGTATTCTTCCTTGAAAGTTTTGATTAGGAGTTGGCAGCAAGTTTTGAGTTTGCCCTTGATACCTTTGTTGCCCTTGATATGATGGGTATTGTGGCCCCCATATTTGCCCATATTGTTGATTTTGTGTCCAAGGTGGATTAACAGGATTCCAGGGAGGATGTGACCAATCTTGGGAAGATGCCCAAGATTGATTCCATGGTTGTGAAGGTGGTTCTGAATATCCCCAAGGCATATTCCAAGGATTGTGTCCCCAACCTATAGGAAAATGAGGGGCATTCTGGTATTGTGAAAAGTTGCCACCTGGCCTCTACCCAATAACATTAAGTTCTTCAGTTTGAGTTTCCAAAATAGTTTTTAGGTGAGGCAACATATGACACCTATCAGTTTTATGCTCTTTTGAACATATGCCACAAATAGTTGAGATAGAGGTTCTATCCAAAGGATAATCATGTAGGGCATGCTTATTTCTGCATCTAGGACAATAGATAGCCAGGGGTGGTGAAGAATTGGATTTTGAATTCCTTTCCCCTAATGCAGAATTTAATTGTACAAGAATATCAGTTTTCATGTTAGCCATTTCTTCCATCAAATATTTTATATCAGTATTACCAGGATTCCGCTTCCTTCTTCTTTGCCTAGTGCGGGAATAATTTCTGCATAACTCTACAATATCATTAATCTCAAGTTGGTTTATATCTCCTTTTCCCATTAAATCCAATACTTCTCTGGAATCATCCTGCAAACCTCTCATAAATATAGTTTTTAATAAGTCAGTTTCCATAGGACCACATCTCTTTTGGATAAAGGTAAATCTATCAAGATAATCCTCTAAGTTTTCATCCTCTTCTTGTCTAATCTAAAATAACTCATCCTTCCTATTTCTCACTCTACAATACTCCTGATACTTATCCAAAAATGCAGTTTCCATTTGATCCCAAGTGCGGATTGAATCTGGTTCAAGGCTCATAAACCATCGTAAGGCTGCATCTTTGAGTGTAGAGGGAAATAACTTCAGTTTCTGGTTGTCATTGACATAGTCATAAGTCTGACATAGAACTTTGAATTCAAATAGGAACTGATCAGGATCTTCAGAAACAATTCCCCTAAATATTGGCAATACTGAGGGTGAAATTGTTTTCATAGGAGCATTCTGAGTAGGATTCAGATGAATAGGGTATTCAAAAGTTCTAACAAGATTGTCAGCATCATGACCAACAATTTCCCTATCATGTTCTCCTTGTTCTACCATAGGTGCTTCCTCAGTTTTGACTTGTTCAACTGGTTCAGATGGATCAGCCCTATGGGTATGTCTAGAAGCAAGTGCCTCTAAGAGTTCTTCTTGCAAAGATCCTAAAATTTTAGTTGATGAAGAAGATGATTCTCATTTAAGTCTTTCAAGAAGTTCATACATAGGTAGATCTTCACCTGATCATGAAGAACGCCTTGGTGGAAAAGAGCCAGTTCTGATAAACCTTCCTCTTTCGTCTCTTGGCCTATTCATTCATGCTCATCCACTAAATGAACTAGAATTCAGTTTTCAAGAACTGTTACCTATAACAGGACAGTTCCTAGACTACTATGCTTCTCCTAACAACACCTAAAGTATCCTTAAAAATGATGCCAAAAATGATGAGTGTCATCAATTATTCATCATTTAGTCAATATACTTGTCAATCCAGGGCGGTGTCCAATGGTTGTATACGATAGGAAAGGTAAGCAGTTTAAGGATCAGTTCATTCAGGAGATGGCTTTATTGGTGAAACAGTTAGTGTTTGGGGGTTTGATGTCACCTCTAAATCCTATAAACTAAAATTGACTCCTATTTACCCTTACAAAAATGAAATTGCAAGAATTGAAACTTTGTAGGAAAAAGGAAACTATCTAAATTTGTAGAATCTAAAATGATAGAAATGAAATGATGCAGAAATGGAAATAATAGAAAATGAAACTTTGCAGAATTGAAATGCACACTTTGCATAAAGGAGAACCTAATTACAGTAATAGAATTCAAAGGATAGTAATAAAATGTTGCAAAACTGGAACATCAAGAAATTCTCTGATACAAACTAGAAATGCCAAAATCTGAGAATACTGTGGAAAATAGAAAATGCTATATGTTGTAAGATGCATGAATCTACCCTAGGTGTTCAACTGAAATGCAATTTATAATTATTACAAATTATCATATGCAATCTAAAATAGCATAACTAATAACATGTGAAATAGAAACTATCAGGTTCCTGCTAATTTGTTGTAGCAAGAAATGAGCAGAAAACCTATCAATGATGTTCCTTCTCCTGGGCCTGGAAGTGGCCCTTGCTCCCTGAACTAGAAGAAGGTGGAAAGAACTATCTTAAACTATCTAAATCTCACACACATTCACTCAGAATGCCAACATAATGGAAAAATTGCACCTTTATTGATTTTGCAGTAGCATTACAGTAGTGCAGGAAAATACCTGCAAAATACTGTTCTGCTACAATAAAACAACTTATCTATTCTAGAATTCTTCTACACCTATATCCTATATGCTCAACCGAATGGGAGCTAGGTTATTTATATTATTCTATTACAATGCTGATATGAGTTGTTATTTTTTAGGGATGCCATTAACTGTTTCAGAACTGTTTTCCTAATATGCAAGAATCAGTTCTGCTACAGTTTATCCATTTCCTTTGTTGGCCTACAACCATTGGGAGAAAGGAGGTGGAAGGAGTAAAACAACCCCTTAGATAGCTGAAACCATCCTTATCTCACCATTTTCCATTGTCTTGACCATGTTTGTGGCTGATTTTGACCAAAACTGTTCCTGCTCTCGCTCATTTCGGAGCTGCTCCGGAATATCAGGCAGTGTAACAGTTCCTAGTGCTAATCCGTGCATCCCGATGTGCAGGAAAGTGGTTTTGACTGTGTGAAAATTCTCCTACCGTCCTTAGAAGACCTATTCCACCATTGGAACATGCTGGAGCTGACCAATTCCATGCCATGCTATGTATGCATAGCTGGCTAGAATTTGTATGGTCAAATTCTGTTTCCTGCACAGTCAGATTATTTTGAACAGGTTTTGGCACCTTTTTGGTCATTTGAAATGATTAGATGGTAGGGAAAGCAAATGGAATGATTTCATAACTGAAGACATATCAACACCTATTATTACAACTTCAAATAAATCCTAATTTGCTTAGAGAATTCAGCTAAAACAGGTCAAAAAATACAAAAAAATAGTCAAAACAGAATATATGCTCTTCAACATTTAAAACATGTAAATACTAATACATAATGCATTCTATCACCATAATCAGCATCAAAACATAACATAAGGTGTTTCAAAGAGTTTATAAGTTATCAAAAATAGTCCATGGATGAGGCAATTCCCAGCCTCATCAGGATCTACCTTCCATTCTATTGCAACCTTGGATCTTTTTAGGACCTGCGGGTTAGTTAACCGAAAGAAAATATGATTTGAACCATTTGATTTACCTTTGAAGTGTGTGTGACCATTGGATCACTTCAAGATAGAGCGCATCCGTCAGATCTATCAAAAGATGCCCATTAGTTTACCTTTGCTCATCTTTGACTTTGACTTGTTCGTTGTCATCGGATTCCTTTAATCTCAATGAAGCGTTGCCATCAGATTCACGTGGTTGATTCCTTACTTAAATTTTTGATTCACGTGCTACCGTTGGATCTCCGGAGGAGGTTTAGCACAATCGTTGATGTCTAGGGACCTGTACGTTCGTTAGCCCACTAGCTTATATATAAACCTTGTAATAATGCAGCGTATTAGTCCACATCTAATCATGATTTATCAAGGTTAACCTAGAGTTTTCAAAACCTTAACAACATTGTATTAAACATGGATTATATCATCCGTTCATGTTTTCGTATGTTGGCCGTTAGATCATACCATAGTGGAGGTACAACCATTAGATATTTCGACTATGTGCAAGGTTTAGCTAAAATAGAAGGGGAATATTATAATGCATTTAATTAATCATTCGATAAAAGAAACCTTTAGATTAACCCTCGATCATTTTTACCGATGCACTACCATTGGATCAGGGCGGATATGGGCACTATCATTAGATCTTCAGATCATTTTATACCTTTGTTTTACTTTTGGTCATTCACCACCATCAGATCTTCGTGTTGTGGCATGTCCAAGCACTACCGTTAGATCTCCTGCAAGTTGCATACTTTATAGCCAAAAGGGGTGCGTTATCACATTTGATTAATCTCGGTTTAAGCTGAAAGGGGGTAATTAGCAACGTGTTATACCCTTACTAATGCATAATTAATTTTTTTCTTACCTTTGCCTTTCCCTATATATCACCATTTACTTGTTCGGATTTCGATTTAGCACGACCGTCAAATCTTGATTGATGTTGGTGTGATCGTTGATTTTTTTTAACCTACGGGGTAAGTTACCAAGGGGCATATAATTTTAAACCTTGCCCTTGTTAATCTTGTTTTAATGAATTTAATCATTCACATGGGGTTTTTACCCTTTTAATGCATCTTCTATGGGCGCGCCACTATTGGATTGGATCTAGATCGAGCGTTGTCGTCCGATATTTCCAATTAGATCGGTGGTTAAAGGGGGCATATACCCATAGCATTTTAATGTGTGGTGTAGTTAAATCAAGTGCAACTGTTGATATTTGGGTTCGTTTGAGCGCTATCATCTGATCTGTCAAATTTGCTCGTTATTTAATTTGAAGTTTTGACCCATGTTGACTCGTTTAATGTTTTGACTCTTTGGAGAGTGCACAACCGTTGGATCGGCTTAAACTCAAGCACGTCCATCCAGATTTAGGAAAGTAACACGGTTTTAATCCTTTTAATTACTTTTGACCTTAGGTTATAATGCTTTTTGGACCATCGACCTTTGACTTATCCTTCGGGCTTCTTTGTGAAAGCGCATCCATTGGATTCTCTTTTGATGAAGCATTGTCATTAGATTAATGCAAGTTGCTCGATTTTTAATTAAATGGGGTGCATACCCTTAAGCTTTAATTGAATTTTTAACGTTATGCTATGCTTTTTGGGATTTAGACTAAGGTTCTGAATTTTCTCTTAACTTTAGGACTTAAATATTTATCATTTGTTTTAAGCCCAAAATAAGCTTTATTCTATGATGGTCGGATTTTGGCGTTAGTAATCTGATTAATAAAATATTGCCCTATCTCTTATTGAAGACAATGGAACTTTACTAAATGGGACACATTATTAACGACCATAGTTAGATTTTAACAAACAAACCCATAAGGAATTAAAATCTCTCAATTAGATGCTAAAAGGACCAAAAATGCTTGCTTACTTTGATGAAACCAAAAATTTAAATTTAGGGGTTTCCAAGTTTGAGTCAAATTTGGCTCCAACAGGCACCTGCTTGAAAAATCTCTTTGAAGAAATATGATCAGTTTGAGGATATTTAAGCCAAACAAATAAGAAGTGAAAGAGAATTCACTCAAAAATATATTTAATGACACCTGCCTGAAAATCCTCTTGAAGAGGAATAATCAGTTTGAGAAAATTAAGCCAAACAAATAAGAGTGAATTAGGGGTTTTGATTTAGGAGAGAATATGAAGAAAAATTGGCTTTAAACCTGTGCATTGATTTACACAAATTATTGTGAAATTTTGGGGTGTTGAGTGTTCTTGATTTTATGACTTATAATTGCAAAAAATAATGCAATAATCAAACAAGAATACCCACAAAATTCTTATCATGTAGGTGTCATATGCAACCTAAAATGCACCTAATTTTGCCAATTTGAAATGAAGGTGTCGAATAAAATCGAAAATGCACCTTTAATTTTTGCAACAAAATTTTTATTTGTGTTGTGCAAAAATTTGATATTTTATGTCTCCTCTTATTTTTCAAATTTGCAAAGAATATTGCATAAAACAATTGCCTTTCTTTTTGTTTTGCAAATTTAACAACTTTTGATTTTGTTTTAAGTGCTTCTCACTTTTGTGTTACAAATTTTCAAAGAAGTACAATTTCTTATCTTCCCCCCTTGATTTGCAAAATTAACAAAATTATCACTCCTTCCAAGAAAAGTTGACACACGACCCGCATTTGAAAGGCTTCCAAACCAGTTGCCAAACAACTTGGTTTTTATGGACCCAAGGTCTTCAATTTCTTCTCAATTTTACAAAAAATAGAATGTGCAATTTCATGTATTATACCCCCCTTGGAGAAAACAAATGCACACTTTGCCTTTGAATTTTACAAAAAAATTGTTTCTCCTTTTGTTACAATTTGCGAAAAAGAATTTAAGTTTGATCCTTTATTATATGCTAAATGAACAAGGCTTTTGAGAAGAATTTATGTCTCCTAATTTTGTAAAATAAGTGCAAACTCTTTGTGTTATATCCCTTCTTGAGAGAAAACAAATGCACTATTATTTTTTTTGATGTTGCAAAATTTGTCACCTTGTGTTCTAATTTTGCATGAAAGAATCAAATTGCTTGATTTTGTCTCCCTCTGATTTTGCAAAATTAATAAGGTTTGAAAGGTTTTAGGTTCCCTCTTTTTTTAATATTTTAAATTTGCAAAATTTAAACAAAAGTTTAATCATAAATTTTGAATTTTAATACTAAAAATAAAATTATGTTTTTGTAAAAAATCAATTTATAAAAAATGGATTTTTATAAGCATAAATTATATTTATAATATTAAAATAAAATATATAATAAAAAATACTTTTAATTTAAATAAAATAAATAAATGAAAAACCTTACCTTAGTTTTTTTTGTTATTCCATAACAAAAAAATTGTTTTTTTCGTGTTTTGGGCTCCCCGATGGGACTCGATCCTGTCACTTGTCGTGGGAAGTGACTTAAGTTGGTCGTATTCTCTAGCATGCTCCCATGGCTGATCCAATAGCCATAGGGAGCGGGGATAAATTTAATCTCCTTTTTGCATTTGAGAGGCTTGGGATTATTTATCCCACATTGACGTCGCGAGGCATCTTGGAGGGGAATAAAACTTTTTGCTCCCCCTCCCTTATTTGATTTCTTGTGGGAAATCAACCACCTCGCACACACCTTTTTCCACTCCAGCCAAAAAATAGGTAACTGCCACATCAGCGAGTAGAAATCCAACCAAAGATGGTCACGTTGCGCTTGAGCCTATGAACAAAAAAATACCACGTTAGTGAACCAGATGATGACACGTCAGTAGCCATTCAATGGAGGACACATCAACAGTCAACAGTAGGTGTCCTCCAGGTAGAGAGTTGTGGTAACTCATCATGTGGCATATTGATTTGTATGCTAGTTGATTTTTGTGATCACATGTGGGTGACGTCAGATTCTACAGTGCTCAAAGGACTACATTGTGGACCATGTCAGGTGTGGGATCATTAGATTCAACGTGGGAGCTCCAAATTTTGTGCACCTCACCTCGGATCCGAAGGTGCTCTTGCCCTTAGGTTATGGAATGTTAGCTCCCAGTTTTCAGGAGCTAACCGGTTGTTGGAGAAAATTCTTCAATGGCTAGTCAATTATTTTGGGGGAGCAATGGCGCTTCTACCCTCACGCTATAGTTCACATCATCTCCCTAGACTCTCACAGGAAGGTGGTGAGGTTGGCTAGCTCCAGTGATGTAGGAACTAACCTCGGTATATGTATCCTATGGATCAATGGCATCCTAACAGGCTATCAGTCCATCTGTGGGCTGATAGTTTGGGCTATCTGGTCAAAAATTACTTAAAATATATCAACGAATCAAAATAAATTTGAAGTAAACCTTAAAAAAATAAATCCAACCAAAGTACCCTTGGAACAAGAGAATTCCTCTCACCTTGTCCAAGTGCCTGGAATGAGAGAGACTCCTACCTTGCCTAGTGTACGCCTGGAATGAGAGAGACTCCCACCTTGCCCAGTGTGAGCCTTACCTCCTCCATATCCGTAGCTCTGATGCCAATGTTAGAAAAGGTAAGCACAATAATAACATTACAAGCATTAGAAATTAGCATTGATAGTGGTAGGTTTAAAGAGCATATGACTTAGGCTATGAATAGCATAAATCAACTAATCTAGCTAACAAACATGCTTTGACATATAAAGCACTAACTACTAACAACACTAACTAATAGCGTAAATAACCATAAGATATTCGACATGAATATCTTCATGGTTAAGTATAAATATAAATTAATCAATCTAACCTAGTAGTGATAAACTAATCTACCAGGGAAATAATGTAATAACCTAATGGTAAAAATAACAATTTACTTTTTACCCTAACATTTGGCTCCATCTTTTCCAAAGCCCTTTCTTCTTCCTCAATGACTCCTCTAATGCCTTTATGTTCTCTTTTATCTACCATTAGGGGTTTTAGCTTTTCCTTTAGCCTTTTCTATAGCCCTTTCTTCTTCCTTAGCCACTCCTTTGATACCTCTCTATGTTCTTTTGTCAACCATTAGGGTTTTTTACTTTTCTTTTAGCTCTTCCTGCACCCCTTTGAATTTTTAAATGTATGAAATATTTTGCCACAACTTTGACTGTCTTTTCCACAACCCTTCCTTCTTCCTCAACCACTCCTTCGATGCCTCTCTCTCTACTCTCACACACACTCTCTCACTCTCTCTTTTTTTTTTTTTTTTTTTTTTTTTTTTTTTTTTATATATATATATATATATATATATATATATATATATATATATATATATATATATAACATCTATTTGCTCTTTCATTTTTACCTAAAAACAATTATGTTTATATAGATTTTCTATAGTTTTCTACATACGTATACATATATATACATACATATGTACATTATATATATATCTATCTATCTATCTACATACATACATACATACATACATACATACATACATACATATATATATATATATATATATATATATATATATATATAATATTTTTATAAAACATGTACTTGCTCTTTCATTTTTACCTAAAAACAATTATGTTTATATAGATTTTCTATACTTTTCTAATTTGACCAACCTTTATTATTTTGAGCATAACTCTCTCATCTGATATCAAAATGATATGGTTTCAATTGGACCTAGAAATAGATTCAAAGAGATTTTTTTTCACAAACACAGGTTTTAAAAACTTGCTAAATAGGTCCTTCAACTATCTAATAAAATACTATTTCAATAATTTAGACAACTCAAAAATGTTGTAGAAAAAAGTGGTTGGCATTTTTTTAGATGAAATTCATATATATATATATATATATGAATAATGTTTTTATAAAACATCTACTTGCTCTTTCATTTTTACCTAAAAACAATTATGTTTATATAGATTTTCTATAGTTTTGTAATTTGACCAACCCTTATTATTTTGAGCATAACTCTCTCATCTGATATCAAAATGATATGATTTCAATTGGACCTAGAACTAGATTCAAAGATTTTTTTTTTCACAGACACATGTTTTAAAAATTTTCTAAATAGGTCCTTCAAATATCTAATAAAATACTATTTCAATAATTTAGACAACTAAAAAATGTTGTAGAAAAAAGTGTTGGGCATTTTTTTAGATGAAATTTAAAAATTAAAGTTTTTAATAAATCTTAAACTGTAAAGAAATTTAGATCCATAATATTATAGATTTTTCTTTAATTTCACAAACTAGATCTACAATTTGATAGGTTAGATCCTTTTAATAACCTTAAAATTAGATCTAAAACTTTTTTGATTAGACATGTAGAATTGTAAATCTACTTTATAAAACCATTGATATGATCCATAAGAGTCAAGTATATAAGTTTATAGATAAGATCTATTTTTTTATAGATCTAATTTATGGAATCATAGATTTGATTTATAGGATTGCAGATTTGATTAATAAAATCATACATCTTATTCATGGGATTGCATATTTGACTTATAAAATCATAGATTTGATCCATAGAAATTATATCTATTTTTTTTATAGATCTTAATTCATGAAATCATAGATCTGTTCCATAAAAATTAATTTTACAACTTAATTGATCAAATTTATAGCATTACAAACATGATTAAAAAAATCACAGATCTAATCCATAAAAATCAAATCTATATCTTCATAGACCAATGTTATGACATTATAGATCTCAACCTTTTTTCAAGTTTTGTAATATTTTTAAAATTATGTTGGATCATTTTTCATAGGGGGTTGTTTCCACTTTATTTGGTAAATTTAAGGATGAAAGCAAATACACTTGTAGAAATAAAATAAACTATCAAGAAAAAAGTATACTTGTAGAAAATAAAATCCCACTTGTGGAAAGTAAAAACACTCTTGCAAGAAATAAAGCACCATTATGAGAAATAGAAGCACACTTATAGAAAGTGAAAGCACTCTTGTAGAAGGCTTTGAACTTCATGGTGGATAAGGGAAAGAGTCAGGAAAGAGTCGTAGGGAAGAGGTGGTCACAAGGGAATTCACCATTAATTTGCACAAGTGCCTTCATGGTTATAATTTTAAGAAAATGACTCCAAAGGCCATAAACGAGATTCAGAAGATACTAATGGTGAGAGCCAAGGGTTCTACTGCAATAGGGATAGAAGGATCAGGAAAATTGATAGACGAGGGTTCTATTGTAGCAAAACTCCCTAAAGATGTGGATTGGAGAGATTCTAACCCTTTGGATCCAGGAGCAATAGATCCAAATTCAGTAGAAATAAAAAGGTCAAAGGGAGGTGCTTCTTGGGTGCAAGTTTTGAAGAGGTCAAAATTTGTAAGAAGAGGGATTTGTTTTATCTCCATATTGAGATGAAAAGGGTTTTACACTCAAGGTCCCAAAATTTTTGGCTAACAAAATGATTCAAAAAGGAAAAACTTCTTTCAATAGGAAATTTTTGGGCAATACACTAGTTTTAGATACAATAAGGAAGTGGGTTCGAGATAAATGGAAACTTTTGGGGTAGGAAGCAATGGTGGATTTGCTTAATAATTTTTTATTTAACTTTGAAAATCCAGAGGATATGAAAAAAAAATTGATGAGGAGCCCATGGTTTTTTGGGAGGAAAGGGTTACTTTTACAAAAATGGAGCCAGGGCTTTAATCCAACCATAACCACTCTTCAATTGGTGCCCTTATGGGTGAGTCTACTAGGGTTTCCAATGGAATTTTTGGATGATAGTATTATTCTTGGGATAGCTAAAGTAATTGGAAAAATAATTGCTTTTGATTCAACTACTAAATCCTGGACCAAAATGATAGCAACCCATTTTTGTGTGCAAGTAGATCTGGCTAAACCACTACCTAAATCTATTAGGCTAGTTTTAGATTACAAGGAATGGGAACAAGATATTTAGTATGAAACTCTCATTCCTTTGTGTAACATTTGCAAAAGGGTAGGGTATATTTAGAAAACATGCCCAAAAAATCCTAAGGAGAAAGTTATGAATAATAGAACTAGAAAATTTTTGAGGGTTTGGAGGAAAAAGGAAACTAAGAAAGGAGAAATTTTAGGGTAGAAAGAAATTGATGAAAGTAGTAAGATTTTATATTCAAATAGCTTTGAGGTTCTTGCTTCCCTTGATGGAGATGGTATTTTTGGAGGGGAAGAATTTGTTCTAGAAACTCAACCTAGATGTATTACTGAACTGGTGACTGTGGCTTTGATTGAAAAGGAAAATAATTCTTTGCATGTAGAAGAGAATATTTAGAAAGAGCCACACTCTCTAGTAGGGCTGAAGGAAAATATCATAGAAATGAGGGTTTCAGGAGAAACCACTCCTCAGTAGAATGTGAAACTGATTGGCTATGGGAGGAATAAATTTGAAAAAAATAACATTCTTCAGAATGGGTTTGAGGAAGAAAAATATGGAGGAGAATGGAATTCTACTAGTGATTTAGAGTTGGAAAAGGAAGAAAATGTTATCCAATTTTTTTTCTAGAAGTAGAAGGAAATCTAAGAAGGTTGATTTGGGAATTTTAGTTTCTTGAGGAAGGCCCAATATTTGGGAATTGAGAACCAAATCCATTGCTAAAGATGTAGTTGATGGGAAGCAAATAATCTTGTCTTTGGGAGGAGGAAAACTTCCTCAAATTGATACAAAATGATAGTACTTATTTCAACTCTACTAAAAATTTAGATGGCAGATGTAGAAAAAGTAGTAGGGTAGGTTATTGTTACTATTTTGGTCATTGCACTTTTGGTCAAAAAAGGTTGTATTGTTCAAAAAATGCAGAATTTGATTTGTAAGAATATAAGCTATTTTTTGTGCCTGGATTGATTTATTTGTTAATCTTGGATTTCTAGGAGTTATAAAAGGGAAGGACCCCTTTAAAAACCCTATTATTTACCAATAGAAATAAAAAAGCACTCTCGTAGATAATAAAAGTATACTTGTGAATATTAAAAGTACACTTGCAAAAAGTAAAAGAAATACTTGATTTCCCATGATTATATCCTATTGAGTAAATATAGGATTCAATATCTATCATCCACTTTGCACATCCATACCCTCCAAATGAATAACTAACTATGAATGGTGCCTTGGATCCAATAATAACACAAAATTGATAGGGCACTTTAATTCAATATTAATACAGGGATGTATCTACACATCCAAGAATGGTTAGATTTGATATTGAAGGTGATTAAATTAAATAAATAAAAATAAACCAACATATATGTCTACTTGTGATGAAATGGAATCTAAACCATACTTGTTGAAATCAAAATATAAGAAATATTAATTACATTGGAAGAGAATTTAAAATACATTTGCTAAAATGAATGAACCAAAATTAAAAATAAGTTATGCTTGATAAAATAAATAGATTGGACTCAAGACCAAAAGATACTTGCTAAAAGGAAACTAAATTATGTTTGTAGAAATAAAACAAACTGAAATTAAAATATTTATTATAAATACTACAAAAAAAAGAAAAATAAATAAGAAATAAAATCTCATTAACTTCAATCCCAAATCATAACCATAATGGTGTATTGGCATCATCCTCACATTAAAACCAAAATAACAAGCATCAATAAATTATTAATTTAGGATTATGAAAATTTTACAACATGTGTTGTGTATACACCCATCTGCAAGAGGAAATCTAGATCTACCCTATCTAGCCTATAATAAAAGAATACAAAAGGAAATGCATCTACATGAATGGTTTGTGGATCCCTCCTCGTAAGCAAACAAGGGGGCCCTTCCTTGGTTGTAGAAGGAGGAGATAACCATGGCCTCACTTAACTCAATAATGACAAGAAAATATGAAAGTGGAATTTTTATTCCATTTTAACATTATATAATGCATTATACCTTGTTTTATATATAGGCCATATAAAACAATTCAATAATAACTTACTAATATAAAATATCTTTAATTTGAATTAGCTAGAAACAAATCCAAGCAATCTTATCTAGAGGAGATAATAAATAGAATAAGTTGGTAAAGATTCTAACACATTCAGATCTAACTAAATTGTTTGGAAATAAATCTCAACACATATAACTTCATTCTAAATAATTTGGATCTACCCAAATTAGTTGAAAATGAATTCCAACATATCCGATTTCTATATAACTAATTTGGATCTAACCAAATATGTTATAAATATATCCCAATAAATATGTTTTCCATATGTCTTAGAGAGAGGGCACAGGGCGGGATGGGTCCAGTTCCAGGTTCCCTGGGATTTTCCAGTCCCACTTTTCCATTTCCATGCCCCCCTCCCTGGGCTGCTCTCTGGCCTAGTTCTCAAGATTCCTAGGTTTCTCAGGTTTCTCATTTTTTACTGGATTGTTTCACTGCAAGGAGTCTGTTGTGGTTTCTGTCCCTGAGTACCCTGCTTTGGTACATTTTTGGCTAGCTTTGGGGTGGCTTTTGGAAGAGGTTTTGGCTCTAATTTCTTGTTCACTGCTCGGGATTCTCATCTGTGCTCTTTTTTAGCTTCAGGGGGGTTGGGCTTCATTCCCGTAGATGACTTTCCTTCTCAATCATTCCAGGAACTCTCTGCCTTTGGGATATCCTTGTAGATATAGTGGTTGCTTGTTTTTTATATGGATCCTTTGTTTCTTCTCGTAATATTTCCTTTTAGTCTTGGAGGGGGACCCTGAGCTTCTTTGTGCAACTGCGGCTTTCCATGGATACATCCTTTTGCAGGCAAGGGTGGGACTGGTAGATTTGTTTTGGGACTGGTAGATTTGTTTTGGTTGTTTATGTGGTATGTTTCTTTGTAGGTTTAAATATCTTGGTATGGGACCTCATGATTCATCATCTACTACAAAGGCACTACCATGTTTTTCAACTTGGGTAAGAAATCCTCTCCAGAGTCACAGATGCTCATGTGACGGTTTCTCTGTTTCTCCCTTGCAGTTGCATTCCCAGTCTGGATACAGGGGAGATAAGGTAGTCTTCAGGATCTTTCATTTCTATTGTTCCATTTCCAGACCTTGCCCCAACCTGGTTACCTCATACTCTTGTTGGCGGGATACTAGTGTTGCGGTTTTTCAAATCTATTTTTTTGCTAGTTTTCCCATTGGGCAAGATTTTCTAAACCTGTTGGCTTTTTCATTGGAAATCTATTTTTCTGTTGTTTTCTCGCTGGGTGGGATTTTCTAAACCTACTAGTTTTCCCGCTAGGCAGGATTTTCATATCCATTTTCTACTGGTTTTCATGTTGGGTGGGATTCTCCAAACCTGTTGGTTTTCTCTCTGGGCAGGATTTTTCAAATTCATTTTTTCTACTGGTTTTCTTACTAGGTGGGATTTTTGATTTGGTGGTTTTTGGCTACTTCCTGCTGGGTGTGATTTTCAAATGCATCTTCCTGCATGTTTTCCCGCTAGGCAAGATTTTTTAAAATTGGTGGTTTCCCGTTGGGTAGGATTTTTTAAATTTACTTGTTCCTACTGGGCGGGTTTTTCCAAACTGTTTGTTTCTCGTTGGGTGAGATTTTTCAAATCAATTGTTTTTGACCTTTGGTTTGGTCGGTTGACCTATTGTAAAAAGGTTTTAGGTTCCTTTCAAAACCCACTTTTAATATAATTTTAACCTACCAAAAAAAAAAATTGTTTTTCATATAACAAATCATATTTTGCAACTACATTCTTTCTACTATATATGCTTCTTTATATAGAATTCCAATTTGCAACATTGATTCTTCTATAGTATGAATATTATCTGGAGTAGACTAATTGGATTTCTATAGTATGACTATAGTAGACTAAGAAATTATAGCTAATTGACTTATTTGGGAGTCAAAACCACTTTTTATTCTAACTTATTAATATAGATACAAATAATTTCTTATTGTTTATGACATGTATATAATGAATCAAAACTAAAATGAATTGTCATACAATGGTATACATAAATCCTCCTTTCATGGTAAATATGGTCCTAAAAGATGATATTTTTGGGACCCATTACTAACATCATATTTTACCATTCCCCTAGACTAACTAGCATTATGGAGGAAAAATGAGGACCGATGGCCCTAAAATCATGTTGTTTTGGTGTTGCACTAAGTAGTGTATTGGGAATCCCTAGGAATTTAAAAAAAATCTAAATATGGATGAAGCAAGAAACCCATTCGTTGAGATTATGTGAAATAATCTATAATTGGCATGATAAGGATGGACTGCGTAGTGTCTTGGTTCTCAAGAAAAATGACCATAAAATAAATTTCTAAAGATGAGAAATAAGCCTCTTACATTACTATACTAAAACTAAATTTCCCTTCTTCTATGGTAGGAATTCTATTCTCTTGTAGGTCATATCTCTAATTCACTCTTACTATACTATGGATAGTCTTGGTAGGTTGCTTGATGATCAAAGAGATAATGTGTTTCTAGTAGGACATCACAAATATAAAATGGTGTCATGTCATAGGTAATTGTATCATGCATTGGATTAATACCATACTCAAGGTTGTGTTAGCATCAAACCTTAATATATTTTCCAAGATGAAGCCAACCCAAATATTAAGGTTGTTGGTGTAACATTATATGGAAGTCAAGTCACTTGATTGTGTCTTGCACCATTATTTTCTTCTAGATATTGAGTCAATGACAATGTGGATATGCTTACCCTTTATCCAATAATGGGTGTGAAAAATCCTCTCATTATTTAGACAGGTCAAATATAGAAGCATCACCCACCTGTTGAGCTCTAGTATTCAAGCATGTAGCATCTACCTCTCATTCTCTATTTGATGAGGAGGAATAATCATTTATGTCTAGATGTTGTTGGATTATATCATGGTTAAGATTATCTTGATGATGTAAACTATTTGTATTTTTCATATTTTTCCTTTAGAACCATGTAAACCTTTAAAAAGGTGCTTATATAATTATATAATATTTGATTCCTGAAGGTTAGTCTCATAACCTTGACCTAAAGGTAACTAGTATTTGGGTACAAATACCCCTTCTAACAACCATTTTTGTCATCAGTTAGAGTGTAATTATTATTTCCATTTAGTAATATTATTTGGTGTCCATAAACATCCCCATATGTTTTGTGTTCTTTGTTCTTCATTTTATTTACTTCTTTCCAAGTAATATTGGATAATATTTAATTCCATTTGCCTCTAGAAACTGACATAGTATTAGATCCAAGTGAATCTCCTTTGCTCAATTTATTCTACATATATATGAAGTCTGTATATTCTTCCAGGGAAAAATGTGATTAGAGCAATCCAAGAAGGGTTCCTTTTTAAAGGCTAAAAATGGGATCAAAAGAAGGATTTTGTAATAAAAATTTAGGTGAACTTGAATCACAAGTATATCACTAGGATTAGTATACTTGCTCGAGGATAAAATTTTATCAAAAGCTTTCTTTGTTCCTCACATTAACACTTAATACTTTTTAATAAATTTTGACAAAATGGATGTCCTAGTTTTAGGATTGAGTTTTTTGAAAATCTTATTTATTTTTTATGGATTTTTTAAAATTCCATTTCTATTTCTCTATTGACTTCTTATGTCCAATAATAGTATAGTTGAGACATTAGACTACTTGGCCTCTATGAAAGAATAAAATAATAGGATAAATATATTTAGGTAGACCCTTGGTGCTAGAGAAGCCTCGGGCAAGCTTCTATACTTATAAAAAGACCTTTGAGCTATTTGAGAAAGTTCCAAAAATGGTTTGATAAATTTTCTATTGCATAGCTATGAGATCATGTCTTGATTGGTTATGTTTGATAAAAGGATTATGTAGCATAAACTATGATATATTTGGACAAACCATTAGTATTTCTACATTCTTTATAAAATTATAGGGGGTCCTAATTCAACACTTTTGTTTATTTTTTTTTAATGAAATAAGATATCTTATATTAAAAATACAACTTAATCATACAAAAAGTGGGTGGATACGCACACCCCAGTAGGGTCCCAAAAATCACACTAACCGCAAATGGTTAGGAAAAACCAAATAACAACAAATGCTTTAGCTAGCTAACACAAGAAAAGAGGGAATTAAAATCATCCTCTTAGCCAAAAATCAAAGAAAAGCATGCATCCATAGAAAAATAATAATTTCCAGACATCGAAGGAGATAAAATTGTCCACATTGTCATCATGGTGCTAGGGAGAGGCGGTAACAGGATCATCCCAGCCATTATCATTAGTTTTAGTACCACCCATATCAGCAATGTCATTAACCTCTTATGCATTTATATCCTGGGGGCGGGGGGTTTGGCCATCACCGTGCCATCCCAAAGCATTAACTGACACTGCCACAACCACATCTCCCCAACCCACAACCTGGTGTGAAGAATCTAGACGAACATCCCATCCACTCACTAGCCACGAATTACCAACACCATTAGAGCAACGGTGTTTGGTCACTGACGGAGGTTGAGACCAATGACTCCCCACCTACGATAATGCCCTGCACCCCTAATGAGATCAAGAATAAGATCCAAAACAACACTATGATGTTGAATCTGTAGGGGCCCAATTGATAGTGCATGGTGCATTGGCCCAATGGTCTAGGAGAGTCCTCAGGTACTGAATGTCAATATGAATTTTTTCCACTTGAACCTGTATCTAAAGCCAAGAGTTAAAAAATACAGCATACTTATCAGCTAAATAAAATAAATCAAAAGTTGTATCTCTGGAAAAAGCTATTATTTTTCTGGTCTCCCATAAGTGAAAAATAATATTGACTCTAAAAATATTCCAAAAAGTCACAAGAGAAATAGAAAAATCAAGAGCATCGCCTAGCAGAGAATGGTGCCAAGAAAAATAAGTGGCCATATAAGGTCGACAGAAATATTCTAGACACTTCCAAGCCATTTGAGCTTTACGACATGACTAGAAAACATGATTGCAATCTTCAGGTTCATTGCAAAAATAACATTTGGTATTAGCCATGCCCAAGTATTTCAGCCGTTGCCCCATAAGCAAACCTTGAAAAAATAGACTCCAAGCAATAAAAGCTAGCTTTGGCTCAAGATAAGAGGCCCAGACCATGTTAAAATGCAATTTCCACTATGAAGACCTGGAGATTAAGTCCCAATGCTCATTCAACTTACCCACCATGGGCAAGTGTGGAGAAAGCCAGGAATATCCCAAACGGACCTTGTACTAAATTAACGGGATGTTCTTTTGCCAGGTCTAGTCCAACCACCAAGGTTTTTGGAAATGCCTAGTAATTTTTGGCCAAAAAGAGAAGGGAATGTTATCTAACATAATATCATACATGGTATTATATTCTAGTTTTAAATTATGAAGCCATCTGAAAACCTCCCAAGGAATCCAATATTTGGTATGAGAAGAGAAGAAATAAGAAATGGTAGCAATTCCCTTCTTTAAAAATAGTTGAGCATGAATCCATTGAAACGAGGCCAAAGGGGAGTTGTGGTAAGTAATGATAGACGACCACCACACATTAAGAGAGGCTATGGAAGCCCTTTTTTTTTCCCATCACCAGACCAACAAAGATAGGGTTTAAGAGCCTCCCAAGCTCGCCAAATGCTCTGCATCACAAAGGAGCCTTGAATTTTAATAAACACAGGCACTGTAACAATAGAGGGGAGAGACATCCCCCACAAAAATTTCTTACCCAAAGGAAGGCCTGTAGAAATATAGTGTTGAATTAGGACCTTCCAGGCTTTTGGGCCGTTCATAGCTCTAACAACCCACTTTGCACACAAAGCAAATCCCTAGCATTGAAATTCAAACAGACCCATCCCGCTAGAGGACTTGGGAAGACAGCAAATTTCCTAGGTGACTCCATGAAATCCCTTCTTCTTGTAAGAGCTATCCCAAATAAAATCTCGTAATAGCTTCTCTAGCTTTTGGTAACATGCCCGGGATGGAGTCTAGAAGGAAGAAAAATACACGAGTGGTAGCCAAAATATTGGAGCAAACTTGGAATTTTTCTACCAGGGAGAGTTTCTTGGTAATCCAATAAGAAAGCTTCTTCTCAACTCTCTGGAGCACATAGTTCCAAATTTGAGCAGAGGTACTCTGAAAAGCAAAAGGAATGCCCAAAAACTTAAAAACTTTACTAGATTGAATCCAATGCCAGGGATATTGAGAAATTCAATCTGGGTAAGGATTAGCATATTGTTGAAAGCAGGCAGTCTTATGCCACTGAATGCTAGAGCCTAAAACTGCACAAAATATATCAAGGTAATGCAAAGCATTGGACATAGATTACTTATCTTCCTTAATGGTTAGGAAAGAATCATCAGTAAAGTGCCCATTAACCAACTGAGCTGGTGAATTGGGAAGAGCAATTCCCCAAATTTTTCCTTGAGACACTTGGACAACCAGGAGATATCCAAAGGTTTCTATAGCCAGGATAAATAGAGAAGTAGCAAGTGGGCAGCCTTGCCTCACTGAACAAAATAGGCCTAGGACATCAGACTGAGTGTTATTTAGAGTGAGCACAACTGAAGCATCTGGAAGAGCACACTAATAAACTTAACAAAGTTCGGACCAAAGCCAAGTGCTTGTAACATGGTAAGAATAAAATTCCACTCAATTTTATCATAAGCTTTTTCAAAATCAATTTTTATGAATATAGCATCCTACTGAGATTGTCTATTCTATTCCATACCTTCCCATACTTCCAGGACATTATCCAGGATATATCGACCTTGAACAAACCCAGTTTGTTCAGGCCTGATAATTAAAGGTAGAATGAGGCGTAACTTTAAATCCAAAGCTTTGGAAATGATCTTATAGTTGATATTCAAAAGAGTGATCGACCTCCAATTGGTAACAATTTCAGGGTCCCCATCCTTGGGTATGAATCAAATATTACCTTTATTTATTAGATAACCCAAGGAACCTGTGATCATTGCTTCTCGATAGACATTAAGCAAGTTTGGATCAATGAAATCTTAAAATTATTTGAATAATTCATAGGGGAATCCATCCAACCCAGGGGCCTTATCATTCTTCATTTGAGAGAGAGCCTAAGTAAGGTTTTCAAGAGATAGAGGGGCTTCACAACTAGATTTTTTCTTGGAAGAGAGATTTTCTAGAACCACTGCACAACACTCAGCCAAGGCCTGCTGCCGAGTGAGGGTGAGTGGTTGAGAAGAAATTTTTTTTTGATAATGGCGGACAAAGGTAGATATTATATCAGGAAGCTTAGTGAGTCTACCCCCATCAATTTGAAGAGCTTAAAATTGCACAACCGATGAAGAGAGGCGTAACCGTTTGAAAAAATATTTAGACACTTTATCCCTAATCTTGAGCCAATACATTCTAGCACGAAGCTGGGCTCCTTTGGCCTCATAAAGCTCTACTTTCTTCAACTCATGATGAATGACAACAACATGAGCTCGTAAATATTGGTTGAACGGAGAAGACTCAAGACTCACAAAGACCTCTAATAATTATTTTTTTAGGGTAAAATTTGCAACCCTCTTGTGCTTTGCAACTTCAACCCTAAGAGATCGAAGCATAGAATTTGTAAGTTGAATGGCTTTACTCCACCAAATAATCTAGCCAACCGAGCTAGAGGGTTTTGTTTATTTTACCTTCAAGTACCTCAGTTTCATGTCCAAAAATTTCCTTTCACTCATTTCACCTCAAGGTATCTCAATTTCATGCTTGAAAAGTTCCTTTTTTCTAAAACTTTTAAAATATTGAATTTCAAATTAAGAATATATTAGGAAATATTCTAGAAATATTCCTTACCCTAGAAGGAAAAACAAGGCATGTTGGCATGTCCTTATATCAAAATGATGTAAATATTTTCAACGAGGAAGGAAGACGGATGTTTACCATTTGCTGAGTTTAAATTTATTTTTTCCCTCATATCCCAAGTGGATTGAATGAGGAGATGACTAGCCAAGTCAAACTTAAAACTTGGTGCATGGGATGTCCTTGGTTCAAATTCCCTAGTGACATATTTTTTATGATGACATCAACATATTTGTAGATGACTTTATAGACTATAATGGCATGGCACCTTGTGATGACATGGTAATAGATAACATCACCTCTTTATAGGCTAGTGATGATATAGTAGAGGTGTACAAAAGACACAAATTATTTTATGTGGAACATGTGGTAGCTAACATGGCACAACACATGGAGGTTGGTGTAATAACCCACCAACGTGACCCAAGGGAGAGAGTGATTTTTAAAAAAATATTAACTCACAAAGAAGACCCAATATTTTCATCAGTATTCAGGCATAACCACATTTTGAGTTCATTGTTAGTGCAAATGATACTGAAGTGGATAGGAGTGGCCAACTTCTAATACTTATGGGATTCACTTTAATAAACCTCGCCATTGAGAAAATATGTTGACAACAATCCCCCCACTTTTTTTATAACCTCATTGGTATAGGACAACTTGACCATGGTGTAGGGATTATCCTTTAAGGCCCATAACACTTAAAGGGGGATGCTTATTACCTAACCCTACATAATTTTATCTATGTAGGATTATTCTAGTGTGATTCCTTAGTGATTAGTTAGCTTCACCTCAATGTGAGCTAACTAAGACCATTACCACTCACCTGGTAATGATCATGGTCACTCTTACCTCATTGTAAGGTGCCACCACTATATTGTCTTATGAATGATCTGATGGATTGTATTATACCAATCCACCATTAATATTCCTAAGCATCACCACTAGGAATATGTCCATGTCTAACCACTTGGACTACCAAAAAGCCTCACCACTCTTTGGGCCACCCAAACATTACCATTCAAGGTGTATCATTAACAAATGCCTAGTTATTGCCTCACTGCAACTCAACCAGGATTGGGTATCTTAACTTAGGGGTTTACTAATATGGCTGTAGCATCATTGCCCCAAAACCCACAAGTCTTAATATTTTAAAAGAAATAAATATCTCTCCCAAAAGGAAATAAAGTGTTATATTAAATCATAATTAAATTCAACATAACACATTGCTAAAAACTAGGAATTTAAATACTTTTCAAATCATAATACTAGAATTTAGCATTTCCTTAATTTACAATGAAAAGGACAAAATCAACATCTAAAGGAATCATCACCATAATTCATCAATTACATTCTATCAATTTCCATGAATAATATATCCTTTCCATTATTGCAAATAGTTATCCATTTCCAATAACTTATCAAAAAAGAATAACATCATTTATCCTTCCATCTTTGCACAAAATTTAAATAATGCAAATAGAGTATTTACATGACTTCATAATATTGCATAACATAAAATTTCATACTCAATACTTTTTGAGTATTACAAAATTACATTTCATTATTACATATCAATATAAATGGTCCTTAGTTTCATATTTTTTCAAGGTCTCCTTCTTGATCAATTATCTCTCATAAACTTGGAATAGAAGTTTAGGGATCAGGACAACTCTTATATGCATATGCAAGCCTAACATGCACTATGCAAGTAAACAATACAACATGCAAAGCCAAAACAATGCTAAAACATTGAAAGAATCCCCACTTCTCTCACTAATGGATTTCTTATCTACTCAAGCCTTATCCATTTCCATTTCCTAACTTTCTTTTAGAATAGCTCAATACATTTCTCATTTCCAATTTGAACTATTTATTTAAATATGGAAAATTACTTTTTCCAATAACCTTATTAGAATAAAACAATGACTAAACAATATATTATTTAATCAACATTGAAAGCAAGAGCCTTCAATATTAAATAATCCTATCTCTATTAAAATATCCACATTACAGATAAAAAAAATCAATTAAATCTTATACATATTAATAAAACTAAAAGATAAAAAGAAGCCTTCTATTTATTAGAACCAAACAAATCGTTAATTCCATCACATAGAAAGGAAAACAACTCAAGGAAGATAAAAATATCTTCATTAATAGAAAACTACGTTGTGCCTAACTTTCCCTAAAACAAGATGTAATAATTGGTTGATGCAACCTAAACACTTTATGCTTTATTCTTGGTTGAAACGAAGAGAACATCAAACCAATAGGAAAGAAGCTTAGAGAAGGCTTAATCAATAGACGAGTTTAAAACATAACTCCAAAACTAGCTAACACATCAGGTAAAACAATAATGACACTAGCAAATAAGTAGTCACATTATTATTCCACGATGATAGTTTGATGCACAATTACTCACGCAACTATCCCTGGTTAAAAATTAATGCAAAATAAAGTCATTTAAACCAGAAAATATCCATAGAATTCAACTTAAAAATATCACTACAGGTTGAAAAATAAATTGGATTAATCAAAATATTTCCAATGATTGCACCTAGGGAAGATAGTTATAACCTTAAACTAAAACATGCATTCTACGTCCGACTATAGGTAAAGGACATAATATTCCATGAATGACTAACATGCAACACTGTTATCTTAGTAATTTGAGTATAATATTAAGCCAAAATAAGGATTTGTGCATGACTTCTATCTATGGCATCCAACAAGATTTTTCCTTTTAAAAAACATAGGTCCATATAGAGACTATTGGCCATGTTGGGGTGGTCAAAAGAAAATATAAATATCTAAATTATTTTGGAGTTGACGTTTTCATGAGATACCATTCTTGATGTGGAAACATTGGGAAAACTATTGACAAGTGTTGAACTTACTCCAAACAAAAACAATGCACACAATAATGCAAAACAATGACATCTCTCTCTTCCAAAAGAACATTCAAGCAAAAAAATAATCTTTTCATCTATTTTTTTTTTTAAATAAAGTCAAGCATACATATTTTTATAGGAGTAATTAATGGAACTACATATCATTCAATGATTTGTAAAACAAGAACAAAAACTTTTCTCCCATAGGACACAACATAAAGTACCTCCTTTGCAATATTCCTTTTTCCTTGCCAAGTCGTTCTTTCAACCAACGATTCTTCTGTTTTTCATCCTTTCAACCAAAAATTCCTCTCATTCAAAAATTGTATTTTTAAGAGGAGAAGAATCCCTCAAGGAGAAAACAAAAAGGAGAAATCCAAAAGTCGTAAGTCGAATATTTTTCAAGGCGTTCAAAAGAATATTTTTGTTTCAAAATTGCATTTTCCCAAAATAATTCTAACTCTCTATTTTAAACTATACATTCATAATTATATATATTAAATATGCTTATTTATTAATAGACATTAATCTATTAATCTATTAAGGTAACATTTACTAACATTCTTTAAGCAATTAGTATTATTTTGCTTTTACCAATGCTAATGTTAATTAAATAAATTAATTGTTCACCACATTAAATCAATCTAATTAATATTGAATGTTAATATTAACCATTAACATCAATATTTAATACTTTTTTTGCTTGATAATAAAGGAGTTGTACTCGGGTCCCCCACCCTTGACAAATTACATCTCTCTTCTTTAGATCTTGAGAATTTACAAATAGATACACTTCTCATCTCAATTGAGATGTTATAGCTAGAAACCTACATCATTTTACATAAAATATTTGAATTCTTGATTTTCATTTTTTGGATATTTTCAAATTTTTGTATGAATACAATTACTCTAGAATTTAGCATATTTCTTAACATTTTTCTATAGCAGCCTTCACAATGCCAAAACTTCACCTCTACTATCTATGCCTTGTATCTTAGTAGAGTAATATTTCCAAAACATTGCACTATCATAGTCCGCTTTACCAAATCTAAATTTCTAGTTTCCTTCCTCACTGAAGTCATAGCCCTTCATTGCTCTTCCCATCGTTCAAACCCTAGTTGGCAAATATTTACAATTTTTTTTTCATGACTTGAAAAATCATCACTGCCCTTTTTTCAAATGGTTGACTTCACAGTGTCATATCTCCCTCAATATTACTTATATTTTTGCATATGACCACTCATTTTAAAGCTATTCAAATTTTACACAAGTTGGTCCAAGAATAAGTTGAATCAGATAACTCTTCATGAAGATATAGCTCCTAAAATATGAGATGTTTTTTAGCAAAAAAATCCTAATCCTTCGCACTTCGCACTTTGCAATTTTGTTTTTTGTGACTTGAAAATTGTCACTGTCCTTGTTTCAAATGGTTGACTTCATAGGGTTGTATATCCCTTAATATTGCTCAAATTTTTGTATATAACCACTCATTTTAAAGCTATTCAAATTCTACACAAGTTGATCCAAGAATCAGCTGAATCGGATAACTCTTTGCGAAGATATGGCTCCTAAAAGATAAGATGTTTTTCAAGAAAAAACCCTAATCCTTTGCACTTTACAATTTTGATTTTCTCATTGTAAGTAGCCTTCCACGCTCCTTCAACCTTCCTAGCCTTCCACTCAACATCCCAACCTTCTATTGCATCTCCTTTAGCCATCTCAACCTTCCATGCTCCTTCAGGCTTATCAACCTTCCACATTTCTTTAGTCATCCCAGCCTTCCACCCAACATCCTAGCATTTCATTGTAGCTTATTCAACCAGTCCAACCTTCCATTCTCCTTAAGCAAATCTAGTCTTCCATACTCCTTTAACCATGACATTCCAAATATCAACTCATCATTCATCATTCCACATTCCTTTAGCTTCTAGACTTTCACGCTCCTTCAACCTCTAGCCTTCCATGCTCCTTCAAACTCTAGCCTTCCATGCTCCTTTAGCCTCCATACTTCTATACTCCTTTAGCCTCCAACCTTTCATGCTCCTTTAGCCTCTAGCCTTCCAATCTCCTTCAGCCTTCAAATTTTTTATCGTTAAAGCATCAGACCATTTGCTAGGCCCCTTAGGGGTAACCGAGGAGAAGATATCGATATTTAATAATTTAGGTATTAATAATACTACTATTATTAATAGTTTGTTTGACAATCCTTAACCAAACAATCTCCATACATCAAAACACATGCATAAATGCATTCCATTGCTAAAATACATTTTTAATATTTAAATCAACAATATGCACAAACAATGATTTTCCTTAAGTAGGAGGCTTTATGATAACTACAAAGTTATCACCCAACCACTAAATATGGCTCTTTTGATTAAATAACAACATCCTTTCCTTTATATGCATCAAACATATGCAAATTTATGTATATGAGGTTTTTTTTATCCTTGAGTTATCAATGATAATTCATCCATAATTTTCCTTTTATCTCAACTCTAGTGGTTGTCCCATACCAATCCATCCATGAGATTACCTGATCCTACAACCACAAAATTTATCAACAATACCATATTCTAAAAGTGGCATAATTCAACTTTAGGAAGCATGAAGTGCAACTATCCACAATAAAATAATATTATGAAATTGATATCCACACATTATTACATAAATCAAGCATCAAGGAAAAATCCTACTAGGGTGGGCTATTGCATACTCCCTTCTAGGACTAAACATAGTCCCTTGTATTTTAGAAAACAAAGCATCTATTTTATCCAAACAAAAATGGGAATTATTTCTTCATTTTCTCAACATCTTTTCAAGTTACACGATTTTTAGAATAATGGTCCCACTAGACCTTACATTGATCTAGGGTTTGTTTTCTCAAGTTCTTAGAACAAAACCCTAGAATCCTTACTGATCACACCTCAATGGCTAAGGGATTTTCCATCTACAATTCTGACACATTTTAAACATAATGAGAATCAACAACATACTTCCTAAGCAAGGATATGTGGAAAGTATCATGGATATTTTATGGGTTGGGTGGCATGGTAAGCCTATAAGCTACTGGAATAATATTATCAATGATCTCAAAAGGCCCAAAAAATTGAGGATCCAAATTAGTTGACTTTATAGAAATTTTCATTGGTCTCACCCTCAAGAAGACTTTATCTCCCAAAGATAATTCTCTTGATGATCTTTTCATATCAGCATAACTCTTTTGGTGATCGACTACTTCCTTGAGCCTCTATCAGATTACCCTAAGCTACTCCATATTTTTGACAATGTCTAGTCTTATCACCACCTAATATTCCATATTTTCATAAGATAGAGGTGTTATGCACCTTCTTCCATACATGGCCTAAAATGGAACCATTCCTACGAGTGCATGGTATCCATTATTATATGCAAATTCAACCAAATGCAATAGTCTTCCCACTTAGACTTTTCATCCATGCAATAAATGTGAAGCATATATTCAAGAACTTAATTAACCCTATCCATTTGCCCATCTATTTTTGGATGATAAGTAGCACTAATATTCAATTTAGTTCTCAATTCATTATGAAGAGCCTACCATAATTTTAAAATAAATCTATAATCTCTATCTAATATGATCACCTTAGGAAAACCATGTAACCGAATTAATTCCTTGAAAAACTTATTTGCCACAATTGGTGCATCATCCTTGATATTCTCCTACATAAAATGTGTAACCTTAGTCAACTTGTCTACCACCACAAGTATTGTATCATGTTGGTACCTTGTTTTAGGTAAACCCATAATAAAATCCATGGATATAATGTACCACTTTTGAGTAGGTATATCATGTGGGTATAATTTTCCTATTGAATGTTAATATCCTGCCTTTACCTTATGGTATTCCAAACATTTGGCAATGAAACTATTAATATCCTATTTCATTCTAGGCCAATAAAAAGTCTTCTTCATATATTCTCTCATCTTTGCACCTCCTACATAATCATTCTTTTTAAATCACCAGATTTGGGTATAAAAATTCCATTTTCCTTAGGATTTTTATTAATTTTAGCCCATATTTCAATGCAATACTAGTCCTGTTACTACATTTTCCTAACTTTAGTAATCAAGTCAACATAAATTTAGGTTAATGTTGTTATATGCCTTCTCCTACTCAAGGTGTCAACAACCTTGTTTTTCTTTCCTTTGATATACTTTATACCAAATTCATACTCGACCAGGACCTGTTGAGGTGCGATTTTGTCAAGTCACAAAACCACTCGACAACTTAGAACTTTAAGTTCTCTCTTGCAAAGAAAAATATATATATCTCCAAGGTTCTTGTATTCAATGTTTTATGCATAAACTCATATAAGTGCTAAGAATAAAACTCTAGGGTCTTGCAAGTGTTGTTAACAAGGGGTCTGGGATCATGTAAATGATTTTGAATCCATCATGTGGAGTATGTCTTTGATATCAATTCAAAAAAATAATTTTTTTTTTATGATCTTAGGTTAAAGTATACCAAATTTTATTTCCTCTCTTTAATTTAATGTCTCAAAATGCTTTAAATAAAATTAGCATAAAAAGAATCTAGCATTTTTTATTAAATTTCAATTTAACTTTGATAAAGATCAAAGTAAATGAAATTTTATAAATTTAATAAACCTTTGGAATATAATAAATTTATAATATATTCATTTCCCAAATGTCTATTTGATAAAGAGTTATTTATTCAAACCCCCTTATGAAATTATAAATCAAACCCGAAGAGGTGAATAAATGAAATAATGTCTTGCCCAATTTATAAGGTTCCAAAACCTTGTCAATGATAAAATCTTAGGGCTTAATATGAAACTAATCTATAAACTTTGGATTTTATGATAAAATAAAGTTTATAAATTAGATTTGCTTATAATATTTATCTTTTGAAATATTTATGAAATTAAATAGTCAAAAGAGTAAATGTGATCTCTGATTTGAAATTTGGACTTCTAAAATAAATAGAACTATATTATAAATCAAATCCAAATTGAATTTTAGAGATATCAATCCTAGTTCCTCAACCTTATGAAATTAAGATGAGGAATAGAATATTCATTTACCCCTTCTTAAGTTTATTAATTCAAATATTAATTGATGTAATATTTGAATAATAAATTTAATTTACAACCTAACCATATAATTTCACTTAATAAAAATAATGCTAGGTTATAATATATAGTTTTCAGAATGAAATAATAAAAATAATAATAATAAAAGATTTTAAACTTTAGAAATTAACTTAATGTCTTGGACAAAATGCACAGATCAGATTTTCATCTAAGAATTCTAAAACCAATCCAATGTTCACCAGTATTCACACAATGAAATAAAATGAATTGATGCAATCTTCTAAGGTATACAAACTATTAAGAAATTGTAATAAACATTTTATTAATTCCAAATATAGTCTATGCACAAATCTAGATCCAAAATGCTTAAAATAATTTATAAAATCTTACAATAATTTCCATTGTTCTGCAAATGGCTTTCTCTATTTTCCTCCAATGAATGTGTAGCTTTGCTCCTTCCAATCGTTCCTCTCCTCTATATAAAATTATTGTAAGATTTTATACAAATATGGTTCGTTACTGGAAGACCACTAAGGTCTTATTTGGCCTACTTGTTACACCGGTTTTGTTGTATGGTTGCGAGGTGTGGGCTAGTGGCACAACAAATGCAAAATGAAGGCAAATAGAAAGGATTCAAAAATATCTAATCACAAACTTTCTCAAAATTAAGGCCACAACCCCTTATGAAATTATTCTAGCTTAAACTGGAATGTTCCCTTTAGAAGAAATTGCTATGACCAAGCTATTATGTTACTTGAAAAAAATAGAAAACATGACAAATGATAGATGGCCTAGGGAAGCTAGGGACGAAGAGTTGCATAGGTGAAAGAATACATGGATGAAACAAAAGCAGAAATGGATGAAACATTGGGAAATCAACATAAATGAATGCCCAAATGTCAACAAAGACATAAAAATTATGTGAATGAAAAGTTCGAAGTGGAATGTGGAAAAATGCAAGCGGAAAAGACAATATTATATTGCAAATTTTAACCCAACGTATGACCACAAGGAAAAAGCGTATATAGGCGCTGAAATCAAGTGGAAGGAAAAAATAATCATTGCTCAGATAAGGACTAGCTCTCATATGCTTAGATGTGAAACAAGGAGATGGACAACGCCCAAAGAACAATGGGAAGAAAGGATATGTACTCTATGCAGCACATGGGCAGTAGAAACAGGGGTAGTAGAAACAGAGGAACACTTCATCTATAAATGCTTGATTTTTTTAGATATCCGTGACAAATACAAAGAAACACTTGAGAACAAGTTTATGGCATATTTATTTGAAGACGGTAAAATAAAAAAAGTTGGGGAATTGCTAACACAAATCAGTAGGAGAAGGAACAACCTTCCCAAAGATATTAAAGATCATATGATATGATTTGAGTAATTGTAATTCCATATTTGAGGTCCCATAGACCATATTTGGGTCTCGCGGACGTAATTAAAATATTTCATTTCATTTCATTTCAAAATGTCCGACCTCTTCCATGAATCTCAATGATTTATTTATAATTTGAAAAGTTTAGTTATTTTGTTTCTTCACCGAGAACGGATTTTATAACTATCTTCTTCAAACCCTTGCCCTTGTATTACCTGCATAATGAAACAATAATCATAATATCAAAACAAAACCAAACTTTACTTTCTCGTAAATTTCCTTTTTTTCAAAAGTATTTCAAAGTTCTCATATTGCTAAACTAACCTACTATTTTTTGGTGAAACTGACATCTAGAATCTTGCAAGTTTGGTATCATTAGAAAGAGAAAATCCATATATTTTTACGAAGTTTTGAATGAGATCAAACGGAGTTTTCTACCTCAAGATATGTCCATTTCAATTTTGCATTAATTGTAGGGTTAACCCTAAAAATTTAATTTAATTATTTAAATGAAAATTAATCATTTAAACCTTTGAAAATGATTTTAATCAAATTGTTTGATTCGAAATAATGCAATTAATATGCAAATAATCAAAATATTCAGTTTTCAAGCATTGCAACTACATTCAAACCTTCAATATGCAAATATGTCAGCAATTCCAAAGTGAAAGCAAATTTTCCAAGACCTTGATGCAAGCAAAATTGGATAAACAAAAATCTCTCAAAATCCAAAATTTAAGGTGGGTCCCCAATTTTGGGGTCATTGTGAAGGATGTCACAACAGGTTCTCTATCTACCTTATTTGTCTTGCATTTGGAATAGGTTGGATAAGGATATACCTTAGGATTTGGTGATCCCTCCTTAGCTCGAAATATTTTCCCAACAAATAGTGCCTATAGACCTTAAGAACATGGACAACCATTGCTAGCTCTAGGTCATGTATAGCATAATTCAAGTCATACTTCTTGAGTTTCTTGGATTCATATGCTACTGTAGGCTCATTTTGTGATAACACTCCTCCCAAACCTTCTAAGGAACCATTTGTACATACTATAAAATTTTCATAAGGATCATGTATTCTAAGAATTGGTGTTGTAGTCAGCTTATTCTTTATATTTTCAAAGGTAACCTCACACTTATCCATGCATTTGAACTCTTTTATTTTCCTTTGAAGGTTGGTAATAGAGTAGGAAATTCTTGAGTAGTATTTTAAAATCGCCAATAATAACCAGTTATTCACATGAAGCTTCTAACTTCAAACACATTAGTGGGTGCAGGCCAACTTATTATGGCTTCAATTTTCTTGGGGTCAATTAAAATCCCTTCTACAAATATAATATGACCCAAATACTAAATTTTTGAAGCATAAAATTCACATTTGGACAACTTCCCATAAAGATGGTTCTTCCTCAACACCTCTAACACCAACCTCAAGTGTTGGTCATGTTATTCTCTAGTATGGGAATATATCAAGATATCATCCAAAGATATCAAAATAAAATGATCTATATACTTCTTGAACACATTGTTCATTAGATTCATAAATATCATTGGTATATTCGTCAACCCAAATGGTAGCATTGTGAACTCATAGTGTCCATATCTAGTATTGACGGTTGTTTTATGAGTATCCTCATGAATTCTCAACTAATGATATCATAATCTTAAGTCAATATTTGAGAATATAGTGGCATCCTTTAGTTGATCAAAGAGATAATAAAATATTGGCAATAGATACCTATTCTCGATGGTCACTTTATTCAACATTTTATAGTTAATACATAACCTTAAGGAACCATCCTTATTCTTCATAAATAACATTGGAGCACCCCAGGGTGACACATTAGGTTTAATCAAACCTTTCTCCAACAAATCTTGGAGTTGCACCTTTAGCTCTTACAACTCGATAAGATTCATTCTATAAGGTGTCCTAGCAATAGGTTCAGCTCTAGGTATTAATTCAATGGTGAAATCAAATTCACATCGAGGTGGTAGATCTAGAAGATCTTCTAAAAATACATCCCTAAATTCATGTATAATTAGATGTTTCTTAAATATTTCTACATCTCCACTACTTCCTTGTTATTTATCTTAACTACATACAACATTCCACCTCTTTTGATTTTCTTCTTAAGATGCATAGCTAACAATAAATGTGGTAAAAATTACTCTTGCCTACTTCGGACCCTTAATCTATACTTATCCTTGTTAGTATAATCCATCCATCTCTCTTGGAAATTGATTAGGGATCATAGGCTTCTAACCAATCCATCCCTTAAATAATGTTAAAGGCATGTAGCGATGCTACATATAAATACCAAATATTTGATCCATTGGATAAGGAAATATTAGTAGTAGGTGAGCATTGATTCACTAAGTCTATCTAGACACATACTCAAATTTCCACCCTTATGCCAAAAATCTAGGTTTTTTCAACATATCTCCAATAATACTAGTGGAAATAAATCCTTTAAAACCTTTACATTCCTAATGCACAACTTACCATTTAATAGCATGGGACTTGGTTGACCATCTAAATTCTAACTTCCTATGGTTGCATATATTTTATGAGGTTGTTTCTCAACTCTACTACATGGCTTTGTCTATTGGGGACACTTATTTGCATAATGAGTAACCCCGCATATGAAACAACCTATCCTCAATGCTTGAGACTCTTTCTATATTTTATCCCCTATATTGTCCTTCTGAGTTGAATTATTCTACTTTTTAGGTTGAGGTTTTGAATTATCCTTCCTCTTAAAATTCTTCTTATAATTTTCCTTATTCCCATTGTTCCTATTTTTAAACTTTGGGTTTCCCTTGCTTTTCTTATTTTTCTCTTTATCCCATTTTATAAACCCAACACTCTTCCTCTTCTTGAGTTCTTATTTCTCTTATTTTTTCAACACACCATAGTTAAAGAAGGTCTTCTTGGTGTGTTGATTTATCTCTTCCCATCGAGCCAAATCATATGCCTTATGCATGTTTCTAGGTTAAACAAATTAATCACTGTTCGGATCTTAGGATCCACTCCCAAGATGAACTTTTGCACCTTCAATTATTCATTGGTCTCATACTTAGGAATATATTTCAAGAGCTTGATAAATTTTTGATAATATGCCTCCATAGTCAATGTACCATGTTGGAGCATAGAGAATTTCTCAAATTTCTCTACATAAAACTGATCTAATAGGAATATTTTCTTAAATGTCCTTACAAATCCCATTTGAGATCCACCACTTGGATTCCTTTTCCCACCTTGAATGTATTCCACTATTCCAAGGTTGCATCTTGGAGATGAAATGTTGCCCAAACAATTTATGTTTTTGGTAAGTAATTCTTCATGGAAAAATAAGTTTCCAAATAATTTAGCCATAATTCTGCTATATCATCCCATTATTTCCTATTAAATTTAGGTACCTTGCCATTCTTAAGGCCCTTGGCAAGATAATCCTCAATTTGATATTTTCCCTCATGGATTCTTCTAGCAATATTTTCTTATTATCTACCCTTTGAATTCCTATTACTAGGTTTCCTATTAACTAGTGTTTCTAACATTTTTGTTGTTGCTCCATCTACTCTTGAAGCAAATCAGATATTGAAGTAAGGTTTTCCACCCTCTTACTAGAGTCCATTATTCTTCCATATTTCTTTTGGGTACGAGATACAACTTCCTTCTATGTAGATGACCTCGACTTCTTGGAATATCCTCCTCTCAAAATAGGTGTCATCTCCTATCCACAAAAAAGAGTTGGATAAGTTAAAATTTCTCCAAACTATACTTTCTAAGATTAGTTAGTTTCATCTCCCTGTTAGAATATTATTATAATGTGCACTATGCCCTTCTACAGTTCTGCCACTTGTCCTATTTTTTAGTTTCAATTTGAGTTGGAGTTGTGTCTTCTGTTTTGACACTTGGAGTGGAGCTTATGACACTTGTCATATCTCCCTCATAGGCTTTATGCCTATATATTGTAACACAACTTGTAAATACATATGTGCTTTTGTGTTCATTTCTATGTAGTCCCAATATCTGGTATCAGAGCGGTGAGATCCGTCTGTGGGGACTGGTTTTGAGTATGGGATGAGGGAGTATGCTTTCCACTCATTGAGTGGATCAGAAACCAAAAAGCTCTTGTCTGCTATTTTTTTTTAGTTTTTTTTTTAGATCTGTGAGAGGCTCAATTTAGAAGAGGACAATATTCGCCATCTAAGGACATTCCTCAATCAAAATATCTGTTGTTTGGAGAATGAAGTGGTCATTCGATGAATTTTTAACCTTTCTGTGAAAAGGAGAAGCCATTTGTTACATCTGATGGATATCTAAGATCCTACTCCCCTATAATTCTTCCAACACAAAATCACACAATTGTGGAGTAATCTTTGGGGTTTCCACCTACTGTGAACTACAGACCATAGCTCAAACATGAGTGTTTCTATAACTACAAATAGAAAAGCAATATCTTGCTAAGCTATTGCCTCAAGCGATGCACCCCTCCTGTGTTCTGTGATGCTCGTGTATTTGAAGATCATACGTTGCACAAAATTTGATGATAGTTTCTATGCATTGAATTCTTGTAGCTAGCTTGATTAGACTTAAATCTATATTGGAATTCTTCTCAAATTATGCTTTTTCTTTAGGGTCTGTAGGTGTAGTGAGTGGGTCTTCATTAGCCTACCTATCTCTCACAAAATCCCACATGTCATTCATCATTAATATTGATTCCATCTCATACTTCCAATTTGCAAAATTTTGTGCTCCTTCAAGTTTCTTTGTGAGTCCACTTAATAGATTTGTAGTAGCCATGATTTAGAAAAGGATCAAAAGAAATGGGAGCTCAACAAAGGATGAAGTAAGAACCACAAGCGCCAAATTAGAGCCCTCAAAAAAATCTAGGGTACACCACTGAAGATCCAAAGGAGGGTTCGCCTAGTTTTTCCACTCTGAATCTTTAAGTGATTCCAACAATGGGAGGGTTAACTTGAATACAAGTGGTCTTTTCTATCCAAAGAGAGTAAGAATTGGAATTTCTCCTGACCTTTATACCAAAATTTTCAATATACCCACCCTTACGTGAGGGAGACTAATGAGCAGTTGATATGTGGAACATAGGTGATTCTAAAAGGGAGAAAACTGCCAGGCCTTTATACCAAACTACTCAATAACCCACCCTTACGTGAGGGAGACTATAAGTTTTTGAGCAGTCGATACGTGGAACATAGGTGTTTTTGAAATGGAATAACCTGCCAGACCTTTATACCAAACTACTCAATAACCCGCCCTTACGTGAGGGAGACTATAGGTATATGAGCATATTGATACGTGGAACATAGGTGGTTATAAAAATGTGATGCTTGCTTGCTTCTTTTAGAATTGTTACAATAGATGTGTCAATGTATTATTGCTTTATGAGAAGATGCTTGTATGTGTTTGCTTGCTTGTATATGGCTTAGTGTCAAGTGTGTATGCAATGGAACTACACTTGATTACAATTATAAAACCCAAGGTCATGTAAGGGTAATAGCAAGCATAAAATATAGACAAATCCCAAATAGAAGATGCAAGCAACAAACACCAAGTGGCCAAGAGAGTGTCAAAAAATGACTCTACCAGTAAGAGGCAAGGGGCCCTAAATCACCCCTTGAGTTGATGATTTTATTAGGAACTTTGGCTAAGAAAACTAGCTCCAAATGTGCCTCCAAAATATGGTACAAGATTAATACCTCCACTTACAATATTGCCTCCAAATTTACCAAATTGAATGAATAACTTGGCTTAAAGTCCCCCCCAAAGACTCAGAAATTGAGCCTTTCACAATTTTGCCAAACTTTCATTCAAGAGTGTTGGATTCTACTGAAAATGCACTTTGTTTTATAATCTCAACTTTGATTCAAAATTTAGCTGAGTAAATGATCTCAAAACTAAAAATTGATTTCACCAATAGATCCCCCTCAGAATTCTCTTTCCAACAACTATATATAAGTCTATATCCAGATACAATTTGAGTTTCAAAAACTATCAAAAAACAATAATGGCTCTTTAAATGTGTGCAGCCCCAGGACATTGCCAATTAGTCACCCATCCAAGTTGTGCTCGAGAATTTTTTGCTTAACTCTGGAGTTCTTTTTTTTTTTAATATCTCTACCACATAAATCTATCATAAAGATGAAAATTTAAAAATAAACTTTCATCTTTTACCCCCCTTTAGAAAATAATAGTTTATTTGGGAGTTTTTACCATAAAGGTAACATTTATTATGCCCTGTTCCCCATACATTGGCTTTTAAAAATATATAATTAATTTATATTACTTAGGCTTTAAGTTCTACAAGATTTTTCACCAGTTCTCCAAGTGGTACGTCGACTATCTCCAAGTGGCGCAAGTGGTGCGTGCACGATCTCTAAGTGGCACAAGTGGTGCATCCATGATCTCCAAGTGGCGCACGGGCTCGTCGACCGTTGACACTAGCAAATAGAGCTTAATTTTTTGTAGTGATTTTTCGGGTTGTGTGGTTTGCCCAGACTTTTACAAAATGAATCGGCCTCTCAAAATCTTCCTGTAGAATCAAAAACGGTTGGCAACATTTAAAACATAAAAAATACATGATGTTCTTTGGCCCCGAAACATGCAACAAACTCCTCGTGGGGTCTTTGATCATCGATGGTTGTCCTAGGTCATAGAAAAATAATCACGCAAGCTATTATAGCAGTGAACTAGACTTCACATGGTCTCGTGAAGAAGCGGACGTAATGGCAGTGGTGTGGATGGAAGTCACAGTTGATAGCAGTTTTTAATAGTAGCTTCATTCCTGAGATTCTTTGGTATGTCGTCGTTGGAGAGTTTTTGTTGTAGGAGTTGTTGATTCAAAACTGAGACAAGGATCTCGAAAAAACTTTAGCTTTGGAATGGTGTCGTTCAGGAGCTTCACCTCCGACAGAGTCAGATTCTCACATAGTCAAAGGCTGGATTTCTCCAACACGACGTGATCAAGAAATGAGAAAAAATATTATCATGAAAATTAGACAAAATAAGGATAATATCTCATGAGTATCAGGCTCAAAAAAAAAAAACTGAAACGACACAGCAGAGCCTGCAATCTGCGTTGTTTGGAAAAAATTATGTTGTGTCTCCTCACACACATTAAACAATAGCAGCCTAAAAACTTTGAGGAACAAATGTCTTACAATGTTTTTTTTATATTGACCAGATCTGCAATATTTTCATATACTGGATGCAATATTTTTGTACATGGCAGAGAAGCAATGGTTTTGAAAAACTTGTATATGTTAAAAAAAATACTTCACTACAATGTTCTAATCAGAGTCACGATGAGAGTAAAAACTAAAGCTAAACTATGTCCAAAATAGATCCTACTTAAAAAACATGAGCAAGCCCTAATCAAAGATGAAGAAATTGAATCCACATCAGCATCTTTTGCCACCAAGGCAACTTTACAGCCTAAACAAAACAAGGGTCAAAATTAGCATAATTAGAATCAAAGGGGTAGATAACATCAGAGATACCCACAATACCAACAATAGCCAAATTAGTAGTACCAACAATAGCCAAATTAGTAGTACCAGAAACAACCACATCAACAACAATACCAACAATAACAAAATCAACAGTACTAGCAACAACCACATCAACAGCAGTACCAGCAACAACCATGTCAGTAGCAATACTAACAGCAGCTAATGTGGCAAAAAAACCTCAAGGGGGTCAAAATAACAATCAACAAGGGTGTGAATATTGTGGAAAATGAAATCATAATATTGCTAATTGCTATCAAAGGTAAAGAGAATAGGGGGAACCACAAAATAATAATCTAAACACATTGTATGCAGCCAACCAAGTTAATGTTGAAGATAAAGAATGTTGGTATATTGATTCTGGAGCAGCAAAGCACATGATAGGAAGACAAGATTGGTTGACCAAAGTTTAGCCTACTTAAAATCAACTCATTACTTTTGGTGATGAAAGTTCTCTTCCCATTGAAGGTGTTGGGGAGGCACCACTTTGCATGATGGGAATAATGTTCCTGCAATAGATGTTTTGTATGTTTCTGGTCTTAAAAGAAGCCTTCTTTCTATTGGGTAGCTTACAGATAAAGGTTACAATGTCTATTTTGAAAAAGACAAATGCTACATTAAGGAACCCAATGGCAATGTCAAATCCATGGGAGTCAAAAAGGATGGTGTTTACTACCTCCTTACAAAATTTGTAACACAAACATCTTTGCATACAACAACTACTTTCTCTTTGGAGTACATGTGGCATGAAATATTGGGACATTTAAATTTTAATAATCTTCAAATGATGGCTATGAAAGTATTAGTTAAAGGACTTCTACATCTTAAAGAGTCAAAAAAATTTTGTGAGCCATGTGTAATAGCCAAACACCATAGGTAACCTTTTGAATTAGGAAAGGCATGGAGAGCCAATAGATCTTTGCAATTGGTTTATTCAGAAATTTGTGGGCCAATGTCTGTTCAATCTTATACTGGGGCTAAATACTACATCACTTTCATTGATTATTATAGCAGAAAGGCATGGATATACCTAATTCAATATAAGTGGCAATCCCTTGATAAGTTCAAAGAATTCATGGCACTTGTTGAAAGAGAAATTGGTTATCAAATCTCCACCTTAAGATCAAATAATGGTGGAGAATATGTCTCCAATGAATTATTCAATTTTTGTAAGTACCATGGGATAAGGAGGCAATTCACAACCCCTTATACCCCACAACAAAATGGAGTTGCAGAGAGGATGAATCAAACAATCACAAATAGGGCAAAATCAATGTTACATGTTATATTACCTAACTCATTTTGGGGAGAAGTTGTTCTTACTACTGCATACTTGACTAATAGATCATACACAAAGGCCTTACATGAAATAACACCTGAAGAAGCATGGAGTGGAAGGACGCCCTATGTGGGCCATTTGAGAGTCTTTGGATGTGATGCCTATGCTCATATTCCTCATAATAAAAGGAAGAAGTTTGATGATAAGAGCCAAAAATGCATCTTTGTTGGCTATAGTGATAGTGCAAATGCATATAAATTATATGATACTGTTTCCAAGAAAATCATTTTATATAGGGATGTTACCTTTCATGAGTATCCCCCATATAATACTCCTAAGGCCCAAACTTTAGAAATAACTAAAGAAATAGTTGTTCCATTCATGCATACAATATCATCTATTTCTTCCACTTCACTCATAATCAAGAAATTCATCCACAAGAACTTCCCATAAATGATCCATGTCCTCCATCTCCTCCTAGTCCTCCATCTAATGATCAAGCAACATCATCCAATCCTTTACCTAAGTGGGTTCAAGCCACAATAGATGAAGCCCAAGGTCATTTGCCTACTTATACAGGTAAAATGCCTTCAACCCTAAGACACCAAGTGAATTATGCCCTAATGGCCAAAGTTCTTAGCCAACTTGAACCTTCTAATGTCAAAGAAGCACTTGGTTATCCTAAATGGGTTCATGCCATAGATCAAGAATTGGATTCCATTGAAAGGAATCACATTTGGGAGTTAGTTGATTTACCCAAAGGCAAATATAACATTGGCACAAAATGAGTATACAAGGTAAAGTATAAAGCAGATGGCTCACTAGATCACTACAAGGCTCGCCTAGTAGCTCAAGGCTATAAGCAACAAGAGGGAATTTATTATGAGGAGACATTTTCTCCTATGGAAAAAATGACTACAATCAGGATAGTTATTGCTATGGTAGCTCAAAAACATTGGCCCATATATCAAATGGATGTCAAAAGCGTATTTCTCAATGGTCACTTGAATGAGGAAGTGTATGTCAAACAACCACCAAGGTACACAATTGAAGGCCAAGAAAACAAAGTCATTAGATTGAATAAAGCTATATATGGGTTGAAGCAAGCACCCAGATCTTGGTATGCAAAGATAGACTCATATTTCCACAACCTAGGTTTCACTAGATCTGCAGTAGAATCTACTCTCTACGTGAAACATTGGAGGAACTGCATCATTTTGGTTACATTGTATGTGGATGATCTTCTCATTACAGGTGATGATATAGAGGTAATAAGGTTTCTCAAGGAGGACTTATGCAATAATTTTGAGATGACATATTTAGGCCTCCACTATTGCTTAGGCATAGAGGTATGGCAACAGCCTGGTAAGATTTTTATCTCACACGCTAAATACATTCAGTCTATTTTGGAGAGGTTTCGCATGGAGGAGTGTATGCCCTCTCTAACTCCCATGGAAACTACATTGAAATTGGTCAATAATGATGAATAATAAAGGGTTTATGGTACCCTTTACAAGCAAGTAGTTGGAAGTTTGATCTACTTAACTTCAACTAGATCGGATATTTGCTATTCAGTTGGTCTTATTTCTAGATTCATGCAAGACCTAAAGAAGAGCCATTGGATAGCATCTAAGAGGATTGTGAGATTCCTCAAGGCCACACCTCATCATGGCCTTATGTATACATCAAGTGATGATTTTTCTTTGATTGGATACACAAATTCAGATTGGGCTAGTTTTCCTAAAACTAGAAGATCTACATCAGGTTATTGCTTTCAATTAGGCCAAGGCTCTATTTCATGGAGCACAAAGAAGTAGAACACAATCTCATTAGCTTTAGTAGAAGCAGAATATAGAGCAACGTTTGAGGCAACTAAGGAGGTAATATGGTTGAGGTAATTACTTCAGGATATTGGGCTATTTATACATGGTCTAACATATATATTGTGACAATCAAAGTACCATCAAGATGACCAAGAATTCAATTTTCCATGCTAGAACAAAGCACATTGAGATCCATCATCACTTCATCAGAGAAATGGTCTAATAATACATTATACACATGGAGTATGTACCAAATCAATATCAAATGGCAGACATCTTCACCAAGTCACTTGGGAAAGACAATTTTTCTTAATTTAGCAATTTTCTATATCTATGTAATAGAAGTCAACATTAAGGAGGAATATTATCTAATGTTGACTTAGAATATTATTATAATGTGCACTATAATGGGGAATGTTAAAATATTATTATAAGGGCATAGTGCACATTAAGGGGGAATGTTAGAAGATTATTATAATGTGCATTATGTCCTTCTACAGTTCTAACACTTGTCCTGTTTTTCAATTTCAGTTTGAGTTGGAGTTGTGTCTTCTATTTTGACACTTGGAGTGGAGCTTATGACACTTGTCATATATCCCTCATAGTCTTTATGCCTATATATTGTAACACAACTTGTAAATACATCTATACTTTTGTGTTCATTTCTATGTAGTCCCAACACTCCCCATGAGGTAACTAAGACCATTATCACTAACCTGATAATGATCATGGTCACACTTTCCTACCCATAAGGTTCCATCTTATATAATACCACTATCACTTACCTAATAATAATCATGGTCATGCTTACTTCTTTGCAAGGTGTCATCTCCAATAAGAAGTTGTACTCTCTAGGATTTTTGGTCCTTGGATTGATCGATCAAGATGATATGCAATACCTACCTTGTCCTAAATCAACTTAAGGTCCCTAGAGGATTAAACCTCCCCAAAGTAGCACATCAATTCAAGGCTAAATATAGGTTCTCTTGATGGAAGATTTGTGTCCTAGGACCTAGGATCTGATACCAACTATAACAACCCATCAACTTGACCCAAGGGAGAGAGACTTTTTTTTAACAAGGATTAACTCACAAAGAAGACCTAGTATTTTTCTTCAGTATTAAGGCATTAACCACATTTTGAGTTCATTTTCACTGTAGATGATACTCAAGTGGATAGGAGTGGCCAACTTCCTATACTTTTTGGATTCACTTTTATAAACCTCACCATTTAGAAAAGATACCAACAATGGTCTCCCCATTTTCATATACCCTCACTGGTATAGGACAACTTGACCATGATGTAGGGATTATCCTTTAAATCCCATAACACTTAAATGGGGATGCTTATTCCCTAACCCTACATAAGTTCATATATGTAGGATTATTTTGGTGTGATGCCTTAGTGATTAGTTAGCTTCACCTCATTATGAGCTAACTAAGACCATTACCACTCACTTAGTAATGATCATGGTCACTCTTGTCTCATCGCAAGGTGCCATCACTATACTATCTTATAAATGATCTGGTGGATTATCCCATACCAATCCACCATTAATATTCCTAAGCCTCCTCAATAGGAATACATCCAAGCCTCACCTCTTAGACTACCCAAAAGCCTCACCCCTTTGGACCACCCAAGCCTTACAATTCAGGGTGTATCATTCACAAATACCTATTTATTGCCTCATCACAACTAAAATAGCATTGGGTATATTGACTTAGGGATTTACCAATATGGCTTGGAATCATGTCCCAAAAACCCATGAGTCTTAACATTTTAAAGAAATAAATATCTCTCCCAAAAGGAAATAAAGTGCTATATTAAATCATAACTAAATTCAACATAACACATTGCTAAAGACTAGAAATTTAAATACTTTTCAAATCATAATTATAGAATTTAACATTTCCTTTATTTACAATGGAAAGGAAAAAATAAACATCTAAAGTAATCATCGGGGTTATGCATAAGGGGTTGGACTCAAAATGTACTTGTAAAAAAATGGTGAATCCTAATCAAAATCAAGGTGAATCATGGTGAATACAAATCAAATCAAATCAATCATCTTCACACCAAAATTTGGGGCATTTGAAGCCCTAAAATGTAATTTCATCTTTGGGATAACTTTTGACTTATTAAATCACCTTATAACTTCATAAAAATACCACCATTAGATTAGGCTCAAAAAGAGATTTCCAACAAGTACAAATATGCCTATGTTTGGATATATATTGTGGCGAACTGACCCTAAGAAAATCATTGGTCCTAAAAAATTTAGGCGAATGGGCCGACATCAAGGGTCCTCATATTCACCAATTTTCAATTTTAAAAATCCTAATATTCGTCCAATTGGCGAATATTTTCCACTATGCATAACCCTAGTAATCATCACTATGATTCATAAATTAAATTATATAAATTCCAATCAATAATATATCCTTTCCATTATTGCAAATATCTATTAATTTCCAATAACTTATTAATTTTCAACTTACTATTTTAAAGTATACATTTCATAATTATATATATTAAGTATACTTATTTCTTAATATACATTAAATATTAATCTATTAAGGTAACATATACTAACATTCTTTAAGCAATCAATATTGTTTTGCTTTTTCCAATGCTAGTGTTAATTAAATAAAATAGTTGTTCACCATAAAAATTAATTTAATTAATATTGAATGTTAATATTAACCATTAAAATCAGTATTTAATACTTTAGGTATTAATAATACTTCTATTATTAATACTTTGTTTGATAATCCTTAACCAAAAAATCTCCATACATAAAAATAAATGCATAAATGAGCATTGGGCTACGATCTCAGTGACAGGTTATTGCGGTAGGGGTGCAACCACTGTGATCTCAATGGTAGGATACAATGGTATGGTTCCTATGGTAGGGGTGTAGCAACTATAGTCTTGGCAATGGTTTGGTGGTAGGACACTATGGTAGGGTTCCTGTGGTAGGGGTGCAATGACTATGATCTTGGCAATAGGTTCTTATGGTAGGGGAGTAGCAGCCATAGTATTAGTGATAGGATCAAGCCCATATTTTATATTAGGAAAGTAATTATGGAGGTAGAGGTGAAGAGTAGTTATGGTGGGAATGAGGATGAAGGGAAGGGAGATAATAGAAAACAAAATTTCTCATAATGAAATTCCTGTGATCGAGGCGAATAATGGTTTAAGCCTAGATTTTATTTTTAGAGCTAATAATGTGGAACTTTGTTTAGGGTTTTTTGGAATAAATCCATGTTCCTTTTGTAGGGGTCCTTCATGGTCATCTATGGTTAATGGTAAGAAGAAACCTTGTGAACCCTATTTTAACCTAATCCTTGAAGGAGGCCAAATTTTTGTCCCATACAAGCTTGTAGATATGGATATTGAACAAGGATCTATGAATTTGGTAGGGTGTTTAATGGGTGCTTGTGTAGATCTTGACATGGTTAGGAAATAGGTTGCATCAAAATGAAGTTCCAATGACCACATGGAAATAGTTACTTTGCTGAAAAGTTTCTTCATGGTCAAGTTGCTCTCCAAGGAGGACTCAGACATAATTTTTTGAGGAGGACCATGGTTTTTGTATGAAGGGGTCTCATCTTGCAAATATGGAGCCTAGACTTTGATACAAATTCTCAAAGTTTTTTCAAGCTCTAATTTGGGCCAGGCTACTAAGTTTACCCTATTACATCTAAAATGAGGATGTGCTAGAAGGTATAGAAAAAGAAATAGAGGTCCTGATGGCTATTGACCTGACCACCAGAGTCCATTCTTGATTAAATTATGCAAGAATCTATGTCAATTCCTACTTTGAGAAGGATTTTCCTACCTCAATCAGTTTGGTCTTGAATTTGGGGGCTTGGAACTAGAATATTAAGTATAATAATACTTTGGTCATATGTGTAGTGTGCAAGGAACTAGGGCATTCATTTAATGTATACCCTGAGCATAAAAAATCCTCTCAAAAACAAAAAATATGGAAAAAGAAACAATCTTAAAGAGAGAGCTCTGAACAAGGAAATGGAAGATGTGAGAATAAGGTGGATGAATTTTCCCATAAAAATTCTCTAGTGAAATATCATATATTGATGAATAAGTAGGAGGTATGTTTAATGAACTCCTTGTCAAAGGATTTTGAAATTCCTATTTCAAATGCTTTTAATATTTTAGAAGTTGGTAATCTTGAGTTAACTCTCAATTTTCAATCGAAGGGATTTAAAAGACTATATGTAGTCCAAATATGATTCTGAATCTCAGTAAAAAACCTAAATACACCTCAATAAGGATTTTCTCTTGGAATAATAAAAATATGATAAATTAAAAGGAGTCTGGAAGGTAGCTCAACCCCAAATCATAAAAAAAAAAAAAACCAAAAAAATAGGGAATCAATGTTGGTGTAGAGAAATGTCTAGGTAGACCACCAAAATAGAAGATTAGAGAATAAGAAACAATGGCTAACATAGCCAATGGATCTCATATTTTATTATCCCTAGGTGAGGTATGGGGGGGAACACCCAATAGACCTAAAAAATGAAACTTCTCTCATGGAATATAAGGGGACTCAACACCCCTTCGAAATAGAGAATTTTTAAAGTGTTGAGAAAAGAAAAGAGATCGCAAATTTTTCTTCTATAGGAAACTAAAATGGACCAACAAAATATGGAGGCAATTAAAAGTAGGATTTGGAAAGAGGTAAAGTTAGCAACTAGCTTAATATGTGGAGCTTTTGGGGGTCTACTTTTCTTATGGGATAAAAACAATTTAGAGGGAAGAAATTTAATCCAAACATACCAAGCAATTACTTCCCTTTTTTAATGTAAGGAAACTAACAATCAGTGGATTATAACAAATGTGTATGCTCTGAATACAACTACTAGGAGAAAATAACTTTGGGATAACCTAAGCCATCAACGTGAAGCGTTCAAAGGAATGCCTTGGATTCTAGCTAGGGATTTCAATTCTCCCCTAAATCCATCTGATAAGAAAGGAGGAAACCCTACTATCTCAAAAGGAATGATTGATTTTTCCAACTTCATTAATGATAATGAACTAATGGATGTGGACCTTAGGAGAGCAAAATATACTTGGAGTAATTTTTGTTTAGGGGAGCATCTAATCCAAATTAGATTAGATAGAGTTTTGTTGTCTCAAGAATTTTTATAGCTTTTTGGAGAATCCCTCTTGTATGCCCTCCCTAAAGTTGGTTCTGATCACAACCCTTTGATTTGGAAATCAGGTGACTCAAAATATTTGTTCAAATCCCCCTTTAGATTTGAAATGATGTGGCTACGACATGAGAATTTGGAAGCTCAAAATTTTTTTGGTCGGTTAAATTAAAAATGGTTTTTTATCAAGGATCCCAAAACTTGATTACAAAAATTTAAAAGGCCAAAATAAAGGCCCTAAGTCCAAATAAAATGATACCAAAATCTAGAGGAAAGACATAAATAATGCCTTTCAAGATAGGCTAAGGATAGCCTTACAGGACAGGCTAAGGATAGCCTTATAGGAAAGGCTAGAGGATAGCCTTAAAGGACAAAATTAATTTTTTCTAATTTTTTTTTAAACATTACATAGAAGTCTGGGATAGCACTATCCCACCCAGAATAGACCAAAAATACACGTGCAAAGGGACAACCTAAAAAGCATGTGATGAGGAAATTTAAAAAAGCAAACCCACCTAGGAGAATTTAAAATAGGGCTATCCCGCCCATTACAACAATTTAAAAATTTCAAATTTGAACTTAAAGTAGGAAACATAGAAAATTCTCGCCTGAGGATGCACAGTAATGCAGCATGAGGATGCGATAGAAAGGACCAACCATCCTGAATAGGCCTACAAGTGAAACAACAACCATGGGACTCCAAAGGCCATGAAATCCCGTTACAGTAGAGAAACTACTCAGAGGCCAAAGGAGATAGAGGAAACAACAATGCAGAAGTGGGAGCCAAGTAAAATGGTGGGGAGGTCCCAAGAGACCTCAAAAAAGAAACTATGAAGCACGAGCTACCACCTAAAAATGCAGGGCCCCCCAAAGGCCAGAAAAAAGGTAGCAAGAGCTCCACAACAACCTCCAACACCATCGCCAAGCAACTTTAGGGAACCATAAGAGGGTGACCTGCAGGAACACAATAGCAATCAGCATAGAGGCTCTCCTCAAAGCCATGAAAATCTAAGACCCGCCATCAAGCTAGTAACCAAAAACCCAAAGAGCAACACCACAAGAATAAGCACAAGGCCCCATACAAGTTGAAGTATACTATGAAGAGTTGCTCATGAAGCCAAAAAACCCAGCCACACCACACTACACTAGAAGAACCTCTAATCCTTAGCACCAAGTAGGACCCTACAAGAAAAAATGGGAAAGGGTTCCTAAAATAACTCATAAAATCTAAAGGATGACCCAGGAAAAACTAGGGACAACCTAGAAAATCCCAAGGACATCCCAATTCACATGCACCAAAAGGAAAACCCTACCAGAAGCAAGGGTTTTAGTGGAAGAAAGAATTCTTTAGTGACAATGTTTACCATATAGCTAAGAGGTTAAGGTTCATTAAAAAAGAATCTAAATCAATGGAATAAATAGATTTTTGGGCATCTTTAAAAAAACATTGAGTTAAAAAGCCAACTACAGGATATTGAAGATCTGATGGATGAGGATCTATCTTGTAAAAATTATTCTTGCTAAATACAATAATAACTTTGTGAATAGATTTTTTGAAGACAAAAATAAAGAATAACTTGGTTTAAAGAAGGGTATCATAACACTAAATTTTTCTATGTTTTTGCATTAAGATATCGAAGCAACAATAAAATCACAAAAAAATTGAAAAATTATGGGTAGATAATGGAGGATTTGGGGGAGCTTAGAAAGGAGGTAGTTTGTTTTTTATTAGGTATAATTGGTGTGGTTTCCCCCCTTAATGAGGAAGCAATGGAATCCATAATATAAAATATCCCTACTCTAATCACAGATCAAATGAATGACTATCTTCAAATTCCTTTCATGGATGAGGAGATATACAAGGTGGTCTTTGATATGAAGGGGGATAAAGCCCTTAGGCCAGATGGTTTCCCAGTGGGCTTCTTCCAATATTTTTGGCACATTGTAGGGCCTAATATCATTGGTGCAATGAAGGAGATTTAGAAGAATCATCATATTTTTGATGATGTGAATGCTACCTTCTTGGCACTTATTCCTAAGGTAGTAGGGGCTAGAAATTTTGTTTATTTCTATCCTATTAGCTTGTGTAATACATTGTATAAAATTTTCTCCAAAATATTGGCTAACATAATTAAAGTTGTGCTACCATTTATAATAGACCAAAATTAGGGTGGGTTTGTGAAAGGGTGACAAATTTTAGACAATATAATCATAATTTATGAAATCATCCATTCTATAGACAAAACCAGGGAGGAGGGTATGCTTCTAAAGTTGGATATGAGTAAGGCTTACAATAGGTTTCCTAGGAGTTCCTCATTAGAGTGTTGAGAAAATTTTAATTTTAGCAAGACTAGATTGACTTATTAGTAGCCTATTTTACCTCAACTATGTTCTCTATTTTAATTAATGGCATCATTGCTAGTTATTTTAAAGGTAAACAAGGTCTACAGTAAGGTTATCCCTTATCCCCTATATCTTTATCATCCTTATTAATGTGGGAAACACTCTTAAAAGGCAACACAAAATGGCACAAATGAAAACTGAGAATTGTATGAATAAAAAATATATTTATAGGTATGTTTGCCTTTACAATTTGACATTTAATGTGCACGATATGTATGAGTATTAAATGTAATATAACATAATCCATGTGATGAGGGGTAATATTATAGAATATAATATTAATCCCTATAATTCCTCTCCATCGTAGGAGCATTAGACTCCAATGCACTCAAAAAGGAAATAAAGTTGGGGAGAAACCTAGAGATTGTGGGGATGCTCCATAATGAGGCTCCATGTAGATGCAATGTGGACTACCAATATGAAGAGGATGACTGTGTATGAAGGGAAATTAATGACATACCACCAAACGTTGAAAGTCCTACAATGTGGAGGCAAGATTTAAAGTGGTGTGAACCAAATAAGGAATTGTAGGTTGAGATGCAACTAGAGCAAGAGTAGTATCAACAAGAAGAGATGTTTGTGCAATAGGAGTATGTTCTGGTGTAACCGAAATACTTACTAGTACAAAAAGAACTGCTAGTACAACCATAACAACAATTGGTGCAAAAATAATTGTTGGGACAATAGAAACAACTACTGGTGCAACAAAAATAATTGTTGGAACAATAGGAACAACTGTTGAAACTGGAGGTACAACAGGATTAGGGGCCTAATGAATGTGAGGTGAAGTGGATAAAAGTAATCATGGCTAGCCCTCCTTCTACTATGGTGTGCTAAAAATCAAAGCAATTGGTTGTGCTTGATGTAAAATAGTGCAAGTTTGATGTATAGTGGGTGGAACACTATAGACAAGAAAGGATTTATTCTCATGTTGCAAAGTATATATATTGTGATAGGCATCACAAGTTTCATGTCTATCATATTGGTAAGGTTTATCCAGAAGTAATCCATAATAATCCATGGGTGTGACATCACACATGACCTTATCCTAAAACTTGGGGTCAAATGCAAATGCAATGGTGCACGTGTGTGTGATTTTTGATGTGTTGGTGCTATCCTTCCACCCAAGAGAGTAGGGGTGAGGATGTTTGGACGTAGGGAGCTTGAGCCTATCAACAATAGACTGTGCAATCAGATTCTTTTGTGAGCCATTATCGATTATACAATCTACTACAAAGTTATGGAGCAAGTGAGCACGAGTGATAAACAATTGGTCATGGTCACCTGCTCTAGAATGTTGATTCATGAGTGTTGTGTTATTAAATTTCCCTTTCAAATCCTCATAAATTTCTTCTTCTCCAGTAGTCTCGATGGGGTTATCACAAGTGCCATCATCATATTATACAAAAAAATTCTTCTTCTTTTGTAATTGTGGACATTGATTTTTATTATGGCCTTACCTCTTACAATAGTTACAAAATTTAGCAGTTTGAGCATGAGATAATGAGAAAGAGAAAGAAGGAAATTAATATTTAGAAGCAGGAGGTGAGTAAGAAGTGACAATAATAGAAGAAAAAATATGGGAATGTCTCTTTCATCCTTGTTGATGCTTATCCACATCTTCTGTCGAACCACCAAAAGAGTAGCAAGGCTCCTAATATTGTGCCATGAACTTCTCCTCAGCTAGTTGCACATGTTTGAATGCATCATCCAATGTTGTGCAAGTAGTATATTTGATATCCCTATACAAGTGTGTGAGAATACCACTTTTAAAATTTGCAATCAAGATAGCATCAAAATTTGAAATGCCAAGTAAGACTCGAAGGTGGTTGAAATGATGAATGAAATCTTGTATTAATTCCCTCTTGCCTTGATGAAGGCATAACCATTGATTTACGAAGTCCTCATAATTTTATGGATAAAATGATGCCTTCAAATCTTGTACCATCTCCTCCCATGTACAAATTGGATTGTGATGATTAACAATGAGAACTTTTATGATGTTGGAAATTTTGAGCTTTGAAAATAAAATCTTTTCATTATCAAGAGTGTGAGTATATTCAAAGCAGGTCTCCATGTCAAGGATCTAGATATTGAGTACATTAGGGTCTTGGGAGCCTTCATCTATTTTTACTTCACACCTTGGATGAGGAGGATGGGAGGAACACTGAAGGTTTTGCAACATGGTAGCTATTTCTACTATTTTTCCATTTTGGGTTGTGATTTTAGCCATTTTTATAACAATGGACATATTAGTAACCATATATTTACTAGGAGTAATCAAGGGTTTACTAGTCACCAGTTCGAGTGATAAAATGAGAATATATAGCAATAATTTGTGGTTGACTTTTAATGGGCCCTCCCTCTCTAATTGGACCAAGGAATTTGATTTTGAAATTTGTGAGACTCAACATCTAACGGTCAACAACATAATGTGGAACCAACACAAGGTACAACAAGTAACCAATGGTCACAATTTACAACAGTCAATAGTGATCCAACGGTCATAATTTACAATAGTCAATAATGATCCAACGATCACAATTTACAATAGTCAATAGTGATCCAACGGTCACAATTTACAACAATCAATAGTGATCCAATGATCACGGAAACTCAACTCAAATTTTCCTAATTGGAATGTTAACACATTGTTGGTAAATAAAATTCGTTGAAAATTTAAAATAACCTTAGGGTGCATAATTTATTACCATAAAAAATTGATAACCTCATTGGAAATTCATCGTCGTTGCATAGGAGTTCTTCGTGATCGCTCGTAAACGTGAAATCACTTTGAATCTAAGTTTTTTGGATGTCGAGAATTATAGATTAGGACCGAGAAGTAGCGAAATCATCCAGTACATGATGGTAACACAATAAAGAATGGATAAGTGTGCTAGCTAAACAGGAATTATTGAAAATATTGTTGAAAATCACATAAGCATTCACAACGTTCCTCAAAGATCATTGAAAATCACTAAAATTTCCTTGAGTGATAGTGTCGTATGGCATAGTGTTACCGAAAGGAAAGTGGCATTGTTAAGTGCTTGAGATTTCTAGAAGAAATGGATAGCACACCGGTAAATGGTGATAGTGAGAAGCCATAGGATAAATGCTTATGAGTATTGGAAAGCCACCAAAATGATGGTCAAATTTGATATATAGTTGACTAAGAGGATCATGCTACCATAGAAGAAATAGATATCACCTTGTGTATGCGACAACGAGGAATTTACTAGATCAATGCACGATTGCACGATTATGATTGTAAATATCAAAAAAATTATAAATCCAAGGGCAAGGCTTGGATCAAAATATAAAGGTCAAATTCAAAGGGATCCTAGCTAGCTGAGGGTCAGAGTCAGAGGGACCCCAGTGAGATTTTTCAAGATCGGAAGTGCAAGAAGGTGTTCACGAAAGGAAAAGAATGTTCACCACTCAAGATCCATGGGTTGGTTTTCTCATTCCTTTTTGAAATAATATTGTCTCTAGAAGAGGATACTCTCCAAACCCTTGCACTTTGCTCTGATACCAATTATGTGGGAAACACTCTTAAAAGGCAACACAAAATGGCATAAATGAAAACTGAGAATTTCATTAATCAAAAATATATTCATAGGCATGTCTACTTTTACAATTCGACATTTAATATGCATGATTTATATGAGTATTAAATGCAATATAACATGATCTATGTGAGGAGGGGTAATATTATAGAATATGATATTAATCCCTATCACTTATTTATGCCCTTGGGAGAACTATTTCAAATGTTGTAGAGGAAGGAAAGTTGGATGGTATTAAGCCTGCTTCCACCCTTAGACCTATCTCCCATAAGTAGTTTGTAGATGACACTATTATCACTTCAAAATCCTCTATCTCATAAGCAAGAGAGTTGAAATCTATTTTGGAAACCTATGAATTAGTAGCTAGCCAAAAAATTAACTTTGTAAAAAGCAAAATCTTCTTTTTAAATACTTCTATCATGAGGCAGTTGAAAATTGCAAGTATCTTTGGATGTGGGATTGGAGAATTTCATTTGACTTATCTTGGGATACCCATGTTTAAAGGTAGATCTTCAAATGATATGTGGAACCTAATTATGAAGATATTTTTCAAGAAACTAACAGGACGGAAAGGATCTCTTCTTAGCTAGGCAAGGAAAGTTCTTTTGGTGAAATTTTTTCTTCAAAGCATCTCGATATATTTTATGTCCCTCTTTAATATTCCCATTACATTTTGTGATAGAATTGAATAGATTCAGAGGAATTTCCTATGGACTAGTTTAGAGGATAAAAGACATCTACCACTGGTAGCTTGGGAACAGGTCTACCAAAAAAAAGAAGTAGGGGGCTTGGGTTTTAGAAGATTGAGAAAATTGAATAAATCCCTCTTGGGAAAGTGTGGGTGGAAATTGATAAGAAATGAAGAGGTAATATGGGTGAATATTCTTCAAGCCAAGTACCTGAGATATGATGCTAATTTTTTGGAGGACAAGGATTTTCCTAGGGGATCTAACTTTTGGAATAATCTTCAAGCTATCAGATTATTTTTGTGGTAAGGTTTACAATAGAAAATTGGGAGGGGTAACAAGGTTCTTTTCTAGAAATATTCCTAGCTTAAGAGCATTCCCATTAATTAGGACTTAGAATTCATTATCTTAGAGAATGAAGTTTCTCATACTTATGGGCCCATGGTTAGTGATTACATTATAAGGGGAGAGAGTAGACCTATATGGAAACAAATTAAAGTTGAAGGTTTGGACCAAAGAAGGAACTAGGTTCTTAGTAAACTGAATAGGATGATTTAGGTTTATTCCCTAAATAACCTAAATGCTTAGGATTCTAGGTGGTGGAAATTATCCAATAAAGGGACCTATTCAGTCAAATCTAGTTACTATTTGCTAGAAGGTGAAAGTCCTTATTGGTTTTCAACTTTGAATATTTGGTTAAAGAATATCACTCCTAAAGTTGCCTTCTTCTAAATCATCTACTAAAATAAGATCCTTACTATGGATAACCTTATGAAAAAATATTTTCAACTTCCAAATAGGTGTAGCCTTTGTGAATGTATGTTGGAAGATGTTAACCATTTGAGCCTGAATTTCCCCTTTTCTCAAGAAGTCCTCCATATGGTTCTTAGTAGATTCCAGGTTTCTTGGATCTTCCCCAACTACCTTAGTGATCTTTATCTCCAATGGAAATCCCCTTTCAAGAGTAAGAGGCTTAACTCTTTATGGGACTTTAGTCTTCCTCATTCTCTATGGGCTCTTTGGAAAGAATGAAATAGCCATATTTTTAAAGGGAAAAGAAGGGATAGTCTTGTTGTAGCCAATAGGATTTTCTCTCTAACTATGGAGAATGCTAGATTAGTTAAGTGGGAAGAGGTATGGGAATCAAAGGAGGAAGGTATGATTACTATTGATTGGGGTCTTGATCTAGTGATAGGTATGTTTGATCCTCCTAAAAATATTTTAAGGAGGCAAACAAAATGGACTCCCCCTCTAGGTGGTATGCTAAAATTGAACTTTGATGGGGTAGCTAAAGGAAATCCTAGACCTGCTAGAGTGGGAGGTTTGATAAGAGATAAAAAAATATTTTGATTGCTTATGTTGAAGCCCTAGGGGACCAGTCTAGCCACTTTGTGGAGGCCCATGCTATGTGCATGGGAATAAATTTGGTGAGTAATATTTAGGTTAAAAAAGTAATTATAGAAGGGGATTCCTTAAACATGATTAATTTGATGAAAAAATATACATAAGTCAACTAGAATTTAGCCTCTATGATTGGTGAAGCTTGACATATTATAAGGCTTATGGAGGTAGTGGAATTTAATCATATTTATAGGAAATAAAATAATGAAGCAGACTATATGGCTAATTTTGGAATAATGCAAGAAGAGCTAAGTGTTTGGGAAGGAGACTTCCCCTAACAAGTTATTGTAATTTTTTATCATGACCTTTGTATGGCTATTTTTTGAAGTTTTTGATGTTTGTATGGCATGGAAGGATACCTATTTGTAATGTCTATGTTTCTCTTAGAAGTATTTGGGCTTATCTTCTTCTAAAAGTTTTTTAAAAGGTTTGGAAATCTTTCAAAACCCCTTCTACCCTAATATAAAAAATGCATAAATGCATTCCAATGCTAAACTACATGTATAAGATGTAAATCAACAATAAGCACAAGCAATACTTTTCCTTAAACATGAGGCTTTAAGATAACTACAATTTTATCACCCACCTACTAAGGATGGATATTTTTCTTAAATAGCAACCTCCTTGCCCTAATATGCGTCAAACATATGCAAATACATCTATATGAGGGTTTTCTTTTACCCTTGAGCTATAGATGAGAATTCATCCATAATTTTCCTTTTCTCACAACTCTGGTGGTTGTCCCATACCAATCCATCTAAAAGTAGCATAATTCAACTTTAGAAAGCATAAAGTGCAACTATCCACAATAAAATAAGATTATGAAATTGATATCCACACATCAATACATAAATCAAGCATCAAGAAAAAGTCCTGATATGGTGGGCCATTAAAATTGGCAAAGGAACTAATATAGTTGATGGTGTGGCATGCATCCCAAGGTGATATGTGGTAGGTGATGTAGGCACAAATGTGGTAAATTTTGACTAGGTTGATATGGTAGACTATGTAATGGCCAATGTGGTAGGTTGTATGCCATTGGATGTGTATCAATTTAACATCAACTATTCAAATTTTGTCATCTCATCAAATTTTACAAGTACCTGACATAGTTAGTAGTAGACTTGGTAATACATAGGTTTTGGAGCAAATAAGGATATAATAAGTGACATATTGTGGTTCATAGTTAAAATAACAAGTAAAATTATGACAAGTTGCATCATGCAATTCTCTAGTATGTTGCATAGGTAGTGCATGCTTGGAACCCTTTTAGAAATTCATATAATAACATGTGGTAACCTATTTTTCATTGTAAATACTATTTTTGAAAATATATTCAAGATTTTTGGAGGTATTTGTGTGATTATTGAGGAATATTACGTTATTTTGTACATGCTAATGTACCCCCATGGTACCTTTCATGGTACAATTGTAAATATGTAATAGATTAGGGTTAATTCTATAGTTTAGGAATGTGATTTATATTTCCTTTTTATGTAAGTGTCAATGTGCATGAAATGCACAAGTGTCATGTAAGTTAGAGTGCAAGTGTATGTTGAGAGAATGTGCACAAGTGTCATGTATGTAAGTGTGCAAATATGTAATATGAGGATGTGCACAAGTATCTTAGAGTAGGTGTAGAAGTGTGCAAGTGTCATAGAGTCAAGTGTGCATGCAAAAAGAAATTGAAGAGTCTAGTATGCAAGTGGCAAGATGATAAGCCAAAGGTCATGGGACTTGTCATATGGAGAGCATTAATAAAGTACATGAAGAGTCATATTCCATGTCTATATTATGGAGATAAATATCCATGAAGAGACATCCGATATCAAAATATCTAATTATCTGATTGTAAGTGGAAGGAAGGAATAAAGCTTGTATATAGAATTTGAGCAATTAATATTGTAAGTTCTCTTTATGCATAGTATATGAATGACTTAGGCCCCTTACATTCATATTTTATTATATAAATAAATGTTATTTGCTTTATTATATAGGCCTTGATATACATATTAATTTGCTCATATATTATTCTACTCATATTATTATTTTGACCTTTAATATTGTGGCTATTTTATATTGGGACCTATGATATTTTGTGGTAGTAAGGCTTAAAAAGACAACAATGGTATCAAAGCTACCACCTAACTCTTTCCATTTTGATAGATTTATTTTATTAGCACCATTATCAATATTTAACTTTGTCCACTTTTGATAAAGTTAATTTAGAATTTGTGCACTTTGAAGGCATTGAAGACTTGGATTGTACTTTTTAAAGGTCTGATTCAGTAGAAGATTAAGGGGACAAGGATAGTCACCCTAATTTAAATTCTAGGGTCTTTCCACTTGGTTGAAGGAAAACCTATGAAGACTAGGACTCAACCATATTTATAGAAAGGGCCAACTCAGAAGATAAGTTGGACATTGATTAAAAACCAACTTAAGAGATAGTTGGAAGTTTAGGGACATATAATCGCCCTGATCATATTTTTTGGATTCTCGAGAGAAATAGGAGAATCACTATTTAATATTGAATAAGAACCAACTCAAGATAATGTTGGTCATTCATGGATATTTAGAATCACCCTAACATTGATATTGGATTCTCTAGCAAGGAGGAGAATCATATTGGGTTCTTAGGTGTGACCTAAGATATTAAATATTTTAGATAGATAGAGAAGAATTATAACCACTAGAGAAGATTAAATAAGTACCATAGTTGAATACATAGATAGAGAAGTATTATTAGCTTCCAAGGATGGAATATCATCATAGGCCATTCTACAGAGGCTAATATTTGAAAAACAAATTGTGTAGAAATATTGTAGATAGAGTTTATAGTAGTATAGCTACTTACAACAAGAAAAATGATGGATAGAACAAAAAGTTCTTATAAGAGCTTACATAGAACAAAATAATTTTATGAGGTGCTAGATATAGATCAACATGCACTCATAAGGTGCAATTGTAAGCATTCACAAAACTCTCATAAGGTGATACAACAAAGCACTCACAAAGTTGTTGTAAGGTGCTACAACAAAGCACTCACAAGAGCTTGTAAAGCACTACAAAAAAGCATTAGTAAGGTGCTACAGTAGATATTCAATAGGTACTAGAAGAAAGCACATAAGGTATCAAGAGAAAAGCACATAAGGTGCTAAGATAGAAACTCATAAAGCTCTAGAAGAAAGTGCATAAGGAGCCAAGAGAAATTAATATATATAGTGCTAAGAGAAAAGCACATAAGATACTAAGGAAGAAGCACATAAGCCATTGGAGAAGAATAGTAAGCACTCATGGAGTATTTAAGGCAATTTACCAACAATCCAAGCCTCTATAAAATGTGCTACTATCAAAAATCAAGCCAAAGAATATGCTACTATCAGAAAGCAAGCTAGAGAACGAGTTGCTATCAAGCAAGCTATAGAAAATGATCTCATAAGAAAGCAAGTTGAGTCACAATGAACATACAGTGAGCTAGGCATCTTGTAAACGTGTTAATAAGGAATAAATATGCTTGATATCAAAATAGACATCAGGCCATAGGAGGATAAGGTAATAGAAGAGCTAGCCATTGGAATTCTAGCCATCAAGGAAGATACAACAATGGACTAACTACTTGATGTCGGGATGTTTGATAGAAAATACTTGCTCATCCCAAGTGACACAGAATACACTAGGAATCAACAAAAAACTAAAATGAAGTTAGGGTAAGGTGGAATAGCAAAAATTAAATAATGTTTCAAATATTTCACCTGACATCGTAAGAAAAATTCAAGCATTGAATGAGGAGTTCAAAAACTATTATTTCATCAATGCATTCTTAGGTAATGAATAAACATTACAATTTAAGTACATGTTATTTTTGGTGGGAATGAAATAAGTTTGAATAACTTTCCAATTTGGAGTTATAAGGTTTATGCACTTTAAATTTTTTAATGATTATATTATATTTGAAGTTGTGGAGTAATAAGGTTTATTTAAGGATTTTTTAAGGTATTTAATATTTATTAAAGTTATTAGAAATTGGAATTATAAAGTGTACTTTATTTTTAAGATTTTAAGATTTGAAGTTAATTTAAGTTGTTGGTGAAGAGTTTGAAAGTTCTTAAAATATTTTAGAAAATTTGAATAACTTAAAAAACTTTGAATTTTTGAAATTTTGAAAATTTATTTATTAGGGGGTTAAAAGGATTTCTACATCAAAGACTAGAAAATTTAGAATTTGCAAATTTTATTATTTTGGAATTATAAGGTTTTCTACTTTGAAGGAAATAAATCATAGAATTGATTCATACCATGGAAGAAATTATTATAAATGTAAATAGTGAAGAAATGTTTAACAAGTTGAATTAAGGGTATATTGAGGGAGATACGATCCTGTGAAGTCAACCATTCGGAACAAGGGCAGTGATGATTTTTCAAGTCACGAAAAATGAAATTGGAAAGTGCGAAGGACTAGGGTTTTTTCCTAAAAAATATCTCATATTTTAGGAATTATATCTTCACGAAGAGTTATCTTATTCAACTAATTCTTGGACCAACTTGTGCATAATTTGAATAGCTTTAAAATGAGTGGTCATAAACAAAAATATAAGCAATATTGAGGGAGATACACTCTTGTGAAGTCAACCATTCGGAACAAGGGTAGTGACGATTTTTCAAGTTGCAAAAAATGAAATTGCAAATATTTGCCAACTAGGGTTTGAATGATGGGAAGAGAAATGAAGAGCTAGGACTTCAGCGAGGCAAGACATTCTATCTAAACAAAGAATTTTTTAGCTAAGTTTTTTTTTCCCTTTCTTTATCTAAGAAATTGTGCATGAAAAATCTATAAAGTTTTTATTAAAAATTATATTTGCTATAGAACTTTCAGATAAATTTCATTATATTTTGAGTTTTGTTCCTTTCCATAGATTTATTTATAGTCAATTCCTTCGAATCATCCCTAATGGTAGAGGTTAGTGAGTGCACGTTAGAGATATCCTCATTGCTCTAAGATAGGGCAATTTTTGGTAAATTTAATGGGTATTGGCCAGGGGCTTCAGCCTTGAGAAAATGGATTGATAGGAGTTGGAAGTCTCTAGGAGTGATTCTATTATTTCTTCCCAAAGGTTTCTTCCTAGCCATTTTTTTTTCTAGGTAAGAAAGAGAAAGAATCCTAAAAGGGGTTCTTTGGTTTATGGGAAGATTAGGGCTCTTTCATACCCATAGGTATGAAGGCTTTTCACCTAAAAATATAAATCTATCCCTAGTACCATTCTGGGTTAGGATGTTTGGGTTACCCATTGAATTTTGGTAAATAGATACCTTCAAGACAATAGGCAACACTCTAGGAGAATTCCTTGAGATTTTAGATACAAAAAAAGATGGATTTTTGGCTATTTATTCTCGAATATTGGTCATGATTGATATAAGTAGAGCTTTACTAGAATCAATCATTCTTAAGTATGGGGATAAGATGTGGATCCAAACTAGAATATGTCATGAGGTGGGGCATATTAAGAGATCATGCCCTAAGAAGAGCCCAACAAAATCATTTGTAGAAAATTGTAAGAGAAATTTACAAATGGTTATGGATAAAGATGGTTTTCAACTTCCAAAAAATAGATCTAGAAAATTAAAAGAAATTGAACAATGAAGACCAATAAGGAAGGATGTTGGAATAAATTTCAATTCTTTTGAGGCTTTAGCCTATGAATAAAAAGTAGATCAAAACTTAGACGACACATTACAATAATTTCAACATATTAGCAAGGAACTGTCTATTCAATATGATCATAATTTAAGGAAGAATATTCTCGATGAACCTAAGGAATGTGTATCATTATATTTTGAAGACTCTCTTGAAGTACCATGCACCATTCAGGAGAAAATAATTAGTAAATAAAATGTAGTTTTAGAAGTTAATACCTCTGCCATTAATAAGGGAATACCATAAAATGAGTAGGATAAGTCAAAAGCTTCTATACTAGAGCCAGGAGAGGATAAATATTTTGAAAAATAAAATTTTGAAAGAATAATGATGAATAGAATAATAATACCTACTTCTGATATAGGCAAGTCAAAAAGAGTAAAACCCTCAAATTATCAAGCAAGATCCAGGGAAGCAAGAGCTAACATAGAGAAAGAAACACAAACTAAGTTGGTTGAACTTCTCTTTACCAAACAACAAAATGATATTGGTAATGCACAAGAGGTACCAAAAGCCCCTAATGAGAATTGATTATCATCTCATGGAATATAAGGGGTGCTAATTCCTCCTCAAAGCATAGGTGTATTAGGAACCTATGCTTAAGTAATAAACCTGATATTCTTTGTATCCAGGAAAGTAAAATGATAAAAGATGTTTCAAAAACTATGAAAGCAGTTTGGGCAAGATGTGAATGAGATGCTATGTATTCTAAAGGAGCAATAGGGGGAATTCTAACTTGTTGGAATCCTTCTAGAACTTCTTGTGTAACCATTCATAAAACTAGGCATTGGATAACCTCTTTAGTCACTTGCTACTTTGTAGATATTCACTTCATCCTTATCAATGTGTATGGACCTACAACTTAGTCAGGTAGATTAGAAGTTTGGAGTGGGATTGAAGCCTTTATGAGAAGTAAAGACCAAGAAACTCGTTTCATGATCATTGGAGATTTTAATGCCATAACCAAGCTAAATGAAAAAATTGGAAGAATTAGGAAATTGGCCCAAAGTATGAAATATTTATGATATTTTATTCAAAACAACAATCTATGGGAAGTTTAGTTTGAAGAAGACAACTATACTTGGACCAACAAAAGGAGAGGCCATAACCTAATAGCAAAAAAATTAGATAGATGTATTCTCTTAGATCATTGGCTAGATGAAGGAAATTGTGCTAAAATTAATACCTTAATAAGGATTGGTTCATATCACTGGCCAATAAGAGTTAAAATGGTGGTAAGTGAATTCAAAATATATCATATTTTAAATATGAGCAGATGTGGTAATAGCATCCTCAATTTTTCGATATGATAGCTCAAACATGGAATTATTTAGGTAATGGTGGGTTGTATGCTCTTCCAAACAAAATTAAAGCTATTACATCTAGATTAAAATAATGGAAGAACACCTTTGGAAACATTTTTGAGAAGAAATAATAACTAAAAGATAAAATTTTAAAATTCCATAAAGGTGATGAAAATAATACAAGCTCGGAGGAAAGGGAGTTGCTTAGTGAATATCATAATATTTTGAATAAGGAAGAGAAATTCTAGAGATTAAAATCAAGACAAACTTGGTTAAAATAAGGAGATAAAAATACAAATTTTTTTCATAGGATGGCTATAGTACAAAGATCATATTCTAGAATTAGTAGAATTAAATCAATAGAAGGGGTTTGGATTGAAGATCAGAGTGAAATTATAAAAGAGGTAAAGTTGTTTTATCAGAATATTCTAGGTTCAGAGGAGACCAAATTTCTTAATGATAAACTTCTTCAACATGTTCCTTCAGTTATAACAAATGAAGACAATAGGAAACTGATGGAGCCTATTACTCTAGAAAAATTTCATTTAGCTCTTTTCTCTTTTAATAAGGATAAATCCCCTGGTCCAAATGGGCTCTCTGTAGCTTTTTACCAACATAATTGGGATATAGTGAAGGATTCTTTATTGGTGGTAGTGAAACAGTCTAGGGTAAAACAATACATTCCTTATAAAATAAATGCAACTTATCTTACCCTAATTCCAAAAAATAAGGATGTTGAATAAATTTATTCTTTTAGACATATAAGCCTATGTAATATGGCTTATAATATTATTTCCAAAGTGTTGGTGAATATATTAAGGCCATTGTTAGACAAAATAATTTTAGAATATCATGGAGTATTTGTGAAAGGAAGATAAATTCTAGATGGGATCATAGTAGCTCATGAAGTTATACATTCAAAAACTTCAAGAAAAGAGAAAGCTATGGTATTAAAACTTGATATGAGTAAAGCCTATTATAGGGTTAAATGTGATTTTCTTTTTGCAATTTTAGATAAGTTTAGTTTTGGAAAGAAATGGGTTAGATGTATTAAAGCTTGTGTCTCTAAATTTTCTTATTCAATGTTGGTCAATGGGTTAGTGAGAAAATATTTTAAAGCCAAGAGAGACCTTAGACAAGGAGATTCTCTATCTCCTTATTTGTTCATTATTATGGCAAAATTTTTGAGTAGGAACTTAAAGAAGGCTTACAAATATGGACTTATAAGTGGACTTAATGTTAGTAATAACATAGATAACATCACCCATCAACAGTTTGTAGATGATACAACCCTTTTTGGAAGGGCACGGATAAATGAGGCCAAAGTTTTGAATAAATTTTTAAAAGAGTACGAAAGAGCTTCAAAACAAAAAAATTAATAGGACTAAATCCAAAATTTACTTTCTTAACACTCCTGCCAATATCAAAGAAAGAATTTATAGGTTGCTTCAAATAGAGGAGGCAAATTTACCAACAACTTATATAGGGATACCTTTATTTGAGGGGATAATAAGGATAGATTTATGGAATCTAGTTATTAGTAAAGTTTAAAATAAAATTCCAGCTTGGAAAGGTAGATAGTTATCATTAGCAGGAAGAGTGTAGTTAATTAAGTCAGTCTTACAAGCCATTCCAACATATTATATGTCATTTATTCTATGCCAAAATCAATTGAAAAAAAGTTTAATCTTTATTATGTGATCCTTTTTGTGGTCAGATTTACATGATAAAAGGAAATTTCCTTTGGTGAAGTGGAGCAATTTTTGTGATAACAAAACTAGGGGAGGTCTTGGTTTAAGAGCTCTTACAGATGCAAACTTAGATACTAAAGAAAAATTTATCTAGAGGTTGTACAAAGAGGGTCAAAGACAATGGGCAAGAATTCTTCTAAGTATATTTATCCCAATGACCCAAATTTAATATTTACTACATTCTCTCTTCCAAATGGTTCTGCTCTTTGGAATGGTTTAAAAAATCTATTGATCTTATGATTAAAGGTTTAATATGGGTGGTGGGAATTGGAGAAAAAAATTATATTTGGATGGATACTTGGTGTGATAAAAAACCACTCAATTTAGATCCAATTTTGAAACCTTGGATGAGATTGCTTCAAGACAAATATAGTGATAGGGTTTCAAATATTTTTTACAAGGATCGAGAAGGAAGATATAAATGGAAAGAAGATTATTTTACAAGTATACAAGACATTGATGCTAGGATTCAATTGAGTAGAAATATAACAATTGTGATTATTTTGAGAGGTATCAAAATTTATTTTGGAGTTGAATAGCTCAGAAGAATATACAACAAGAAGTGGATCTAATGTTCAATACCAACATAATAATAATATCATTATAATTAGATTTGAGGTGTATACCAATTGGTTTCTCCAAACCTTATAATGGGGGTGGAGTTCCAAGGTTCAAATCTTGGGCCTCACTAGACTGAACGCTTGTCCCTTTCCTAGTGCTTTTTGTGGAGTAAAATATTTAAAATGATCGTGGCATGGTGGTTATAGGGGTGGACTACATGGAGATCTGTATGTAGGATTTTGAGGTGAACAAAATAGAATACTATGATGACCATAAAAATCCAAATAGCCTTCTCGAATTCGTGGCAGCTACCAATTCCACCATGTAAAAAATAATAATATCACTAGAATTTGGAGAGATATTTGGGATAGCCCAAGCATTCCTAGAGATAAAATGTTTGTTTGGCTAGTAGGTCATAGAAGAATTTTATCCTAGGATAACCCTATGAAAAGGGGTTTTCATAGCCCCTCTTAATGTGTTTTCTGTAATAAGGAGGAGGAGAGTATTGACCATCTCTTGGGATATTGCTCAATAGTTTGGAATCTATGGCAATGGATTCTTAATATATTTGGTAAATACATGGTGATGAATAGCAAAATTGAATATTAGTTAAAGCAATGGTAGAGCACTTATAAAAGTGAGGCTTTACAAACAATATGGGATATATCAAAAGATACAATACTTTAGACTATATGGTTAGAAAGGAATAGAATAATATTTAAAGGAAAGGAAATCAGTTTAGAGGTAATGAAAAAGAAGATATGTTTAACCATAGAGGAGTCTAAACCAACCCTATCAACTCACCCAATACTTAATTTGAAAGTAGAAAGTATTGATAGATGGAGTTAACCCAAGTGTTGTAGGTGAGTTGGAGAGGAGAGGGCAATCCTCCAAGGGAGGTCCTAGGTTCAAATATCCACCCTACAAAAAATCCAAATTAGGTATCCAAAATCTAATTGATAATGTTGGTGCAAGCAAGGTCAGGTGTGAATCCCGGGTGACTTTTACGATGTAGAACCCCCTGTTCGTGGTCTCTCAGACCAAGGTGGCCTCGCAAGGGGTTTTTCACTTTAAAAAAAAAAAATGGAGTTAAGTCATTAAATGGAATTATGATGTTGGGTACAAGAGAAGAAAAAATAAGGTAAAGAATATAAAGTGGAAACCACCATATGTGGAGTGGGTTAAATCGAATTTTTATGGAGCATATAAAGGAAATCCAAGACCAACAAGAGGAGGAGGAACAATTAGAAATAATAGAGGAGAGATTGTATCTCATTATGCTTTCAATTGTGTGTATTTAAGACAAATAATGAAGTTGAAGCTTGGGCGGTTTTAGAAGGGTTAAAAATATGTAAACAAATGAAATGGAATAGAGTATGGATGGAAGGTGATTCTCTCATAGTAATAAATACAATTTTAAATAAATCAAAGGCTCCATGGAACATACAAGAGATAATTATGGAAATTCAAGATCTTGCTAAAGAGTTTGAAGAAACAGGTTTAAACATATATTAAGAGAAGGAAACAAATGTGCATATAAGCTAGCCAATAGAGGGGTTTTGATTGATGATTGTGAAGTTAACATCTCCTTTCCAAGATTAGAGGAAGTAGAAAGTTTAGTTGAAGCTGACAAAAAATGTTGATTTCCTAAATAACTTAATGATTAAGATTTAATTTAATGTTTTCCATTGGTAATATCTATTTTATTTTGTAATAATAATGTGTGTTCATTTATACTATTTATTATAATTTTTTTGGTTGCACTTGTGTTTCAAGAAGGAAACTAGCAATCCATATTTGATAAAGTGTACTATGATAGTGCGATGTTTTGGAAATATTACTCTACTAAGATGGAAGGCATAGATAGTATAGGTGAAGTTTTGGTATTTTGAAGACTTTTATAGGAAAATTTCAAGAAATATGCTAAATTTTGGAGTAATTGTATTCATACATATATTTGAAAAGATCCAAAAAATGAAAATCAATATTTTAGACATTTTATGTAAAATGATGTAGGTTTCTAGCTATAGCATATCAATTGAGATAAGAAGTGTATCTATTTGTAAAATCTCAAGCTCTAAAGAAGAGATATGTAATTTGTTAAAGGTGGGGGACCCGAGTACAACCCCTTATTATCAAGAAAAAAAAAAAAAAACATTTAACAAGTTAAAGTTTTTTTCAAAACTTGATAGATGATCTTGATAAAAAGAAGATAACAAGATCACTTAATACACTTGAGAGCTCAAAATTAGATATTTTTGCTACTAAATATCAATCTAATAGTACATCAAAAATATATTATATCACATAATCTATAACTACTTAGAGTTCCATGGATTGCAAAAACATACAAATCATTTATAAAGAAAATAATGGGAGAATGGCCTTAGTTGTGCATAAATGGCTATGTTGTCTTTATAAGAAAATGGAACTTGAAGTATTAACAATAAAGCATAAATAAAAGAAAGAACATTGCATCCAGATAAAGTGTAATTATTGCAATAGAATTGGATATAAAAAATGTGACTTCTGGAATATTTATCCATGCAAATTTTGTGGAATAAAATCTCATTCTTTAGCATTTTGTTGGTACAAAAGAAAATATTATGGAATATTTGAAAGGATATTATTAAAACTACAAAATTATCTTCAAAAACATTTTTTTGAAGCAACTTCTAACAATAGAACAAAGTGTTCTATTTCTGAAATGCAAGACCAAATTGAAAGTAAAATATTTAATGGTAAAATGTTTGGAAAGTGAATCAAATATGGTCCAAATGTATCTTGTTGAGTAATCAGAAAAGAACCATATATATCAAAGATCAAAGAAGTTCAAGCAGTTCATGATTTATATCATGATGATACAAAGACTAAGAATCTAAAGAACAAATATGAAGGAGCATAATTCAAGAAAGAGGATGAATAAAATATTCAAGGTGATGAAGAAGATTCTAAAAAGTAGAGGTTCATGAATAATGCAAGGTCACTTAAATATTTAAGATGAAGACGAAGATCAAGATTGAAGACTAAAGTCTTCAATAACCAAATAATGTGATACAAGGGGGTGTTGAGGAATATTACATTATTTGGTAAATACTAATGTATCCACATGGTACCTTTCATGGTACAATTGTAAATATGTAATAGATTAGGGTTGAATCTATAGATTAAGAGTGTGATTTATATTTCCCTTTTATGTAAGTATCAATGTGCAAGAAATGCACAAGTTTCATGTAAGTTAGAATGCAAGTGTATGTCTATAGAATGTGCATAAGTGTCATGTATGTATGTGTACAAATATATAATGTGAGGATGTGCACAAGTATCTTAAAGCAGATGTAGAAGTGTGTAAGTATCATAGAGTCAAGTGTGCATGTAAAAATAAAGTGAAGTGTCTAGTATGCAAGTTGCAATATGATAAACCAAAGGTCATGGGACTTGTCATACGGAGATAAATGAAGAGTCATCTTCTATTGCTATATTATGGATATAAAGATCCATGAAGAGACATCCAATATCAAAATATCTCATTATTTGATTTGCAAGTGGAAGGAAATAATAAAGGTTGTATATATATTTTGAGCAATTAATATTGTAAGTTTTCTTCATGCATAGTACATGAATGACTTAGGCCATTTACATTCATATTTTATTATATAAATGAATGTTATTTTCTTTATTATATAGGCTTTTATATACACATTAATTTTCTCATATATTTTTCTACACTTATATTATTATTTTGACCTTTAATATTATGGCTATTTTATATTAGGGCCTATGATATTTTGTGGTAGTATAGCCTAAAAATCCAATAATGGTTTTAAAGAAAAAATTTTGTGGACCATAATGTTTGCATACAAAGGCATTTTGAACGTTTTCTTAAAAACCACATATTTTTTGTGATATATGTATTGGTAGTGTTGTTTCTAGTCACAATTATATGTAGGAATTTGTATTTTGATAGAATAGTCATGGATCACCATGTGCTCTTGTTGAGTGGTCTAAAATATGCTACCTTTAAAATCAATATTGAAGCTTTAATTTAAATCAATGACTTACACAAGTTTGTGAATGAGGAACCTCATGGTTTTAAATCTAAAAAAGTGAAGCACCTCTACAGGAAAAATAAGTAAAAAGGCATGGTGTCATATCACTTTAGATTTATAATGAATATGATACCCATGTTAGCCACACCATAGACCCTAAAGTTCTACTTGATAGAATTTAAGGATTTTGTGATCGAATTGATTCCACATAAATTAATAGATTAGAGGCTCAACTTGCACCATTATCCATGGACTAATTTGATACTAGTACATCATTCATTTAAAAAAACTATAAGAAGACATCCAAATTGTAAGATGATTTCCTAACTAGATAAGATAAGGACAAAGCATTAGATACGAAAAAGAACATTGAACTACTCAATATCATCTTGAACAATGTGTTAGAGACATGAGATAGTTATTTTATCTTTGAGATTCTTTGTGTGTACTTTATAGACTCCCCTACACCATTGATTTATGAGGTATTTAAGCACTTCTTGCATCATCAAGCTAGAAGACATAAGCATAAGGAAAATTTTATTTTCAGTCAGGATCACCCACATGAATTTTTTCTTAAAGTTCAAAATGATAAGAAGCCCAAGAATCCATCAAATAAGACTACATGCAAGTTTTATAAAAGGAAATATCACAAGGTAGATTTTATAGGATTCAAATAAATATTTTAAAGGATCAACAAGAAAGAGGGTGTCGATGTTGCTCTCTTTTATGCACAAGGTGAGGATAATTTTGATAGATAAACCTTAGAAGCACATGTAGTGGTTCATTCAACATATTAGACATTAAATTTCTCAGATGAGTGGATTACAAATTTAGGGACAACTAGGCACATGAAAAAACACAAAAATCTCCTTTAGGGTCACAACAAATCACATTTAGGGGAACATATTATTACTAGAGATTATTCTTCACTACAAGTTGTAGGTTGGATCTTTATCTTTTGATGAGGTACTTCATGTTCCTAATGTTGATTCTAAAATTTTGTGTATTTATCACATTAATCATACAAATAAGAAGGTAGAAATATGGACTAAAATATGGATAATTAAAGATATTTCCAATGGGTTTAAAACTATTGTTTTTGGCTATTATGATGAGTTTGACCACATGTAAAAGTTGGAATAAAGACCAATCTCTTTAGGAAGAAAATATTTTTTGTTGTGGTTACTCATGCAAATAATCAAAGTCAAAAGTAGCATCATAAGCTTGGGAATCTTACCTATGGATAATTGAGAAACATGAGTCAATATTGAATGGCCATTGGGCTTTCCAGTATATCCCCTACAAGTGGTGCATGACAGGGATGTATCTAAGAAAGCATCATAGGGAGACATTTCCAAAAGGATTTACAAGATGAGTCTCTCATAACTTTGAGATCATACATAGTGATATTTGTAGACCTATGGATACACCATCTCTCTTAGGAAATAAGTACTTTCCATTAATAATTTTTCTAGGTGTGTGTGATTGTACACTATTTAAACTAAGGATGTAGTAGTTTAGAGAACCTTTAAGATTCTTGTTGAGAATAGGCTAGATAGAAAAAACAATTTTCTAAGGATAAATGAGGGATATGAGTATGTCAACCATACCTTTCATGATTTTTTATATTCTCATGGGCTTGCATATTAAAGGACTTTTCACTATACTCCTAAACATTTTTTTATGGTTAAAAGGGAAAATGGGATGATTACGGAGATGGTACAATGTATGATTCATGCCAAGGAGATAGATCATAAGTTCTAGAGTGAATTTATCACTTGTGCAATATACATCATCAATAAATTTTCTACTAGGATAGTCCAAGGTATGAAATCTCTTGAGACATTGATAGGGGATAAGCCTAATGTGTTCTAATTCCACATATTTGGTTCTTCAATATGGATCATATACCCAAGGATATTTGGATAAAGGAGACACCCAAGAGTCATAAGTGTATTTTTATGGTGTATTCAAGTACCTCAAAGGCATATTGTCTTTATGATCCTTAGAGACATGAGGTTTTGGTCTAGAGAGATCTTATTTTTTATGAGGATATTCCAGGTATTCCTTCCACCCCACCATATAATATTTTGAAAGATGACTCTTTTGATATTTTTCCATCTCAGACTCATCTATTTCTTCTAATATTTTATTTGGCTCTATTCCTATTAGATAATCTTCCTCATTTTTATCCTTAAGTGGAGGTTCATTACCTATTAATTTAACTACTTTATGGGTAACACAATACGTATCACCTTTTTCTCTAGACTTAGGGCATTTTGAGCAAAAGATATTAGTCTAGAGTGTTTCGACTTTACGTGATAAGGTCAATGGTGATTTTGAGTTGGATTTTGTAGAAGGGGGAAATCTTCCCACGACATATGATTCTCAATGGATCCACTAGAATCCAAGGTTATCATAGGTCTATTGTGTTTTCTCTATACTCGAGGGCTTGGGGGATTGAAGGGTTCACTAGGAATGGTTTTAGGACTTGCTCCAAGTCTAGGATGGAATGTTTGATGTGTCTATTTAAACAAGCACCTATGTTTGGTCTTACTAAGATATAAATAATAAAGAATTAAAGAATAATGCATGGAAAACAATTATGTAAATAAATAAAGGACTATTCCTAGAATGATTTTTTGTTTCAATGAAGATTACTCCTAAACTTGTGAGAAAGTGAATTTTCTATTTTCAAACAAAGGTCCAAGAGAGAGTGCAAACAAGATTAGCCTAGATGAAAACTATATGTTTTTTCTCTTTCGATGCCTAGAAATGAAATCAAAATATCTTTTTTTTGTAGAAATCTAAAATGTGTCATATTGAGGAGACTAATTATATGGACTCCCTGAAGATCATATGACCCACCTTGGGCAGCTTTAGGGCTCAAACAATGGTTTTCACCACTCAAACAAGGGACACTTTCCTTTACAATCCTGGTCGTCCCTCCAAGGGATGGACTCCTAAGACCGTCTCACCAAGGGATGACCCCCAGTTAGGGCCATCCCACCCTAAGAAGGTCACACTATAAGTAATATTAAAAAATATCAAAATATAACTGGTAGTCGAAACAACCATTTAACCCCATGCATGAATTTTGCACCACAATTCAGCATGTGCATGAGCTCAAATTAGAACAACTGCATGACAAAATTAGTTTACATTGAGATTTCAAAGAAAGGCATTCACTTTTCTTAATGTGAACTACCTCTTCATTTTTTCATGCGTAGGGTGGTACTATTATTAGATTATTTTTGAGGAATCTATATATTAGCGCTCACCCCTCATCAAAATATATAGAGTTCTCAAGTTTCAAGAAATGAAGTGCTGCTAGATTTTCACCATAAGCTTTCTCATCCGAAGGGTTAACGATTTCAAATCTTCAAACCTTCTCACTACTGGAATTTATGGTGTTAGATCACTTTAGATATTAATACTACATTTGTTGTTGGACATTTTGAGTAGTTGTGTTGTCATTGATGTCAAGAGACGGTGTCAGTGATGTCAAAAGTGAGTGCAAGGAATTGACAAAAGGAGGGTTAAAATATTTATATTTTAAGCCCAAGATATTTGGTTTAAAGCTTCACATGATTGGTCAAAAGGTTGGCTAAACACCCTGAAGGATGGAGATATCTAGGCCTAAAGGAAATAATATTATAATATTTATTATTATAATATTAAAGGTGTTAAGATAAGGCCTAAGGTTTAAAAGGAAAACACCTAGGCCCAAGGAAATAATATTATAATATTAAGTATTAAAGATAAGCCTAAGGTTAATTAATTATAATATTTATATTATAATTAATATAATTTATTTAAACCCTAAGTTAGGGTTGGGGCACAAAATATTAAAATTAATATTTTCCCCATCGACGTTTCGAACAAGGGAGGATATGGTATTTATACCATAATGTTTGGATGGCATAAGACTAAGTCTCCCAAATTTATATGTGAAGGGCTAATAAAATATTCGTGCGATTTCGTGAGCAGAGCAATAGATGAAGCTTTTATTTTTAAAGCTTAAGGGGGTTGAAAATGAATAAAGTGGAGGAGAGTGCATTCCCTATCACCATCCGCTTGGGTGGTCTAGTGGCAAGGCTTGGTGCGTAAGTCTTTGGTGGAACAGAGGTCCCACGTTCGATTCTCGATGATAGCAGAGGGAAGAGTTTTTATTTTTGAATATTTTGGCACCAACAGAGGATATAGGAGGTAATGAGCGCGTTGTTGGTGTTGTGTGGGCACATAGCCCGAGTGGCTTCCTAGCCATGGCTAAGGTGCTAGGCGGGCGGAGAACGCGAGTTCGATTCACGTGGAGTGCATTGAGGTGTTTAAGGTGCGCAAAAATTAATTTTTATTAAAGGTGGCTAAGGTATGATTTAATTATTTTTATTTTTGCCATATGTTGATTAAGGTTTGGAGATTATAAGGGTGTGCAAGGAATTTTGTTGGTATAATTTGGAATATATGTTGGGTTGAGAATTGGAGAGGATAAGGTGTATTCAAGGACTTTATTATTGTAATTTGAAATTTATTTTGAGTTAGAATATTAAAGTATTTGGAAGGTTGAAATTTGATTGAAATATTTTATGTTGAGTTGGAGTTAAAAGGAGTTATAGAAGATTGTCATTATAATTATTTTATGAGTGAATGATCTATTGATTGAAGATTGATTTTTAAGGAAGGAGTAATAAGGTGTATTTGTGACTTAACATTTTAATTGTATTTCTTGTATGGTGAAATATTTGTTGAGATAAATATTTCGTGGAGATTTTGAGATAGGTTGTTGCTATCTAACCTAGAGTTGGCAAAAGGATTTGGTTGTGAGTAAAATAGGTTTTGAAGACATATCTCCATAAAAACAAAAAGGTATGGGCACATCATCTTTTGATTGAAGTATTGTTGGATTGAATGTTGTGAAATGCAAAGGTGGAGTGAAAAGGATTGTTTGATAAGCATTGTTGGAAATGTTTGAGTGAGTTTTCATATGCATGATTGGTGAGTGTTTATGAGAACATTTGAGTTAAATATTGAGGATTATTTGAGTTAGGGTTTGAGACCCACATTGTGTACTTTGTTTGGAGAAGTTTGAAAACACTTGGTTAGGGTTTGTAAGCAAGTTGTGTTTCATTGATTGAATGATTGAGTGAAAGTTCTTGAGCATTGGTTTTGAGTGATATTGAAAGTGAATGTGCAAACATTAGAAATCAGATTTGTGAAAGCGACAAACTTAATGATTGAGTAGAACATATTGAGTTTTTGATAGAGTACATCATTCTCTATATGTTCCAGAGGTTAAAATAATTCTAAATAGAATATGTCTAAACTGCTTCAAGTTAAAGGAATTACTTTGAAGATTAGACAAAGCAATTGATAGCATTGTGTGCAAGATTTGAGATTGATTGAGCATATCTTGTGAGTTGTATTGAGCATGTGTTTGAGCAAATTTGAGTAAGCTTTTGTTAAATCTTAAGGACAGGTTTGAGCAAGTCTTGGTGAAGACTTGTAGGTAGATTTGAAGCAAGTCTTGGTGAAGACTTGTAGGCAGATTTAAGATAAGTCTTGGTGAAGACTTGTAGATATATTTAAGGTAAGTCTTTGTGAATACTTGAGAGCAGAGTTGATTGATTGATTTGTTCAAGATTTGTGTTAAGGCTTTGGGTAAATCTAAGTAGAGTTGATTTGTGATTGGATCAAGATTTGTGTTAAGGCTTGAGGATAGATTTTGGTAGATTTGAGAGCAAATTTATGCTAGACCTGAGATAGAGTTAGAGCAGATTTGTACTAGATTGAGGATAGTGTTTAGTGTAGATTTGAGATAGAGTTGAGAGTAAGATTTGGAGGTGATAGAGTAGAGGATAGTAGTCTCTAGTGGATAGAGATCCATTAGCCAAGGTAGTGAGGACAGAGGTCTTCTATGGAGAGAGATCCACAAGCTATTGCAGTGGGGGTAGTAGTCTTCTAGAAGATCATCAACTAGAGTAGAGGGAAAAGAGTTCTCCTATGGATAGAGTTCCATGAACCAGAGCAAGGGGAAAGAGTTCTCCTATGGAGTGTGATCCATGAAGTAGCTGGGAAGATAGAGTTCTTCTATGGAGAGAGATCCACGAACTAGTTGAGGAGAAAGAGTTCTCTTGGGTCAAGTTCCATGAACCAGAGAAAGGGGAAAGGTTTCTCCTATGGAGAGAGATCCACAAATTAGAGCATTAGGGGATTGGTGTCTCCTTTGGATAGAGGTCCATAAATATTGTAATAGGGAAGTGATTCCCAAGAGATTTGTTGAGAAAATTTAGTAGAAATATTTTCTCCGTGGAGTAGCCCACATTGGGTGAACCACGTTAAATTGGTGTCTCTATTGTGTGTGATGATTTATGCATTGCTTTTATTACTGTTGTTGATATTTCCATTGATTATATTGGATAATATTGTTTGGGAAAGAAAAGTAAAAGTTGATCTTATACTGTTCACCCCCTCTCAGTATAAGCTTGTGTTCTTCAATTGGTATGAGAGTGGGTTCCTTCGAAAGAGTTTAATAACTTGAAGGAAAAGCTTACAAGAACATAGATGGAATCTCAGAGTGGATCTTTAGGAAATAAGGCACCATTGTTCGATGGGAATAATTATGCATTTTGGAGTGTAAGAATGAAGATTTACCTAATGGCACAAGGAAATGAGACATGGCAAGTAGTTGAGGATGGGTACACACCACCAGCTACTCCTCCTACAGATAAATATGGTAAGCTCCTACATCTGAATAATTCAAAGGCAATGAATGCAATCTTAAGTGGTTTACATGAAGCAGAGTTTGTAAAAGTTATGCATTGCACATCAGCAAAAGAGATTTGGGAAAAGTTGAAGAAAATATATGAGGGAGATAAAAAGGTCAAGATGGCAAAATTGCAAAATCATAAGAAAACATTTGAAGACTTGAAGATGAAGGATGAGGAAGACATTGCTACATACTTACTTCATGTGGATGAGGTTGTTAACTCCATGCAAGGACTTGGGTTTAAAGTTGAAGAATCAGATGTTTGTCAAAAGGTTTTAAGGTCACTTCCTAAGAGGTATAGTGAAAAGGTTTCAACCATAGAAGAAACAAAAGATATTGAAACTTTGACTAGGGATGAGTTACATGGAACTCTCACAACTTTTGAGATGAGAATAGGAAAGGATCCTATTCCCAAGATAGAGGTAACCTTCAAAGTAGCAAAGAAACAAAAAGATAAGAAGACAGATTCAAGTAATGAGTCATCCAGTGATGAAGAAGCAAACTATGGTAGAAGGAACAAGGACACAAGAAAGCACAAAGGTACAAAAATAGTTAAGTGTTTCAATTGTGGTAAATATGGTCACTATGCATCTAACTATCTAGAATGTGGAAGTAGCAGTGGTGAAGAGAAACAGGATCATAAGAACAGGGAAGCAGGAAAATCCAGGTATCAAAATAAAAATAGGTATGGACAAAACAAGCATGAAAAGAAGTTTTTCCAGAGGCATAAGAAGAGTTTTTATGCAGATAAGATAGGCAAGAGTTCAAGTGATAGTGATGGAATATCCTCAGATAATGAAGAAGAAGAAATTCTATTTTTGATAGTAGAAAAATAAGTTATTAGAAAAGAACACAAAAGGGAACCAATAATTCTCAAGTGTTTTAGGTGTGGTAACTTTGGTCATCTTGAATATCACTATACAAAGAATGGGTTCAGTTTTAGTGAAGATGAATATGAATATGCTCTTGAATATCTAGAAGAAGAAAGTCTCTTCTTGACAATAGAAGAAGGAGGAAGTGCTTCTATTGAAGATAAATCAGAAAAGAATGAAGATGCTCTTGAAGACAAAAAGGTAGAGGAAGAATCAAAAAATGAAGAGGAAGGAGAAGTTGATCTTGAAGGTGAGCTTATTTATTCTCTTAAGGAATTAAGAAAGGTAAGAAAGTAGAACTCAAAACTCAAGCTTCAATTTCAAGAATGTGATGAAGAGAAAGGAAAGCTTATACAAGATCTGACAAACTCAATAGCTAAGACAAGGAGATTTAAAGAGAAGTTAGAAGTAAAAGTTTTAGAATGTGAAAAATTAGAGCATGAGGTAGCTTCACTAAGGAAGGAAGTGAAAGAGTCTAAATATAAGCTACATAGGTTTGGAAGAAGCTCAAAGACCTTGGATAAGATTATCAAGGTACAAAGATCTTCATCAAACAAAACAGGACTTGGTTTTGAAAAGGAACATAGAGAACGAGGAGAGGAGTCAATATCAAGCTCCAAAGAAGAAGAAGCTTCAGAAGAAGAGAGTGAAAGAGAAAGTGAGACTTATGAGGATAAGTTGGAAAATAGAAGGTTCAACAAGGAAAGGAATAATGCACAAATAAGAAACAGATGGAACAGGAAACATCACAGGGAAGAAAGGACTAAGAGACCAATGGGGTCAAGGAAATATTTCTTCAATGGACGTTGCTTCTCATGTCATAGGTTTGGTCACAAGGCTATGCAGTGCAGGACACATGAAAAGAAGGAATATGGTTTCACTAAGAGAAATTTCAGAAATGGACATCTCTTTCAAGGGTATTGTCACTCTTGTAATCAGTTTGGTCATAAAGCAATTAATTGTAGGGTTCATGATAGGAATGGATATGGCTTCACCAGGAGGAACTTCAAGATATTTGCACCTTCAAGGAACCACAACATTAAGTGTTATAAGTGCAATAATGTTGGGCATATGGCTAAGTGGTGTAGAACAAAATTTCTAGAGACAAGCAGGAACAGGAATACTCAAAAGAATCAGAAGGATCAATTGAGGAAGAAGGTGGACAAAGAAAAAGAGCAGTGTATGTTGGGAGTAGAGATACTCCCACCCCAAAATTAACCATCCCAAGGAGAGGAGGTGGGGAGGGGGCTGAGCTAAGAGTCTTATATTTAGCCCCAAAGGTGTCCCTTTGCCATTGATGTCAAAGGGGAGAGATTTGAGTTAGGGGGAGAGCATTCAGTCAGGGGGAGCAGAATTGGAAAAAGGAAAAAGGAATGGTTAAGGAAAAAGGGTTGCCATCAATGACAAAGGGGGAGATTGTTGGACATTTTGAGTAGTTGTGTTGTCATTGATGTCAAGAGACAGTGTCAATGATGTCAAAATTCAGTGCAAGGAATTGACAAAAGGAGGGTTAAAATATTTATATTTTAAGCCCAAGAGATTTGGTTTAAAGCTTCACATGATTGGTCAAAAGGTTGGCTAAACACCCTGAAGGATGGAGATACCTAGGCCTAAAGGAAATAATATTATAATATTTATTATTATAATATTAAAGGTGTTAAGATAAGGCCTAAGGTTTAAAAGGAAAACACCTAGGCCCAAGGAAATAATATTATAATATTTATTATTATAATATTAAGTATTAAAGATAAGCCTAAGGTTAATTAATTATAATATTTATATTATAATTAATATAATTTATTTAAACCCTAAGTTAGGGTTGGGGCGCAAAATATTAAAATTAATATTTTCCTCACCGACGTTTCGAACAAGGGAGGATATGGTATTTATACCATAATGTTTGGATGGCATAAGACTAAGTCTCCGAAATTTATATGTGAAGGGCTAATAAAATATTCGTGTGATTTCGTGAGCAGAGCAATAGATGAAGCTTTTATTTTTAAAGCTTAAGGGGGGCAACGAACGAATAAAGTGGAGGAGCGTGCATTCCCTATCACCATCCACTTGGGTGGTCTAGTGGCAAGGCCTGGCGCGTAAGTCTTTGGTGGAACAGAGGTCCCGCGTTCGATTCCTGATGGCAATAGAGGGAAGAGTTTTTATTTCTGAATGTTTTGGCACCAACGGAGGATATAGGATACGACGAGCACGTTGTTGGTGTTGTGTGGGTGCGTAGCCCGAGTGGCTGCCTAGCCATGGCTAAGGCGCTAGGTGGGTGGAGAACGCGAGTTCGATTCACGTGGAGTGCATTGAGGTGTTTAAGGCACATGAAAATTAATTTTTATTAAAGGTGGCTAAGGTATGATTTAATTATTTTTACTTTTGCCATATGTTGATTAAGGTTTGGAGATTATAAGGGTGTGCAAGGAATTTTGTTAGTATATTTTGGAATATATGTTGGGTTGAGAATTGGAGAGGATAAGGTGTATTCAAGGACTTTATTATTGTAATTTGAAATTTATTTTGAGTTAGAATATTAAAGTATTTGGAAGGTTGAAATTTGATTGAAATATTTTATGTTGAGTTGGAGTTAAAAGGAGTCATAGGGATATTGTCATTATTGTCATTTTGCTTGAGTGAGTGAATGATCTATTGATTGAAGATTGATTTTTAAGGAAGGAGTAATAAGGTGTATTTGTGACTTGACATTTTAATTGTATTTCTTGTATGGTGAAATATTTGTTGAGGTAAATATTTCTATGGAGATTTTGAGATAGGTTGTTGCTATCTAACCTAGAGTTGGCAAAAAGATTTGGTTGTGAGTAAAACAGGTTTTGAAGACATATCTCCATAAAAACAAAAGGTATGGGCACATCATCTTTTGATTAAAGTATTGTTGGATTGAATGTTGTGAAATGCAAAGGTGGAGTGAAAAGGATTGTTTGATAAGCATTGTTGGAAATGTTTGAGTGAGTTTTCATATGCATGATTGGTGAGTGTTTATGAGAACAATTGAGTTAAATATTGAGGATTATTTGAGTTAGGGTTTGAGACCCACATTGTGTACTTTGTTTGGAGAAGTTTGAAAACACTTGGTTAGGGTTTGTGAGCAAGTTGTGTTTCATTGATTGAATGATTGAGTGAAAGTTCTTGAGCATTGGTTTTGAGTGATATTGAAAGTGAATGTGCAAACATTAGAAATTAGATTTGTGAAAGTGACAGACTTAATGATTGAGTAGAACATATTGAGTTTTTGATAGAGTACATCATTCTCTATATGTTCTAGAGGTTAAATTAATTCTGAATAGAATATGTCTAAACTGCTTCAAGTTAAAGGAATTACTTTAAAGATTAGACAAAGCAATTAATAGCATTGTGTGCAATATTTGAGTTTGATTGAGCATATCTTGTGAGTTGTATTAAGCATGTGTTTGAGCATATTTGAGTAATATTTTATTAAAGCTTAAGGATAGGTTTGAGCAAGTCTTGGTGAAGACTTGTACGCAGATTTGAAGCAAGTCTTGGTGAAGACTTGTAGGTAGATTTGAGGTAAGTCTTGGTGAAGACTTGTAGGTAGATTTGAGGTAAGTCTTTGTGAAGACTTGAGAGCAGAGTTGATTGATTTATTTGTTCAATATTTGTGTTAAGGCTTGGGATAAATCTAAGCAGAGTTGATTTGTGATTGGATCAAGCTTTGTGTTAAGGCTTGAGGATATATTTGAGGACATATTTGAGGATATATTTTGGTACAAATTTGAGAGCATATTTGTGCTAGACCTGAGATAGAGTTAGAGCAGATTTTTACTAGATCGAGGATAGTGTTTGGTGTAGATTTGAGATAAATTTGAGAGTAAGATTTGGAGGTGACAGAGCAGAGGATAGTAGTCTCTAGTGGATAGAGATCCATTAGCCAGGGTAGTGAGGATAGAGGTCTTCTAAGTGAGGACAGTGGTCTTCTATAGAGAGAGATCCACAAGCCAGTGTAGTGGGGGTAGTAGTCTTCTAGAAGATCATCAGCTAGAGAAGAGGGGAAAGAGTTCTCCTATGGATAGAGTTCCACAAACCAGAGCAAGGGGAAAGAGTTCTCCTATGGAGTGTGATCCGTGAAGCATCTAGAAAGATAGATTTCTTCTATGGAGAGAGATCCACGAACCATTTGAGGAGAAAGATTTCTCCTGGGTCAAGTTCCACGAACCAGAGAAAGGGAAAGGTTTCTCCTATGGAGAGAGATCCACAAATTAGAGCATTAGGGGATTGGTGTCTCCTTTGGACAGAGGTCCATAAACATTATAATAGGGAAGTGATTCCCAAGAGATTTGTTGAGAAAATTTAGTAGAAATATTTTCTCTATGGAGTAGCCCACATTGGGTGAACCACGTTAAATTGGTGTCTCTATTGTGTGTGATGATTTATGCATTGCTTTGATTACTTTTTTTGATATTGCCATTGATTATATTGGATAATATTGTTTGGGAAAGAAAAGTAAAATTTGATCTTATATTGTTCACCCCCCCTCTCAGTATAAGCTTGTGTTCTTCATTTGCATCCTCCTTGTGATATGATATTCCTACTACTATTGATAAGAACCTACCAAGCCACATCCACAAAGCGCACCTATCTGATGATAAGACACCCTAGATCAAACCCTAAGTCACCCTTGCATTGACCTCAAAAATCACTTACATTTTTATGGTTATCTCACTCAAATATGGTCCACAAGAATGACCATCCCGCACAGATATGACCTCTAGGGTTTAGATCTATTTTATTGTTTCTTTGCACAATAAGTTCTAGCAGCATTTCTATTCATTTTTTTAGCATAAGTAGGTTTTCCTTGTGTGCAGGATATAGATTTCTATGAAGAAGGAAGAGTGAAAGAATTTTATATTATCAACCCTTGCGATGGTCACGAGAAACCCACTTCAATATGGTTCATGGATGAGAGAGAGATCCTACAAAGTACACCTTAGTATTTTAATGATAGTATTTATTATATCAAGACTTGGTAGGAAATCTCCTCAAGAGGGATATTATTGTAACCTTTGAAAATAAACAAATTTAATATCAATAAAAGGGCATCATTATTTTATATTTGGTTTCATAATTGTGGTTGTATCTTTGCTATCTATTTCAGTCTTTTATTTCATTGCTTGGTGTATGGATTTTTCAGTGCTACATTCCTTATGTTCTAAATCTAGAAAATAATAGAAAAGAACACAAGTACATAACAAACAACCTAACAGATCTACCAAAGCACTTGATCTAGTGGTTGATCCTAGCAAATTTCACATCCCATAAATCAACAACCATGAATTTAGCCAATCCTTCAAAACCACTTCAAAATCTTGGAAAAATTGGTCAATGTTTGGGGGCCTTCTTAGACCATTATGTGGCTAAGCTTTAAGGCGTAACAGTCAAGCCCCCTTAGTCCTTTTAGCTGATCATTCAAAAATGAAAATGATTTTTGATCTTTGAAAATAAGTAAAACAAGAAACAACATCATGAAACAATGAAAATAGAGTGCAAGCATGATGGATAAAATGGAAAACAAGTATGCAAATTAGAATCTAGGGTTTAGGAATATAAATTTATCCCCAAGCTATTTGTAACCAAGTTCGAACCTCATAATTAATGGGCATGAATTCAAAAAAATAAGAGAAATTCAAATTTGTGCCCTATAAGGGAGTGGTACAAATTTGTGAAAGAGAACTTAGAGTAATCTATAAATGCAAAATGTAGTGAATTACTAAGAATTAATGATGAAAAGAACTAAATAAGACACAAAATAACTTGATAAGTATGTAAAAGAAGCAAGAGAAAAGGTAGTAACCAAGATGGAAGATCTCTCTTTCTTCTCTAGAAGATAAATAATAGGCACTATATGTTGTTGAGGATTCTCCACTTACTCATCCACAACAACAAATCACAAGAAGCACACAATAAAGCAGAGCATATAGAGGATTCCAAGAGCATTCAAATCTTAAGAGCATCAAGAACATAAGGTCAATCTAGGGGAAAATGGGAGTCTAATCCTCCTATTTATTGGGGGTTTGGAGGAGGAAAAATGTGGGAAAACAAAAAATAACTTTGTCCAAGAACTAACGTAAAAAATGTTGGTCAAAAACTTGGATTTTTGGAGAGAAAAATCCAAAATTGCTGAATTCATGCCCCATCTTGGGGTGACCATGAATTCGGTAAGGCTAAGAGAAAAAGCAAATAAAATGAGGGGAAAGAAGCCCAAACTTACACTTAGCAACTTTGAGGGACTTCTTCAAGATTCTAAGAGAAAAATGACTCATTTGATGAGTCAATTTTTTATGTCTACATTTTGTCCCCTCTTTGATGCATTTATGGTATAATAAATACATCAAAGAAATATGTAGACACCTACAAGCAAAAGCAATGAACACAAAAAGGAGTGGTTAGTTTAGATGGAGGGGTGGTGCAAAAATGGTGTCATTCTAGACACTTTAAAATTTTACACACTTCTTGAGGCATTAATATCCTCGATACTAGGATGCCCCTTCGAGTTTCAAAAGGAATACCAAATTCTTGAAGAAACTCAAAATGGTAGATGTAGAAGAACAAAGAAGAACAAATAATGAAAAGAAAAAATGAGAGAGAAAATGAGAGGAGAGAGAAAAATATGGATAAAATATGAGGGAGGGTGAAAATGAATTCATTTTCACTACGCGAAGAAGCAAAAAAGAGCTTTAGAGACAAAGCAAAATGGTGCTTTCCACACACTATTTAATTGTTGTAAGGGGTGAGGCTGACATAGTAGCAGAGCAAGCACATGTAAGGACAAAAAACCAAATTCTATACTAGGATTTTATTACTTTTTTATTTTATTATGATTTTTTTAGTTTATTAGAGGAAATCATTGTGTAGGCACTCAACACAAATTCAGGGGCCAACCATGAATTTGGTCATACATTAATGATGACCGAATTCGTACCTCAAAAGTATAGGGTGTGAATTCATGCCTTGGAAATAAGGGGCATTAATTCATAGTAGAAGAGAAAAAGAGGAAAAAAAAGAGAAAAATGAAGAAAAGATAGACAAGAAAGAGAGAATAGAGAGAGAATATTCACTTTCTTAAAATTTTGCTTATGTTGCTTTTTTATGATGAAATTGATGAAATTCTGTTGATATTTATGTTTGTAGCATGATGTGTTGAAGAGCAGGAATTGGTGGTTGACCACATTAGAGTGGCACTATGATAGCACATGATAGTAGAGAGAGACACTCCATGGGTGGTGGGGCTACTTCATCTAGTAGAGATACCTCAAGTTGAGATGGACATAGTGCTACTGACGGTGTCAATGAAGAGATGGTACCCTAAGTTGTCTACCCTTTGATTATGGATGGGAGAGATAATTGTCACACTAGAGGACATTCGGTAGATCTTGTGCATCTCCATTAGAGAGAGAAATTTTTAGGGCACGAGGACATTAGATAACATTACAATGATTGTCAAAGGACCAAGCTCATGAATTCTAGCAGAGTGGACTCCATGTAGATGAGATGCCTATACAACATGGGGTCGATGCATTGACGATAATGCTCTATGGGGTAGTGGTTGGGTTTTAGCATGCCACATAAGTAGGTGAAACTTACCATGAGTATTGGTAGGGTTAGTGGCATACATATAGGACTTGTAGGTTAGGTTTGCATGGGGTCCATATGTGTTGGACTTCTTGTATATGACATTATACAATATCGTGTACAAGTGATAGATAAGGCTCATCTACATTTCTTTGCTCTAGGTGTGGTGTTGGGAGCACATAGCCATCCAAAGGCTGCATGCACTTCTAGGACCACTACCAAACCCAAAGTAGTGGTAGAGGGGTGTAGATCCACCTAGGTAGACACAAATATAGGTTTTAATGGAAGTGGTGATAATAATCAAGACAACCATCACCATTCTAGGCATGGGAGAGCAAGAACATCAAGAGGTTTCCCCATAGAGATAGAGGCTAGGCCAAGTAGATCAGCAGGAGATGCTCCTATAGTGGCGATGGCAAGACCTAATGGGATTGTGGGTCAAGATGATCTAATGAGGGAGGTTGAGGTGTTGTAGGCTAGGTTGATGACCATGTAGAGGGTGATGGACCTTCTATGAGAGGATAAGTCCAAGAAGCTAGAGGGGCAATGGGGAGCCCTAAACATGGCACTCCCAAAGTGAGATCAAGCCCTTGCTACATAGGCCTTGATAACATCAGAGAGAGATATGATAAGGGTATAGGAGAGATGGGTCAACTATAGCAAGAGCGATAGTAGGCACAAGATGAGGGGATGGATTTCATCACTAGTGGTCAATATGGAGAGGGGATCTGACTATTGTAGGAGGAGTTGTAGAGGGTGAGGGAGGTCTTACATGTTGGAAATTTGAGCAAGTTTTGTTGTCATTGATGTCAAGAGGTTTGATAACTATTTTTGTTATCATTGATGTCAAAAGGTTGATTTTCCAAAAGGCAAGGAAGTTGTTAGAAGGAAAAGGGTATAATATTTATTTTATATATTATATGACTAAAGAGGCTAAAAATGTTGAAGACCCAAGAAAAGAGAAGCAGGCTTAAAAATAAATAATAATATTATAATATTTAATATTATAATATTCAAGCAATAGGAAGAGGTAAAAAATAATAAGGTCCAATAAATCATTAAAAAAAATATATCCCTAGCAAGGCCCATTGAGTAAGTTATAAAGGTTGGCAAAGATTTTAATTTATTTAAATTAAAATATTTTAACCTAAGGTTAAAATTTTAATTTAAATAATTAATGGCGCCAAAGGTTCAAAGTTTCAATTTGAATTTAAATTCGAATTCGAAGGAGGGCTGACGTGTTTCAATCCAAAGGTAAAGGTATTTAAAGGAAATGATTTTCATTTCCAAAAGTCTAAGCAATTTGAATGCCCATGTGATAATATAATTCATGTGCTCCAATTCAAAAGGAAGAAGACAAAATTTTTGCGTTAAGTTTGAGGCAGAAGTTGCGATATAAAAGGAGACGATGAAATACTAAGCTTTATTTGTGTTGGCTAGCATAAACGATAGTTGGAAAGTGGCTACAATGCTCACGAAGGGAAGGTCATGGTTTCGAATCTCACACAGTTTGTTTTCGTGAAGGAGGAAGGATTTTTCATTTTTGATGAAATTCATGAGAAGAAGACTTTAATACAAAAATGTGGACCTTTGGTTCATGTGCGGGCATGTAGCCCAAGCAATAGCCTAGCTTTGGGCTAGAGCATTGCGGTGATATAGGTTGTGGGTTCGAGTTTGGGCACTGGTCATTGAAGACGTGCGCAATATATTTTGTGGGTAATTTATTAAGGTATGCATTTTAAATTAAATTTTGCCAAAGGTTTTTGGAAAGCGCAAGTTGTTTAAATCCATGTGATATTAAAAAGGGCATGTGTGAAATTTTTTAGGGAGTCATAAGGATTGTTGATTAAATATTTTATTTTGGGTGCTTAGAAAATAAATAAATTATTGGATATTATAAGGTGTAAGCAAGGAACTTTATTTTGAGATTATTGGATATTATAAGGTGTAAACAAGGAACTTTATTTTGATGTGTGCTAAATATTATTTTAAGAGTATTGGATATTATAAGGTGTAAACAAGGAACTTTATTTTTGATATGTTGAATATTATTTTGAAAGTGAAGGAATGATAAGGTGTATTTGTGACTTGATATTTTATTGTATTTCTTGTATGGTGAAATATTTGTTGAGATAAATATTCTTGTGGGGATTTTGAGATAGACTGTTGCTATCTAACCTAGAATTGGTAAAAGAATTTGCTTGTGAGTAAAACAAGTTTTGAAGACATATCTCCATCAAAGCAAAGAGGTATGGGCACATCATATTTTGTTTGAAATGTTGGACCTAGAATTGGTAAAAGGATTTTCTTGTGAGTAAAATAGGTTTTGAAGACATATCTCCATCAAAGCAAAGAGGTATGGGCACATCATATTTTGTTTGAAATTTTGGAATGAATATTGTGAAATATAAGTGGAGTGAAAATAATTGATAGATTTTTTTGGTAATTGATAGGTATGAATGATAGAGTACATCATTCTCTATATGTTCCAGAGGTTAAACAAATTCTGAATAGAATATGTCTAAACTGCTTCAAGTTAAAGGAATTACCTTGAAGACTAGACAAATCATTTGATAACATTGTGTGCAAGATTTGAGATTGATTGAGCATATTTTTTGAGTTGTTTTGAGCATGTATTGAGAGCATATTGAGCAATTTCTTGAGAAGACTTGTAGGCAGATTTGAGGTAACTATTTGTGAAGACTTGTAGGCAGCGTTGAGAAATTCTTTGTGAAGACTTGAGAGCAGAGTTGATTGTTTGATTTGTTCAAGCTTTGTGTTAAGGCTTGGGAAAAATCTAAGCAGAGTTGATTTGTGATTGGATCAAGCTTTGTGTTAAGGCTTGAGGATAGATTTGAGGATAGATTTTGGTACAAATTTGTGAGCAGATTTGTGCTAGACCTGAGACATAGTTAGAGCAAATTTATACTACATTTGGGATAGAGTTTGGTGCATATCTAAGATAGAGTTAGAGCATATTTGTACTACACTTGGGATAGATTTTGGTGTAGATCTGATACAGAGTTGAGAGTAAGCTTTGGAGGTGATGGAATAGAGTATAAGAGTCTCCAGTGGATAGAGATCCTTTAGCCAGGGTAGTGAGGATATAGGTCTTATATGGAGAGATATCCACAAGCCATAGCAGTGGGGGTAGAAGTCTTCTATAAGATCATCAGCCAGAGCATAGGGGAAATATTTATCCTATAGATAGAGATCCATGAACTAGAGAAGGGGGGAAGAGTTCTCCTATGGAGTGTGATCCATGAACTAGTTGGGAAGATAGAGTTCTTTTGTAAAGAGAGATCCACAAACCATTTGAGGAGATAGAGGTCTCCTGGATCAAGTTCCACGAACTAGAGAAGAGGGGAAATAGTTCTCCTATGGAGAGATATCCATAAATTAGAGCATAGGGGATTGGTGTCTCCTTTGGATAGATATCCATAAACATTGTAATAGGAAATTGATTCCCAAGAAGATTTTTTGAGAAAATTTAGTGGAAATATTTTCTCCGTGGAGTAGCCCACATTGGGTGAACCACATTAAATTGGTGTCTATATTGTGTGTGATGATTTATGCATTGCTTTGATTACTATTGTTGATATTGTCATTGATAATATTGGATAATATTTTATGGAAAATAAAAGTAAAAATTGGTCTTATACTATTCACCCCCTCTCAGTATAATCTTGTGTTCTACAATTGGTATCAGAATGGGTTCCTTTGGAAGAGTTTAATGGCTTGAAATAAAAGTATATAGGAACACATATGTCATCTTAGAGTGGATCTTCAGCAAATAAGGCACCATTGTTTGATGGGAACAATTATGCTTTTGGAACATAAGAAAGAAGACTTACTTGATGGCACAAGGATATGATACATGGCAAGAAATTGAGAATGGATACACACCTCCAACTAGTCCTCCTATAGATAAATATGGTAAGCTCCTACATCTATATAATACAAAGGTAATAAATGTAATTTAAAGTGGTTTACGTGAAGCAGAGTTTGTAAAATGTATGCATTGCACATCATAAAAAGAGATTTAGGAAAAGTTGAAGAAAACATATGAGGGAGACAAAAAGGTCAAGATGGTAAAATTGCAAAATTACAAGAAAATATTTGAAGACTTGAAGATGAAGGATGAGGAAGACATTGCTATATACTTACTTTGTGTGGATGAGATTTTTAACTCCATGCAAGGACTTGGGTGTAAAGTTGAAGAATCAGATGTTTATCAAAAGGTTTTAAGGTCACTCCCTATGAGGTATAGTGAAAAGGTTTCAGTAGTGGAAGAAATAATAGATATTGAAACTTTGACTATGGATGAGTTGCATGGAACTCTCATAGCTATTGAGATGATAATAGGAAATTATCCTATCCCCAATAAAGAGGTAGCCTTCAAAGTAGCAAAGAAGACAAAATATAAGAAGTCAAATTCAAGTTATGAGTCATCCAGTGATGAAGAAGCAAACTATAGCAGAAGGAACAAGAAGGACACAAGAAAGCACAAAGGTACAAAAATAGTTAAGTGTTTCAATTGTGGTAAATATGGTCACTATGCATCTAACTATCTAGAAGCTGGAAGTAGTAGTGGTGAAGAGAGACAAGATCATAAGAACAGGGAAGCAGGAAAATCTAGGTATGAAAATAAAAATAGGGATAGACAAGGCAAGCATGGGAAGAAGTTTTTCCAAAGGCATAAGAAGAGTTTTTATGTAGATAAAATAGGTAATAGTTCAAGTGATAGTGATGGAATATCCTCAGATAGTGAAAAAGAAGAAATTCTCTTCTTGGCAATAGAGGAAGAAGGAAGTGCTTCTATTGAAGATAAATCAAAAAAGTATGAGGATGCTCTTGAAAACAAAAAGGTAGAGGAAGAATCAGATAATGAAGAAGAAGGAGTAGTTTATCTATAAGGTGAGCTTATTTTTTATCTTAAGGAATTAAGAAAGGATAGAAAGCAGAATTCAAGACTCAAGGTTCAATTTCAAGAATGTGATGAAGAGAAAGGAAAATGTATACAAGATCTAACAAACTCAATATCTAAAACAAGGAGATTTAAAGAAAATTTAGAAGCAAAAGTCTTAGAATGTGAAATATTAGAGCATGAGGTAGTTTCACTGAGGAAAGAAGTGAAAGAGGCTAAATATAAGCTACACAAGTTTGGGAAAAGCTCAAATACCTTGGATAATATTATCAGTGTATAAATATCTTCATCAAACAAGACATGACTTGGTTTTGAAGAAGGACAAGGGAAACAGGAAGCACATAAATAGGAGTCAAGCTCAAGCTCCAAAGAAGAAGAAGCTTCAAAATAAGAGAGTGAAGGAGAAAGTGAGACTTATGAGGATAAGTTGAAAAATAAAAGGTTCACCAAGGAAGGAAACAATGCACAAACAAGGAACAAAGAACATCACAGGGAAGAAAGGACTAAAACACAAATGGATCAAAGGAAATATTTCTTCAAAGGATGTTTCTTCTCATGTCATAGGTTTGGTCACAAGGCTATACAGTTCATGACACATGAAAAGAAGGAATATGGTTTCACTAAGAAAAATTTCAGAAATGGGCATCTCTTCCAAGGGTTTTGTTACTCTCGTAATTAGTTTGGTCATAAAGTAATTAATTGTAGGGTTCATGATAAGAATGGATATGGCTTCACCAAGAGGAACTTCAAGACATTTGCACCTTCAAGGAACCACAACATTAAGTGTTATAAGTGCAATAATGTTGGGCATATGGCCAAGTGGTGTAGAACAGAATTTCCAGGGACAAGCAAGAACATGAATACTCAAAAGAATAAAAGGATCAGTTGAGGAAGAAGGTGGACAAAGAAAAAAATATATTTTTTGGGAGTAGAGATACTCCCACCCCAAAATTAATCACCTCAAGGAAAGGAGGTTGGGAGGGGACTAAGTTAAGAGTCTTATCTATAGCCCCAAATGAGTCCCTTTACTATTGATGTCAAAGGGGGAGAGATTTGAGTTAGGGGGAGAGCATTCAGTCAGGGAGCAGTTTCTCAGGGGGAGAAGAATTTAAAAAGGTAAAAGGCATGCTTAAAGAAAAAAGGGTTACCCTCAATCACAAAGGAGGATATTTTTGGAAATTTGAGCAAGTTTTGTTGTCATTGATGTCAAGAGGTTTTATGACCAGTTTTTCTGTCATTGATGTCAAAAGGTTGATTCTCCAAAAGGCAAGGAAGTTTTTAAAAGGAAAAGGGTATAATATTTATTTTAAATATTATATGCCTAAAGAGGCTAAAAATGTTGAAGACCCAAGAAAAGAGAAGCAGACTTAAAAATAAATAATAATATTATAATATTCGGGCAATAGGAAGAGGTGAAAAATAACAAGGTCCAAGAAATCATTAAAAAAAAATATCCCTGACAAGGCCCATTGAGCAAGTTATAAAGGTTGGCAAAGATTTTAATTTATTTAAATTAAAATATTCTAACCTAAGGTAAAAAATTTTAATTTAAATAATTAATGGCGCCAAAGGTTCAAAGTTTCAATTCAAATTTAAATTTGAATTCGAAGGAGGGCCGACATGTTTTAATCCAAGGGCAAAGGTATTTAAAGGAAATTATTTTCATTTCCAAAAGTCTAAGCAATTCAAATTCCCATGTGATAATATAATTCGTGTTCTCAAATTCTAAAGGAATAAGACAAAAGGTTTGCGTTGAGTTTGAGGCAGAAGCTACGGTATAAAAGGAGATGACAAAATACTAAGTTTCATCTACACTGGCTAGCGCAGACAATAGTTGGAAATTTGCTAAGGTGCTCGCGAAGGGAAGGTCATGGTTTTGAATCCCACATAGTTCATTTTGGTGAAGGAAGAAGGATTTTTCATTTTCAACAAAATTTGTGAGAGGCAGACTTTAATACGAAAACATGGACCTTTGGTTCACATGCAAGCGTGTAGCCCAAGCAGTAGCCTAGATTTGGGCTAGGGCATTACGATGGCATAGGTCACGGGTTTGAGTTTTGACGTTGGTCATTGAAGACATGCACAATATCTTTTGTGGGCAATTTATTAAGGTATGCATTTTGAATTAAATTTTGCCAAAGGTTTTTGGAAAGCGCAAGTTGTTTTAAAACCACGTGATATTGAAAAGGGCATGTGTGAAATTGTTTAGGGAGTCATAAGGATTTTTTATTTTAAATATATTTTGGGTGCTTAGAAAATACATACAGTAGTGGAGATTATAAGGTGTAATCAAGAAACTTTATTTTAATGTGTGCTGAATATTAGTTTGAGAGTATTGAAGATTATAAGGTGTAAACAAGGAACTTTATTTTGATGTGTGTCTAATATTATTTTGAGAGTATTGCATATTATAAGGTGTAAACAAGGAACTTTATTTTTGATATATGTTGAATATTATTTTGAAATTGAATGAATGATAAGGTGTATTTGTGACTTGAAATTTTATTGTATTGCTTGTATGGTGAAATATTTGTTGAGATAAACATTCTTGTGGAGATTTTGATATAGATTGTTGCTATCTAACCTAGAATTGGCAAAAGGATTTGGTTGTGAGTAAAATAGGTTTTGAAGACATATCTCCATAAAAGCAAATAGGTATGGGCACATCATCTTTTGTTTGAAATGTTGGAATGAATGTTGTGGAATATAAGGTGGAGTAAAAAGGATTGATAGATATTGTTGGAAATGAATGAGCAAGTTTAAGTGCATCTTGTTGATGGATGATTTGATTTAATATAAATATTGAGAAATATTTGATTTAGGGTTTGAGACCCACATTATGCTCTTTGTTTGAATAAGTTTGAAAATACTTGTTTAGGGTTAGTGAGCAAGTTGTGTTTCATTGATTGAATATTGAGTGAAATTCTTGAGCATTGGATTTGAGTGATATTGAAAGTGAATGTGCAAATATTAGAAATGAAATTTGTGAAAGTTAAAGACTTAATTATTGAGTAGAACATATTGAGTTTTTGATAGAGTACACCATTCTCTATATGTTCTAGAGTTTTAATGAATTCTGAATAAAATATGTCTAAACTGCTTCAAGTTAAAGGAATTACCTTGAAGACTAGACAAAGCATTTGATAATATTGTGTGCAATATTTGAGATTGATTGAGCATATTTTGTGAGTTATTTTGAGCATGTATTGAGAGCAGATTAAGAAATTTCTTGAGAAGACTTATAGGTAGACTTGACGCAAGTATTGTTGAAGACTTGTAGGTAGAGTTGAGCAAGATTTTGTGAAGACTTGAGAGCAGAGTTGATTGTTTGATTTGTTCAAGATTTGTGTTAAGGCTTGGGGTAAATATAAGTAGATTTGATTTGTGATTGGATCAATATTTGTGTTAAGGCTTGAGGATAGATTTGAGGACAGAGTTTGGTACAAATTTATGAGCAGCTTTGTGATAGACTTGAGATAAAGTTAGAGCAGATTTATACTATACTTGGGATAGATTTTGGTGCAGATCTAAGACAAAGTTAGAGCAGATTTATACTACACTTAGGACATATTTTGGTGCAATCTGAGATAGATTTGAGAGTAAAATTTGGAGGTGATAGAGTAGAGGACAAGAGTCTCCATTGGATAGAGATCTATTAGCTAGGGTAGTGAGGACAAAGGTCTTCTATGGGGATAGATCCATAAGACAGAGTAATGGGAGCAGAAGTTTTCTAGAAGATCATCAACCATACCAAAGGAGAAAGAGTTCTCCTATGGATAGAGATCCACGAACCATATTAGGGGGAAATATTTATCTCATGGAGTTTGATCCACAAACTAGCTAGGAATATAGATTTCTTCTATGGAGAGAGATCCACAAACCAATTAAGGAGATAGAGGTCTCTTGGACCAAGTTCCACGAACCAGAGAAGATCAAAAAGAGTTATCCTATGGAGAGAGATCCACAAATCATATCATAGGGGATTGGTGTCTCCTTTAGACAGAGGTTCATAACCATTGTAATAGGGAATTGATTCCAAGAAGATTTGATGAGAAAATTTAGTGGAAATATTTTCTCCATGGAGTAGCCCATATTAGTTGAACCACGTTAAATTGGTGTCTCTATTGTGTGTGATGATTTATGCATTGATTTAATTACTATTGTTGATATTGCCATTGATAATATTGGATAATATTATGTGGGAAAGAAAAATAAAAATTTTCTTATACTATTGACCCCCCTTATCAGTATAAGCTTGTGTTCTTCATTACAAGCATTGATGTAGAGGAAGAATTATTACCATATGATGTACTATTAGGTAGTATCCATGGAGCAAAGGATTCCTCCATCATCCTCCTTATGATCATAAATTCAATCACAAACATGGTCTATCTCATGGTCCATGAACATACATCCACCAAGGCCATGTCTAGCAAGAAGGGTAAGGGATTCTAGCTCATAGGCCTAGGGTAAGTATCAAGGTGACATGCAAATTTTGAGTTTGGCATGCATCCTTGGGGAGGATCGAGTGTGTCAGGCTTGGACTATGGCACATCAATACAACTAACATGTACTTTCAAGTAATATATCATAATATTTTTTATTTAATGTGTGTTTGATTATGCATTGTTATTTTTTGTTTATGCATGACTATCCACAAACATATGCAATGCATGATGAATGAACTTTAACTAATAAATGCAAAATGAACTTAACTTATGAATGCAAAATGAATGAATCTAATTAAATGAAATGCATGACAAAATGATCAAAGAAGTGAATGAAGACAAGAAAAGGGGATGGAAGAGAGAAAAGAAAAAGAAAAAAAGAAGGAAAAACAAAAACTACACTCCAACCAAATTTGCATCGCATACAAATGGATCATGAATTTTTCTTAGAGTGAATTCATGCCCCATAAGGATAGGGCATGAATTTGGAAAAAGAGGAGAAAAGAAGGAAAAGAAAGAGAAGAAGAAAAGGGAAGAAGGAGAAGGTCAACAAAAGGTCAAAGAAAGCAAAAATATGCTTAGAGCATGATATTTGAATCAACGTAGACCGCAAGGGGTCAGTGTGATCAAACAATCATAAGCTAAGAAAAAAATAAAGGAAAATATGGAGCAAAACCTTATGAGGATGTATGCTTGCAAATGGTCAAGGATGGAGTGAAACCTACTATTAGTATAGTGCTTGCAAGTTACCATGAAGCTATCATACTAAGGTGTTATGCTCACTAAAAATAATAAGTGTGGAGTGATACCTACTATGGGTGTGATGCTTGATAATGGCTGATATGGAGAGATACCCATTAGGATGTGTGGTCATAAATGGCCTAAGGTGGAGGTTGGTGCTCACTAGTAGCCATGGAGCTATCCCATATGGGGTGTAATGTTTGACTAATTTTCCAAAAGGAGTGTAAACCAATAGGGGTGTGGTGTGTGTGAAAATATGGGTGAGCAAAGCAAATTTTAATAGAAAAATATGTGTGTGTGCATGTGTTAGAAAAAATGAAGATAGAAAAATGAGAGAAGCAAGAAGTAAACAATATTTTGTATGTGTATCCTTTTTAAAATTTCAATAGCTAAGAGATGTGCATAAGATAGTCAGTGGTTGTATGAACACCATAAATGATATTCATGTAGTATCTACCCTATCCCACAAGGATCCCTTAACAATAGAAAGATCAAGAAGGAAAAGTGTGAGCAAACTAATATGCATAGATAAAAGAAGGAACTTATATCCTTTGTCTTGGAGAAAATAAGAAATGAATAAAAACTTTCAAAGGACAAAATATATAAAAGAGACGAAGAACTATATCCCTTGAATTAGAGAAAAAATTATTACGGTTATTGAAATTTTCAAGGTTAAGGAATATACGAGAAGAGAAAATAAGGAAAGAATGATTGACGACAATAGAAGTAATCAAGTGAAAAATGCATGGAGATGTACCCTAGGTTGGGGGTTCACTAAGCATCAATGACCTAGTATGAGTGTAATGCATGTGAGCTAAAATCTAACTAGGTTTCATCACTTGCCTCATTATAAAGTCCCTAAGAATCTATATGCTCAAGTAGTCATATGCAAGTATGATCAACCAATAAAGTTTATATATGACAAGCAAATATGCAAAATGGAATAAATTATCAAAAATTCATGAAAAGTATGATAAGTAGTCATGTAGTATGAGCAAGTAAACAAAATGTAGGATGAATGAGAAGGATTTAAAATCATGCATAATATCATTTTAGGTGCATTATGTTAATTGGTTCTTTAAGCTCTTTACCATATAACATTGCTAAATGATAGGATTCTGAGCTAAACTTGTTCATTATGAAAAAGGATCCTAGCCAGTTAGGCTAAAATTTGTTCTTCAGATCTATATGAGCATTTGTGTTCTAGTTTTCTTTGAGAAAAAGGTCCTCGACCTCAAAATAATGAGTGCAAACTATTTTAGAATAAGATCGCTTGAGCCTATTTTGATAGGCTCGAATATGCTCTAAGGCATTGATGTGTTTCTCATCCTATAGCTCCAGTTGGTTTAAATTATCTAAATTATTCTCATCATAAACCAAGGTATCTTGCAACAAGATACACAAGGATTTGACTTCTAGCTCAAATGGGAACACTACCTTAGTGTTGTAGACCAAGATATAGGGGGTTACACCTAAAGAACACAAGCCTATACTGAGAGAAGGTGTGAATAATATAAGATAAAACTTTTTACCTTTCTTTCCAAAGCAATATTATCCAATTTTATCAATTACAATAATGAATCAATGCACAGACCATCACACACATAAGAGACATAGATTTAACATGGTTCACCCAATGTGGGCTACGTCCATGGAGAAAATATTTCTTATAAATTTTCTCAACAACTCTCTTGGGAACTAAATCCCTATTACAATGTTTATGGGCACCAACCCAAAGGAGATACCAATCCCCTATGCTATGGTTTGTGGACCTCTATCCATAGGAGACACCAATCCCCTTTGCTCTGGTTCATGGACCTCTATCCATAGGAGACACCAATCCCCTTTACTCTATTTTATGGACCTCTATCCACAAGAGACACCAATCCCCTTTGCTTTGGTTCATGGACCTCTATCCATAAGAGACACCAATCCCCTTTGCTCTAATTTGTGGATCTCTATCCATAGGAGACACCAATCCCCTTTGCTATAGTTCATGGACCTCTATCCATAGGAGACACCAATCCTTTTTGCTCTAGTTCATGTACCTCTATCCACAAGAGACACCATTCTTCTTTGCTCTAGTTCATGGACCTCTATCCACATGAGACACCAATCCCCTTTACTCTAGTTCATGGACCTCCATAGGATACACCAATCCCATTTGCTCTAGTTCATGTACCTCTATCCATAAGATACACCAATCCCCTTTGCTCTAGTTCATGGACCTCTATCCATAGGAGACACCAATCTCCTTTGCTTTAATCTGCTCCAAAAATTTACATTAGGCTTGCTTTAAATTTACTCGAAGCCTACACATAAGGCTTGCTCAAATCTTCTCCAAGCCTACACACAAGGCTTGCTCAAATCTGCCCCAAAACTTGCTCTCAACTCTGCTCACACCTGCTCCAAAAAACTTGCTCAATCCAGCTCATAAAACCTACTCAAACATTCCCAATTATTGCATAGAAATAATTGCATATATCTTTCCCAAAAGTGCTTTATTTAACTAAATTAATTCAGATATATTCTACCCAGAATTCTTTTTCTTCATGAACATTAGAGAATGATATGTATTATAAACAATCAATATGTTCTTCTCATATTCATTAACTTTATCACTTTCACATGTCTCATATTTATTTGCATTCACAAGATAGCTCTAGTCTAGCACTTGATAATTGACCTTCTTATGTACTCCCAAAACCAATCAAACCAATGCACAAGTTTGCTTCACAAAAATGGTCTATAACCCTTGCAAATTTACTCTCAATATCAATCACAATAATGCACAAATTTGTTTCACAAAATTTGGTCTATAACCCTTGCAATTTTTCACTTCAATTTCACTCAAAGTAATGCATAATTATGTTCTGTTGGAACAAAATTTGCCTGTGGTTGTTATTTGCGCCTTGATTTTGTCAACATTGAATAGACGAAACTGATCGTTAGATCTTTCATCTAATCTCCAGAGGAGGCTGGTTCCTTAATGGTTTTTATGGGAAAAGGGAACTGAAAGAGGGGGAAATATAGTCGAGGCTAGAGCTTGAATATGGTACAGATTAAACAACAACTAAGATGAACACATATACTTTACTTGTTAAAGCATTTAATATTATCTCCATGCAAAAATCATGAATTTCCCAATGTGATTTAGATCTCTATCTAACACATGTATATATCAGATTTCAACTCCAGCAATATGATTTATGTTTTACGTAAGTCCAGATTTTAGAACAAACATAATCTATATTTCAATAATGTGAATAGAAGTGAGAAATGTTAACACATACATTTGCACATTGTGAACCAGAAGCCAAATAGAAGCGTAATTGTATTGCTTGTATTCAAAGTACATACATCCAGTCTTGTAAACATCTAAGAGCCGACCTCTTTTCAGAGTACGTTTACCCTTATATATACCCTATGGGGAATCTCTATAATAAGTACATTTTGACCTATAATCAATTACAAGCAATCAGAATATAATCATGCTTCCATATCCTTTGCATGGCTTCCAACAAACAAACTCTAATAGCAAGAATCTAGGAATTGATTTACTCTACTATCTACTTCTAGTTACTGACACGGGCTCTTGAAGGCATCTTATTTATTACTAAATATATTTATGTCGGCAAAAGCTAGTCATGTCGTGAAATCGTGACACTTTTTCCTTTATGGCCCTTTCAGACTACTTCATGAGCGAAAACTTGCCATGTCGTGAAATCACGACACCTTCTCCTTTTGGGCTCCTTCGGGCTGCGTTGTGGGCGAAAATTTGCCAAGTCGCGAAATCGTGACATCTTCTTGTACTTCATCCTTTTTGAGCAACATGTTGGCAAAAACTTGCCCTGTCATGAAATCGTGACACTCCTTTCCTCTTTTCTCCTTCGATCGGTTTTATGGGCGAAAACCCGTCATATCGCGAAATCGTGATGCTTTCTTGCTTTCTGACCTCTTTGAGCCACATCCTGATGAAAAACCGACATGTCATGAAATCGTGACCTTCTTCATGCCTTAGCCAATTCTTTGCCTCATGTCTCAAAAATGAAATGTTGGTCTTTCTATGCAAAAAATATGCTATCTACTGGAGGTAGTCTTTTTAGACTAACATTCTTGGCGCCTTCCGAGGAAATTTTGTTGGCAAAAATATTAGAATCCAGGACCTTCATCCATTGGGAAACGGAGTTAAAATATAAAATAATACAGGAGAGAAGATTTTTTGGGAAAGAATATTCAAGAAGAAATGCAAAATAAAGCATTACCTTTACAGGATATCTTTTGTAGCTTATGGATTTTTTACTAAAAATACATTAACAACTTAAGATAATTTGAAACAAATCTCATGGTTGGCTGCTAGTCCCTCCTTCTGTTAGCTGCTTTTGACTATCCTATTTGGATTTCTTCAGTTTTTCTATTGTATTAACCACCTCATTGTAGGTAAGGCAAACCTGCTTCCAGTCTTCATCTTCAAGATCTGAAGAATCCATAAACAACTGATATATATACTGCAACTCTTCCACTTTATCATGGGACACTATCTTGTTTCTCAAAATCAATTCCTGTAAGCAAGACTTAATCTGTGTAAGGTTCTGCACCATGGTGAATATCAACATTTCCTCTACAGGCTCTTCCCAATTTTCTATCTCTGACTCATCTTCTGTGAAAGCTTTAAGGGATAGTGTTAGCGCATCTTCATTCAACACTTTTGAATTATCATCCCATAAATAGGGAAGTCCACATTTATTAGCCAAATTTAAATGCTTCACTAATCCTTTTGCTTCAACCTCCAATTCTTGAAGTAGTTTATCACCCTGAGTCACCAGTTTAAGTCTCCTAAAGAAAATTTTCGCTGCAATTTTTGCTTGAGACCATGCTTCACTACGAATTTTAGCAACAACACTCTCGAGCATATTTTCTGATAAAACTTGAATTTTTGTGGCCGCATCTGATCTTTCTTGAAGAAATGTTACTGAAGCTCTTAATTCTTCACTGACTACTTCAATTACTTCTTTCACTTTGGCTAGGTACAATAACATGGGCCTTGCTTTAAGGCTCAATGCCAATATGTCTTCGAGCATTTCTCTTCTTACCGCCTTGGCCTTTTCTTTGGAAAAACTAGATGGAGTGTTCTGCTTCTCAACCAACTACTGCTGGAGTTGCTGAACCTGTAGAGTCAGAGAGTGAATCTGTTCATCAACCTCTTTCAATTTTTCTTTAAATGCAGTTGCTTCATTAGCAGCTTCAACAAATCTATCCTCCCACTTCTTAGCTTCGAGTTTTAGAGCCTTTTCGATCAGTTTCTGCTCTTGCAGGATGGACTCTAACTCCCTCCTGGCTTCTTGCTCCTTGACAAACTTTTCTCTAAAAAATTCTCCATGTAAGTAAATAGTCCCAAAATGGGCCTGAGCTTTTCCCCACTCATCTGACATATGTAGCTGAGTAATATCTTCAGTTGTGTCTTCTGCTTGATAATCCTCAATGGTCATATCCCTCTTTGATTTTTGGGAAACTGGTGTTAACTTTACCTTTTTCCTCTGCATTGTGGTGGGATCTAGGGAGATTATCTCTTGAATATGAGTTGGGGCTTTAGAATCTTCAACAGAATGAGATGCCCACCAATCTAAAGCATTCTTGTTTGCTTTTCTCAAATATTTCAATTTTGAAAGAGTGGGATGATTTTTATCATTTGGAGAAGATATTGACTTAATAGCTAGAATACTCATGCTAGAGAGGAATGGATTGGGGATCAACTCAACATCAACTTCAGATTGAAGTTGAGAAAATAATGTTGGTTCTAGGGAAGAAAACATGAATCCAAGGGGAACATTATATCTTTCTTTGAACAAGAAATGGAAGGAAAATCATCGTAGGAATAAGTAGAGAGAAAATATTGAAGGAAAAGGGAAATCATACCTTTGTCTGTTTGAAGCACTTGTTGATGTTGATCTCCTTCTCCATGGTCTTGGTCCCTTTCACTCATCATCTGATCTATATTTTCACTTTGTGTAGGGACTTCAACATTTCTACTATTATCAATTATGTCTTCACCATCAGTAATTCCTTCAAGATTTATAATTTCAACATTTGGAGGAATTCCCCCAGGTTATTTTTTCTTACATTCCACATTTTCTTGCTTTACAGTAATTTCCTTAGAAATATTTACATTTTGATCCTCCTAAGAAAAGTCATTTGGATCATCCATAGTCCCAATCTGGACATTTTCCTATTCAGTAACCTCTGGATTTAGAACGTTAACCTCATTATCCTGAACAATTTGCTCGTTCTCTGGAACCATTTCTATTTTATTAGTATCATTATTTGGAGTGATTTGCTCAAGAACTAGGTTTCCTTCAATAATTTTATCCTTTTTTCCTTTAACTTCTGCTATAGACTTTAGCCTCTTCCTCTTAATACAAAGAGGTTCTTCATCAGATTTTGTAGCTGAACTTGATGGGGGAACAAACTTAATAGTTTTAGAAACTGGAGCTTTACTTCTGGATGAATCAGCTCCCAAGGCCAAGTGTTTTCCTCTTCTTTCAGCCTGCAAGGGTTCAGTGATCCCTTGTCCTTATTTTCCTAGACCTTTACCTTCATATCCCATTTTTAACATCATCTGAGTGGCTTTCCCATATGTTTTTCCTTTCTCCTTTGTGAAGACTTCTGCAGTAGACCTTTTCTTGGAACTCCTCAACCTGGTCTGTGCTTGAGCCAATGGTTGTTCAACTACAACCTTCTTACCCTTTCCTTGTTCAATATTTTGTTTTTTAGTAGCTTCAAGACTTGTCCCTTTGCTACCACCAACACTACGAGGTATCTTCACAAGGAAAATTCCTAACCAGGATTTCTGATAATGGTCATATCTTACTGAGAATTCAAGGTCATTTTTTATGGGATATCTTGATTCAATCATGTCTGTTTGCACTCTCATAGTCCACCACTCATGAATCTTTCCTATCATCCAATCTGCACCTTTTTTTTGCATCCTAGCAATGGTGTTTTTAGTTAACACATGCCCCTCATTATTCCCTGGGTCAAAATGCAATACATGTTCATAAAATTCATGCCAAGGAGGCAATGGCTGCATTTGCTCAACATGCCATTCTAATGGAGCATCTTCATCATTATTTCTACAGGCTTCGATATCTGGCCTAACAGAGGTATGGTATACCTTCAATGGAATCCTATTCATAATAGCTTGTCTCTCTGCAAATCTATCTAGAGGGTCATATTTCCATCTCTGAGGGATTTCTATTAACCCCAAATCTCTTAGATCCTGAGCAATTTGCTCATTTTGACCTCGTTTAGAAACCACAATACCTTCAAGTTAGAAAGGCATGGTACATGTACCAGTTTTACCTATACCCATGCCATATTTCATATTAATATATTCAGTTTGCCTTACATATTCCAATGCAAATAATCTATCAGTAACATAATGAGGGAGTAAGAAAGGTTTTCCTGTAAAACCATACAACCTAATAACAATTCCCTGGGTGAGTATAAACCAATCACCTTCCTCAACATGTTTATTCTGTAAAATCTTCTCAACTATGGAGGTTAACCTTTTGACTTCCCCATACATTATTTTCAAAGCGGGACCTAGAAACTCCCTATTGAAATCATAATATGACTCGGTTCTGTACAACACATTGGTCCAATCATACATAGGTAAAGTCCTCCCTTTATGATCTTTATCATTAACAGAAATGAATGCTAGCTCTTTAGCCATAAAGAAAAAGAACAACCATACTAAATAGGAAGAGAAACAGAAAGAGTACTGAGAACCCCTCTTGATAGCAGACAACCCTTCATGTATTTCTTTAAACAAATACCCTGGCCAGTCAAAAAACATAGGTCGAATACTCTTATCCATAACTGTAGAGTCATAATTTTTTGGGTTAGATAGGCAATTGACCAAAGCAATTTGCCACCCATGAACCTTTTCATCAGTCTTTAACCCTGCCACCATAGCCAATATGGAAAATAATTCTGGGTTCTTAAATTCAGCTATGGGAATAGGAGTTTCAGGCATCCTTCCTCCATTAGGTGGATTTCTCAACTGTGTATAAAGAAAACTCTTGATTTTTTTAGAAGGAACGAAATATTTTGCCTGGTCTGCTGGGTCAAAAGCTTTGGGCTCAAGAGCGGGTACATACCCAGTGGCAAAAGCAAAAATAAAAGCATCTGGGTTTAGAGCAAAAAGCACTCTCCCATTCTTATTTGTAATCACCCTTTTCTTTTCATCGTAGAAATTTGCAATTGCTTTAACTAGTTCGGGGCAAGGGTGCACAGGAATATACACATACCAGTATAGCAACGAATGAAAAGCAAAAGTAGTAGGAGAAGACGCAGAAACCCCAATCGCCATTCTATCTTCAATATATTTTCAAATTTTTACTGGGTCCTTCCATGTTACCACTGTATCTCCAATTCTAGCATCTCTATCAACAAATTTTTCGCTCACTTCTTCTCCACGTCTTGTTGCTGAAGGTGAAGCAGACGGACCCGCCATTGTTGTTTTCTGAGCGTTCTTTTTTGGAGCCATGATATTTTGTCACACTGAACCTTTCTTTCTGAACTAAACTTGAACTAGGAGAAGCAGGAATAGAAAGTGATGCAACAGATTTTACTCAGGAGTAAAATTAGGGTTTTTACGTCAATTAGAAACATATGCATGGTGTGCATTAATTGCGGTTGGTGGGCTGGATTTGCTCGGATCCCCTTGTGCGTTGTTTCTGCCACCCTTTCGAATGTTTCAAAAACCTGACCAATGATTATTTGTTGTGCAAATTAAGGTTACACTTACCGAAGCTTTCCCATTTACAAAGGCGGTTCCTTTATGCAATTACTGAAAGGCCACGTGGCAAATTTTAAATTCCTATCGACAAACGATCATTCACCATTTTTAATAAAAGGAATGCATATCGAAGTTCTTTGAAAATGGTTTTCTCCCGCCAACAGTTGGAAAACCACGTGGCAATTTTGAATTTGAACCGCTATATCTGACAATATCACCCTTTCTAATTTCATCTCTTCTTTTGCTGGTGACTTCTGATTGGTCGCAGGATGCTGACAAAAATTCTCTAAACTAGAAATAAGTTTTTTAGAAATATTTACAAACTTACTATAATATACATTATATACATAAGTTTTATCCATTTTCTTATTTGAAATAGAGCTTTAAGTGAAAAGCATTCATTGTGATGGGTAGGACCATACCCTGCTGATCCTGTAACTGGAAAGAATTAAATTACCTTTCAACAATTATCTCGAAAGGGCCTTCCTAGAAAGCATCGAATTTGTCATGATTACCTGGCTTTGCTTTTTTCACATTCCATTTCAAAACCAGATCTCCCACTTTAAATTTTTTGCAGGTTGTCCTTTTGTTAAACCATCCTTCTGTGTCTACCATATGTTTCTGGTGATGATTATATGCCTGTTCTCTCTGTTCTTCTAATTGTAGAAGTTGCATTAATCGGGCATCCATAGGTTGACCTCCTTCTTCATTTATCTGATTTAGCAACTTTAGTGTTGGTATCTCCATATGTATAGGCAAAATAGCTTCCTTACCATAGACTAAAGAATAAGGTGATGTATTAATGGACTTTTTTATTGAAATCCTGTCAGCCCATAGTGCTTGATTAATCAAGGAATGCCAGTTCCTCTTATTATCTTCTAGCGTTCTTTTCAAAATTTTGAGGAGATTTTTATTTGTAGACTCAGCTAAACCATTACCCTATGGGTAATAATTGGAAGAAGTCTTCAAATATATGCCATATCTACTAGTAAACTCAATCATTTTTGCTCCGATGAAGGCTGATCCATTATCTGTAATTAGTGAATCTGGTACACCAAACCTTGTAATCAAGCTTTCCACAAATTCAATCACCACCTCCTGATCATATTTTTTAGTAGGGATAGCTTCAACCCACTTAGTAAAATAATCTGTGGTAGTAAGTATATACTTATGGCCAGTTGATGAATTAGGTTCTATTATCCCAATAAAGTCTAACCCCCACTACTGGAAAGGTTCTTCGACTTGGATAGGTTTTAAGGGCATAGGAGCATTCCTATTTCTCCCTACATATCTCTGACATTGCTCGCAACTTTTGGTAACCTTGTAAGTGTCTAAAAAAATGGAAGGCCAATAACAACCTGCTCGGAGTATCTTCAAAGTAGTGGATCTTCCTGAATAATGTCCTCTTGAGAGACCTCCATGGAATTATTTTAACACCTTTTGTTTCTCATATTCCCTTATACATTTCAAAAGTACACCATCTATATTTTTTTTGTACAACCCTTCTGATTGAAGGGTGTACTTCAAAGCTTGTGCTCTAAATATTCTTCTTTGTGAAGCATTCAGACTTTGAGGACACATCCCAGTCTGAAAATACTCCACAAGGTCATCAATCCAATCAGTGTTTCTCGGACTTGGATCTGATTATGTATTAGCCATCACACCTTGGGGTTTCACATGCTCATTTATAGCCTGTTTGGCCAATTCTTGACATAGGGCTCTACCTCTTACTATCTTTGTTGGATGTATCTCTACATCATATTCCTGTATCTTAGTCACCCAACCAACTCTTTTTTCACCAAGTTCTCCTTGTATTATAAAGTTTTTGACATCAGGATGAATCACATAAACAATGATTTTGCTCTGTGATAGAAAATGCTTAAATTTTTTCAAGGATTTCATGACAACATAAACTTGTTTTTCAATAAAATTGTATCTCTCCTCGTGATCGTGCATGGTGGAACTCAGAAAAGCTATGGGTCTCTCTTCATTATCTATCCCTTTCTGTGTAAGAACTGCAACATAACTTTCTGGTTCACCAACAACATATAGAATAAAATCCCGTGAGTAATCGGGATTAACCAGTATAGGTGCTTGTGCTATCTCTTCTAGGATTTTCCTGAAAGCATTCTTCCTTGTATCAGTCCATTTGAAAGGTGCATATTTTTTCAATAATTCAGTCATTGGTTTAACAATCTGTGCAAAATCTGCAACAAATTTTTGCACAAAGTTTATTTGTCCAAAGAAATATTGCAAGCCTTTCTTATTAACTGGTAGAGACAGTTCTAGAAGTGCTTTCACTCTATCAGGATCAATTGCTAATCCAGCTTTAGAGATGACATGACCAAGTAAGATACCTTCTTCTACAACAAATATGGATTTCTTTGGGTTCAAAGATATTCCAAATTCTCTACATTTCTCAAATACTTGTTCAAGGTGTGTTATATGATCTTGCTCATGATGAGAAAAGATAATCATATCATCTAAATAAATAACTATAATTTTGCTAGCAAGTTCACCAAAGGCTACATCCATTGCTCTTTGGAAAGTTGCTTCGGCATTAGACAAACCAAAAGGTATTCTCTGGTAGGAAAATGTACCCCATTTTGTGGTAAAAGCGGTCTTGAATTGATCTTCATCTCTGACCCATACCTGGTTATACCCTGAAAAACCATCTAGTAAAGAAAACCTTTCTGCCCCTACAACTGTGTGTAAAATTTGATCAATCTGAGGAAGAGGGTAATGGTCTTTGAGTGATGCTCTATTTAAATTCTTGAAGTCTACACACAATCTAATGTCTCCATTTTTCTTCCTGACTGGTACCAAGTTCGCCACCCAGGTAGAATGTTTAATAGGATACACTATTTTAGCTTGAAGAAGTTTTAGCAATTCCTGCTTCATCAAAGACTCTATCTTTGGGTTTACCGGTCTCTACTTTTGCCTAAAAAGCTTGGCTTCTTCTTCTAATTTGATAGTGTGTTGGATAACCTCTTTTCTATACACCTTTAGATCACTATACACCCAAGCTATGATATCAGGAAATTTCTTGCATAATTCCTTGATTTGGTTCAATTCTTCTTCTGTACAACTAACCCCTACTTTAATCATCTTTCCCGGTTCTAACTCCACTTCTTTATACCGACGTTTATCAAATTTTATTTTATGGCCTATAGCCCTATCATTGTTATCAAACAAACTCTCAAGGGTGATAAGTCCCTTAGGGATATGATTATTCTTCAACTGAATCATATCTTCTTCTTCTTCATCTTGCAGATTCCTGTCACTCGAACAATTCATTTCATAGATTAAAAAATCTAATATTTGCTCATCATTTTCAAAAACTTGCCAGAAGACATTCTTATCTAGCATTGAAGGTCTATATATGAGTCTAACCATCTTGGATTTCTGAATAACATTACTGACAAGACATAAATTAGCTCCCACTGATGCCAATAAATCTGCGTGGGTATTCTATTCTCTAGGAATAGACTTCATATTTAGAGCTTCAAAGGCTTCTAAGAGATCCCATACTTTATTTCTATAAGCCTTTAAATAATGTTGTTTACTGATACATTTCTTTGTGACTTGATTCACAATAAGTTTTGAGTCTCCATAAATGAGTAGCTGTTTCACTCCCAGTTTTTCAGCTTTCCTCAGTCCTAAACAAAGTGCCTCATACTCTACTGCATTATTGGTGCAGCTCCAAGTCAACCTGTAAGAGAAAACTCTTTCCTTCCCTATGGGAGAAATCAAAACTATTCTAGCACCAGCTCCATTCTTACACCTAGCTCCATCAAAGAAAAGCTTCCACATCTGATTAGTAGAGTTATTTTCTTCGATAGCAGGTGTCGATTGTTTTTTTGGTTTTTCAATGGAATAACTTCCTATTTCTGTCTCTACCATGGCATTGAAATCCTGTAGAGAAAATTGATCTTCTTCTTGAAGATCTTCTAAGGTCTCTTCCATTAGATCCACTTCTTTAATTTCTTCCGTCATTATATTCATGGTGTCAGCGTCCCCTATTTTTTCTACATGAAAAGTAGATGGTTTCTCATTAAATATCTTAATCCTCCTACCTTTGAAAGGTATTTCTAAATGTGAGTAATCCAGAGATAGGTATCCTCCTATTTTTGCAGTGAATTCTCTAGATAAGCACATACCAAAGTATGGTGCCAAATCTACCACGACTACTTCTTGTATAACCACCATTTGGGGCATCTTGTGAAGCTGTATGGGAATGTCTTTAATTACCCCTACAGTTTTTACTGGAGTACCATCCAACTGTAGGACACCTGGATTGCTCCTAGTGTATTCCATTCCCATAATGTCACATACTTCTTTGGGTATTACTGTAGTAGCAGCACCTGAATCTATCATGCAGTTGTGAACCACCCATCCTTCCATTTGAAGAGATAAATAAAAGGGAGGAGGTCTATTATTTCCAGTAGCAGATGTTAGATTTTCTCGGACTGTATTTGAAGGGGAAATATTTTTACCTTTACCTTTCATTGTCTTTAGAGATTCTTGTAGGAGATCAATTTGACCAGGGAATTGAAGAGCATCATACATACTCGCCTTTGAGGGAGTCTTCTTCATTTCTTCAACTATGTTGAATGTAGGAGATTCAACAATTTTTTCTCTTTCCTTGGTGAAGGTATCATACCTATTTCTGTATCCTTGGGTAGCTTCGGTCCTTTGCCTTTTTTTTAATGAAGGGAATCTCAACCTCTCCTTAGCTTGGTCTTGAGTCTCAGTTTCTTTTCATGGAGTAAATTCTTTATGTATTTCTTGCCCTTGGCTTTGGGCTAGAATCTGAGATTTCTCATAAGGCAAATTCCCTTTGGGAGCTATTTTGGGAGCTGGAGGAAAACTTAAAGGTTGAAGTTCCTTAGGATCTACCTACAGAGGTTTTTTACCCGATCTGGTTAGAACTGCAACTTGTTCTACCATAGGCATCATGAAGTTGTGGTCATTTTCTCTAATCATATTTACATGACCTTTCATGCTTTTCTCTACTTTCTCAATAGCTATACTTTGTACATAATGTTGATGGATCATACATGAACTCTCTCCATGTGGATCATTACACGTGGTGCACCAGTAATCAGAATTTGCAGAAGGCTCAGCAACATCTTCTATTTCATTTGTATAAATGACATTTGATCTTTCCTGTCCCTTGTTACTTGACTGCATTGCATCTCTTGTTATCTGAGGAAACCTTCTTGGTTGAAAATTCCTCTCAGCTTCTCTTTTCTTCATTGAAGTCATATCATTTGCTAGATTTTTCATTGTATCCAGTATAAGAGTGAGCTGATTATCAGGGACTGACTGAGGTGGTGGTGCAGGTAATGCGAGGATTGTAGGAATAGGAGGTAATGCCAGAGAGTTCTGAGGCATTTGTATGGTAGGAATGGAAGGTGGCCCATTCCATTTTTGGAGATCTACATTTGGAAAATGAGAAGCACTGGAAGAAGTAGCATTGGGAGCTTGGGGAATATCAAGAAAAATAGGTATTATTGCTTTAGGCGGATATCTTCCTATGGCAATAAGATCTCTTTCTGCTATAGAAGCTTGTTGATAAATGGTAGGGAAAGTGAATATTCATGACTACCATATTATCATACTGATATCTGTATCAAAATCTCTTAAGTAATAATATATTGCTTGCTCAGTGGTCGATTTCAATCTTGTGGGAACTCTCTCCCAGGTGCGACTGAATCAAATATTAAAATCAACAATCTCCTCTTGAGGATGTTTCTTTATAATGGTGAACTGGCTGAGTAGGGAGAATGGATCTGCATGTTGATTGAACTCATCAACAAGTTTACCAGCGAGCTTTGCCCAGGTCATGATTGTTTGAGGAGGGAGTGCTCTGTACCAATAGAGCATTTTTCCTTTTAAGGAAATCACTAGCAATCTGATCATCACGTCTTCCTGAGTGATGTTATAAGTTGCCACCAAAGTTGCAACATCTAAACAATGTTCATATGTCGTTTTACCTATTCCGTCATATGAAGGCAACGCCTTCAACGTTGCTGCAGGAATCGGATTCTGAGCCACCAAATTTAGTGGACCCATGTGGTTCCATGTGAGATAAGTTGGTGGAGGAGCAGCCATTGTAGCAACTATACTTGCTTGTATTATAGAACTATTGGTAGTCGTTGAAAATGGATTAATACTAGAAATAGGTAAAACATAGGGTACAAGGGTGGTAATACTAGTAGCAGGTGGATTGGATCTAGCAGATAAAATTGGATGCACCTTTAGGCTACTAAGATGTAACTCAAAGAACTCAATGGGTTCTTCTGAGTTTCTTGCTTTAGATCTGGTTATCATATAAGTAAATAATCATGAGTTTTTAACTAGATAAATAGATAAGGTATTTCTTGGGTCTATACCTTCGGACGGAGTCGCCAGGTGATTTGATTTAGATTTTAAAGATCAAAGGCAAACACCAAACCTTATAGAATATTGTGGGATTTAGGGTCCCACCAGGCGTGCCAAAAACTGTTGGAACAAAATCTGCTTGTGGTTGTTATTTGCACCTTGATTTTGTCAACATTGAATAGATGAAACTGATCGTTAGATCTTTCGTCTAATCTCCAGAGGAGGTTGGTTCCTTAATGGTTTTTATGGGAAAAGGGAACTGAAATAAGGGGAAATATAGTCGAGGCTAGAGCTTGAATATGGTATAGATTAAACAACAACTAATATGAACACATATACTTTACTTGTTAAAGCATTTAATATTATCTCCATGCAGAAATCATGAATTTCCCAATGTGATTTAGATCTCTATCTAACACATGTATATATCATATTTCAACTCCAACAATATGATTTATGTTTTATGTAAGTCCAGATTTTAGAACAAACATAATCTATATTTCAATAATGTGAATAGAAGTGAGAAATGTTAACACATACATTTGCACACTGTGAACCAGAAGCTAAATAGAAGCGTAATTGTATTGCTTGTATTCAAAGTACATATATTCAATCTTGTAAACGTCTAAGAGCCGACCTCTTTTCATAGTATGTTTACCCTTATATATACCCTATGGGGAATCTCTATAATTAGTACATTTTGACCTATAATCAATTACAAGCAATCAGAATATAATCATGCTTCCATATCCTTTGCATGGCTTCCAACAAACAAACTCTAATAACAAGAATCTAGGAATTGATTTACTCCACTATCTACTTCCAGTTACTGACACGGGCTCTTGAAGGCATCTTATTTATTACTAAATATATTTATGTCGGCAAAAGCTAGTCATGTCACAAAATCGTGACACTTTTTCCTTTATGGCCCTTTCAGACTACTTCATGAGCGAAAACTTGCCATGTCGTGAAATCGTGACACCTTCTCCTTTTGGGCTCCTTCGGGCTGCGTTGTGGGCAAAAATCTACCAAGTCACGAAATCATGACATCTTCTTGTACTTCATCCTTTTCGAGCAACATGCTGGCGAAAACTTGCCCTATCACGAAATCGTGACACTCCTTTCCTCTTTTCTCCTTCGATCGGTTTTATGGGCGAAAACCCGTCATATCACGAAATCGCGATGCTTTCCTGCTTTCTGACCTCTTTGAGCCACATCCTGACGAAAAATCGACATGTCGTGAAATCACGACCTTCTTCATGCCTTAGCCAATTCTTTGCCTCATGTCTCAAAAATGAAATGTTGGTCTTTCTATGCAAAAAATATGCTATCTACTGGAGGTAGTCTTTTTAGACTAACATGTTCTCAACCACTTGCACTTTTTATTCCCAATATCATTCAATACTCATGCACAACTTGTTCTCAAACCCTAGCTCATATATTTCCAGTTTCAATCAAATCAATGCACAATTACTCTCAACTTCAATCAATCACTAATGCACATCAAATCAATCCTTATACCTCCAACCATATTTCAACAAAATATTTTCCTCAAACAAAACCACCTTGAGAAGGAGTTAAATCACCATACCTCTAAAAACTTGACTTGATGAAGATGTGCCCTCAAAACCTATCACAAAATAGTTTTCTTTTCTTTTGCCACTTCAAAAATAGGTTAGCAAATCTCCTTTTCAAATCATCCACATTAAAACCCTTCTTAAAAATATATGCACAATAATACTTTATAACTCCTTTTTAGTCTCACAAAATAAAGCTTGTAATAATGACTAAACCCTCAATTTTATTTTTCTATGATTTGCCAAAAATACAAATAGCAATGATCATAAATACACCTTATTTCTCCTTTCTAAAAACATGCAAAATTACAAGTCACAATAATCACAAATACACCTTATTTCTCCTTTCTAAAAACATGCAAAATTACAAATCACAATAATCATAAATACACCTTATTTCTCCTTTCTAAAAACATTCAACAATTACAAATAATAATAATCTCAAATATACCTTATAATATCTTCTCAAACCTTATTTCTCCTATTAATGATTCTCTATAATCACAATACTTAAGACTTTCCAGAAAGATCCCTTATTCTAACACCACCACAAACCTTATAACACCTTTTAATAATATGCAAAAATTAAATCATTTAAACCAACACTTTATACCTTATCTCTCCTAATACACTTTATAAAAATTTAATACCTTTTTCTGCCACAATTCAAACTCCTGCCCTCATGTGAAGTAGCGCTTTCCCAAGCACTCTATGACCAGTTGTGCTACCATGGTTGGTAGCACCAAAAGGGGGCCTACAAGATATAACCCTGTATTTGCCTCAACAAACCATGAAGTAACTCAAAAAACCATCATCGAGGGGACTTGACCCTCAAACCTCCTCTACCGCAAAGCTCACACACAAAGCCATCAACTAGTTGGGCTACACTAGCAAGCGAGACTCAAAAGTGAATTTGAAATATTTATCTCAGGTTTTCACACATCAATAATTTCGTTGCCTTCACTTGTCTGCCATTCGCTTTATCAAAAAAAATTATTCTTGAAATAGTGCATGCGATTCTTAGATCCCAAAGGCAAATAAAACATCATGTATTTATATGCACTCCTTGGTTTTTGACAATGTCGACACTTTATGATTTCAAAAACTTCATTCGAACGTTGGTGCCATTTGCTTTGATTATAATATTTAAATTTTTAATTTAAATATTATAAGGTTAACCTTTTTTTTTAACTTTGTAGTGATTAAAACCTTTAGTGGCCCAACCTTGAATTTATTTGTATAAACCTTTGTCCTTCCTTTGAAAAAACCTTTGGCCTTCCTTTTATAAAACTTTGTCCTTAGGCCTTTTAAACCTTTATTAAATATTTTTGTCACAAACCTTCAAACTTTTATAATTATTAAATCTCTTTGTCCCAATCCTTTAAACCTTGTTGTCCTTCTATTTATAAACCTTTGTCCTCAAGCCTCTTGAACCTTTATAAACTCTCTTTATAATATTTAAATATTATAATCCTTAAACATATTTGCCTTGCTTTCCATTGTCCAACCTTGTAAACTCATCATTCTTGAAGAATATTTTTACCTTGAATACCATGCTCTTTTGACATCAATCCTTTGACATCAATGACAACTCAATATTTCCAACAATCTCCCCCTTTGTCATTGATGGCAACCCTTACACAAATTTTCTTTTACTGCAACTGGATTCCCAAACTGCTCCCCTTGACAAGCTGCTCCCCCTTACTGAAATCTCTCCCCCTCACTAAAATCTCTCCCCCTTTGACATCAATGGCAAAGGGCTCCTTTTGGGGCTAAAAATAAAACACTTAGCTCAACCCCCTCACCACCTCCTTTTCTTGAGGTGATTAATTTTGGTATGGGAGTAAAGCTACTCCCAACTTACAATGCTCTTCTTATTTTTCAATTTTCTTTTTCCACACCTTTGTAGTCATACCCTTTTGATCATTTTGAGCATCCTTTTTCTTGCTTGTCTTTGGAAGTTTCGAAAACTCTGTTCTACACCATTTTGCTTTATGCCCAAAATTATTACAATTGAAACACATGATGTTGTAGTCCTTGAAAGGTGCAAATGACTTGAAATTTCTCTTGGTGAAGCCATAATCATTCTTACCATGAACCTTGCAATGTATAGCTTTATGACCAAAATTATTGCAATTGAAACACATGATGTTGTAGTCCTTGAAAGGTGCAAATGACTTGAAATTTCTCTTGGTGAAGCCATAATCATTTTTATCATGAACCCTGCAATGTATAGCTTTATGACCAAAATAATTACATGAGAAACAATAACCTTGGAAGAAATATTCATCTTGCCTTGATCTCATGGTTCTTTCTTTACTTTTCTTGTGATGGTCTCTGTTCCTTGATGATTCTTTGTTTGCTTCCTCTTTGATACTATCACCTCTCAACACATCAGCATAGGTCTTAGGCTCTTCTTCAATTCCTTTCTTTGATTCTTTTATTCCTTTTGAGCTTGACTCTTCTTTTTGTTTCTCTTGACCTTCTTCAAAACCAAGTCCTATTTTTATAAATGGAGATCTTTGTGCTTTGATAATATCATTCAAGATTTCTATGCTTTTCTCAAACCTGATATTTTGTTGTAGCTTTTCAACTTCCTTCTTTAGAGAAACAACCTCATGTTCCAGTATTTCACATTCCAACTCTTTTGCCTTTAATTGCTCAACCATACCTTCTTCAACTTTCCTTACCTCTTCAACTTTAATGTTTAAGTCAGTGAGATCTTGTAGAAGCTTTGCCTTTATTTTCTCATCCTCTTGTACTTGAGCCTTCAAACTTAAGTTCTCCCTTTTCAACTCTTCAATATCAACAACAAATTCCTTTTCCATATCAACTGTGGCTTCCTCTTCCTTTTCTGAATATTTCTCTTTTTCTAGGTCTTTAATCACAAGAGCATCTTCTTTCTCTTCTTCTTGGTCTTTGACAATAGGAGCATCTTCATTCTCTTCTTCTTGGTTTTTGACAATAGGAGCATCTTCATTCTCTTGCTTGCCTTGATTGTGCCTATTTTTCTTTTCATGATAAAATCTTCTTTCTTTCTTCTTCTTGTATTTTTTTCTTCTTCACTGCTACTATTCCCATCTTCTGGACAATTAGTTGCATAGTGACCAATGTTACCACAACTAAAACATTTGTTTTTTCTTGGATCCTTCTTATTTCTTCTCACAAAGTTAGCCTCTTCTTCACTACTACTATTTTCATCTTGTGGACAATTAGCTACATAGTGACCAATGTTACCACAACTAAAACATTTGTGTTTTCTTGGATCCTTCTTATTTCTTCTCTCAAAGTTAGTCTCTTCTCCACTGCTTGACTCTTTACTTGATTCTGGTTCTTTATTCTTTACCTCCTTTGAAGCTTTAAAATCTACCTCTCTTTTTTATGTTTGATATTTTTCTATCCTCATCTTAAAGGTTGTGAGCATCCCATGTAGCTCATCCATACTCAAGAAAGCATAGTTAGTCCCATCAAATAATGATGCCCTGTTTGATGAAAACCCTTCCTAATGTGCCATGTGTGTTCTTGTAAGATCTTCCTTCAAGTTGTTAGGCTTTCACAAAGGAACCCGCTCTGATACCAATTGAAGAACACAAGCTTATACTGAGAGGGGGTGAACAGTATAAGATAAAACTTTTTACTTTTCTTTCCAAAGTAGTATTATCCAATATTATCAATTGCAATAATGAATAATTTGTACAGATCATCACACACATAAGAGACACAAATTTAATGTGGTTCACCCAATGTGGGCTACATCCACGGAGAAAATATTTCTTATAAATTTTCTCAACAAATATCTTGGGAACCAAATCCCTATTACAATATTTATGGGCACCAACCCAAAGGAGATACCAATCCCCTATGCTCTAGTTCGTGGACCTCTATCCATAGGAGACACCAATCTCTTTTGCTCTGGTTCATGGACCTCTATCCATAGGAGACACCAATCCCCTTTGCTTTGGTTTATGGACCTCTATCCATAGGAGACACCAATCCCCTTTGCTCTGGTTCATGGACCTCTATCCATAGGAGACACCAATCCCCTTTGCTCTAGTTCATGGACCTCTATCCATAGGAGACACCAATCCCCTTTGCTCTAGTTTATGGACCTCTATCCATAGGAGACACCAATCCCCTTTTCTCTGGTTCATGGACCTCTATCCATAGGAGACACCAATATCATTTGCTCTAGTTTGTGGACTTCTATCCATAGGAGACACCAATCCCCTTTGCTCTAATCTGCTCCAAACCTTTACACAAGGCTTGCTTCAAACCTACTCCAAGCCTACACATAAGGCTTGCTCAAATCTGCTCCAAGCCTACACACAAGGCTTGCTCAAATCTACTCCAAAACCTGCTCTCAACTTTGCTCAAATCTACTCTAAAAACCTGCTCAATCCAACTCACAAAACTTGCTCAAACATTCCCAATTCTTGCATAGAAACCATTGCATATATCTTTCCCAAAAGTTCTTTCTTTGACTAAAGTAATTCAGACATATTCTACCCAGAATTATTTTTCTTCATGAACATATAGAGAATGATATGCATTACAAACAATCAATATGTTCTTCTCACATTCATTAAGTTTGTCGCTTTCACATGTCTCACATTTATTTGCATTCACAAGATAGCTCTAGTCTAGCACTTGATAATTGACCTTCTTATGTACTCCCAAAACCAATCAAACCAATGCACAAGTTTGCTTCACAAAAATGGTCTATAACCCTTGCAAATTTGCTCTCAATATCAATCACAATAATGCATAAATTTGTTTCACAAAAACTGGTCTATAACCCTTGCAAATTTTCACTTCAATTTCACTCAAAGAAATGCACAATTATGTTCTCAACCACTTGCACTTTTTATTCCCAATATCATTCAATACTCATGCACAACTTGTTCTCAAACCCTAGCTCATATATTTCTAGTTTCAATCAAAGCAATGCACAATTACTCTCAACTTCAATCAATCACTAATGCACATCAAATCAATCCTTATACCTCCAACCATATTTCAACAAAATGTTTTTCTCAAACAAAACCACCTTGAGAAGGAGTTAAATCACCATACCTCTAAAAACTGCCTTGATGAAGATGTGCCCTCAAAACCTGTCACAAAATAGTTTTCTTTTCTTTTGCCACTTCAAAAATAGGTTAGCAAATCTCCTTTTCAAATCATCCACATTAAAACCCTTCTTAAAAAAAAAAGCACAATAATACTTTATAACTCCTTTTTAGTCTCACAAAATAAAGCTTGTAATAATGACTAAACCCTCAATTTTCTTTTTCTATGATTTGCCAAAAATACAAATAGCAATGATCATAAATACACCTTATTTCTCCTTTCTAAAAACATGCAAAATTACAAGTCACAATAATCACAAATACACCTTATTTCTCCTTTCTAAAAACATGCAAAATTACAAATCACAATAATCATAAATACACCTTATTTCTCCTTTCTAAAAATATTCAACAATTACAAATAATAATAATCTCAAATATACCTTATAATATCTTCTCAAACCTTATTTCTCCTATTAATGATTCTCTATAATCACAATACTTAAGACTTTCCAGAAAGACCCCTTATTCTAACACCACCACAAACCTTATAACACCTTTTAATAATATGCAAAAATTAAATCATTTAAACCAACACTTTATACCTTATCTCTCCTAATACACTTTATAAAAATTTAATACCTTTTTTCTACCATAATTTGAACTCCTGCCCTCATGCGAAGCAACACTTTCCCAAGTGCTCTACGACCAATTGTGCTGCCACGACTGGTAGCACCAAAAGGGGACCCGCAAGATATAACCTTGTCTCTGCCTCAAAAAACCATGAAGTAACTTAGCAAAACCATCATCGAGGGGACTCAACCCTCAAATCTCCTCTACCGCAGTGCTCACACACAAAGCCAGTGACCAATTGGGCTACACCAACAGGCGAGACTCAAAAGTGAATTCAAAATATTTATCTTAGGTTTTCGTGCATCAATAATTTTGTTGCCTTCACTTGTCTACCATTCACTTTATCAAAAATTATTATTCTCGAAATAGTGCATGTGATTCTTAGATCCCAAAGGCAAATAAAACATCATGTATTTATATGCACTCCTTGGTTTTTGATGACGTCGACACTTTATGATTTCAAAAACTTCATTCGAACGTTGGCGCCATTTGCTTTGATTATAATATATAAATTTTTAATTTAAATATTATAAGGTTAACCTTTTGTGGCCCAACCTTGACTTTATCTGTATAAACCTTTGTCCTTCCTTTGAAAAAAAAATTGGCCTTCTTGTTATAAAACATTGTCCTTAGGCCTTTTAAACCTTTATTAAATTTTTTTGTCACAAACCTTCAAACTTTTATAATTATTAAATCTCTTTGCTCCAATCCTTTAAACCTTTTTATCCTTATCTTTATAAACCTTTGTCCTCAAGCCTCTTGAACCTTTATAAAACTCTCTTTATAATATTTAAATATTATAATCCTTAAACATATTTGCCTTGCTTTCCATTGTCCAACCTTGTAAACTCATCATTCTTGAAGAATATTTATGCCTTGAATACCATGCTCTTTTGACATCAATCCTTTGACATCAATGACAACTCAATATTTCCAACAACACCTATAGAAGTTTGCACACTAGTACAATAGGCCCACAAGATAGGATACAACCAGATATGACAATCACAACATATCTTACCAACTTCTTAAGGATATTAACTAAGGATTTATTAGATGCTTCGACTTGACCATTACCCTAAGGGTAATATGGAGTTGACCATTTGTGCATAATCTTGTACTTAGCATAAATTTTATAGATATCCTTGTTCTTGAAAGGAGTGTCATTGTTAGAGATAATTACTAGAGGAATACCATACCTACAAAGGATCTGGTTGAAAATGAACTTAGAGACTTGAGATCTAGTCACCATAGCTAGGGGCATGGCTTCCACCCACTTGGTGAAGTACTTAGTAGCCATGATGATAAAATTGTGACCATAAAATGATGTGGGGTTAATCTTCCCTAAAATTTTCAATCCCCACATGAAGTAGGGGAAGAAATTACCTAAAGGTTTTGAGAAGGAGCATGAACAAGGTTTTCATGGTGTTGACACTTTTCACAACATTGAATATAGTCACATGCATATTTCTCCATGGAAGGCCAATAGTAGCTGATCCAACGGAGTTTCTTAGCAATAGAATTACCACTAAAATGATCTTGGCATGACCCTTCATGAGCTTCACTAAGGGATAGCTAAGCTTTATCAGAGTTAAGGCATCGTAAGAGAATACCCTAAAAAAGAGTTGATATAAATTATTGCCAATTATCACAAATTGACATGCTCTTTTTTGCAAAATCTTATGTTGATTATGGTCTAAGCCATTAGGCATTGAACCATCCTTAAGGAAATTAAATATTTTTGTGTACCAAGGCTCAGATTGAGAAACTCCAATGTTTAGGATATCTAATGAAACAAGGCTAGACCTAAGGGATGCAAGCTCTTAGAGTTGTCAAATAATAATCATTGCTTGATCATCTTCTAACTCCAAGGGGATAAGGGATGTAGCAATGACCATGGCATATGGTAGTTGGAGGATCTAGGGATAGACTCTATGGTTACCCTATCAAAGGTGAAAACAATCTTGGCAATAATCACTTCATAAGGTTTTAGTTTACCATATTTAGTTTGATAAATGTTGTTGATATAATTAACCACAAGTTGAGAATCACAAAATATGTATAGGAATATAACCTTTAAGTCTAAGGATTTCCTAAGACCTAGGATCAAGGCTTCATATTTTCCAGTATTATTAGTGCAAGAGAAACAAAGATTGAAGGAAACTGGGATGAGTTTTTTTTATGGGGTGACTAGAATAATCCTAGCACCAATGACCTTTAAGCATTGGATCTATCAAAAAACAAAGTCTAATACTTAGGCTCTTTTACTTCTAAGCTAAGGCACTCATAAAGAAACTTGATAAGTAAAGGATGGGAGAAATCTAGGGGAGTAGTGTCTAGCAGGTTAGCAATGACCTGATCTTTTATAATATTTTTACCTATAAAGGTTAATTAAAATTCACATCGGCTTCACCAAAGATGTAGATGAGGGGAAAACTTCCCACCGCGTATGATTTTCAATGGATCCATTAGGAGTCGAGGTGACTGTGGGACTGTTGTATTTCCTCTACACTCAAGGATATGGGAGTTCAAAGGGTTCACCAGGAATGGTTTTAGGACTCGCTCCAAGTTCAGTATGGAATGTTTGATGTGTCTATTTGAACAAGCATCTATATTTGGTCTTGCTAAGATCTAAACAATAAAGAATTAAAAATTAATGTAGGGTAAACAATGATACAAACAAACAAAGGACTATTCCTAGAATAATTCTTTGTTTCAATGAAGCCTATCTTTAAACTTGCAAGAAAGTGAATCTTTTCTTTTCAAGAAAAGGTCTAATAGAGTGTGCAAACAAGATTAGCCTAGATACAAACTATATGTTTTTCTCTTTCGATGCCTAGAAACGAAATCAAAATTTCTTATTTTTCTTATGTTCTAAATCTAGAAATAAACAGAAATGGACAAATGGACACAACAAACAACCTACCAAATCTACCAGAGAACTTACTTGATCTAGTGATTTATCCTAGCCAAATTCATGCCCCATAAATTAATGACTATGAATTTGGTTAGACCTACAAAGCAACTTCAAAACCTTATAAAAATTTATCAGTGTTTGGGGGCCTACTTAGGTTGCTATGTGATTGAGCTTGGAGGTACAATAGTCAAGACCCCTTGGTCCTTTTAGTTGATCGTTCAAAAATTAAAATGATTGTTGATATTTAGGAACAAGAAAAACAAGATACATCATGAAATAATAAAAAAAGAGTGCAAGCAAGATGGATGCAATGGAAAATAATTATGCAAATGAGAACCTAGGATTTGGGAGCAAAATCCCAAGCTATTTTTAACCAAATTTGTGCCCCATAATTAGTAGGCATGAATCCAAAAACAAAGGAGAAAACCAAATTTTCACCCCATAAGGGAGGGGCATGAATTCATGAAAGAGAATTTACAACAATCTATAAATGTGAAATGTAGCAAATTACTAAGTATTAACTATGAAAAGAACTAAATAAGATAGAAAAACCTAATAAGTGTGTGGAGGAAGCAAGAGCAAAGGTAGTAACCAAGATGGAAGACCTATCCTCTTTCTCTAGAAGATAAATAATAGGTGTAATTTGTCATCGAATCTTCTCCACTTACTCATTCACAATAGTAGATCATAAGAAGCACACAATAAAGTAGAGCATATAGAGCATTCCAAGAGCATTCAAATATTAAGAGCATCAAGAACATAAGATCAATATAGGTAAAAGAGGAGTCCAATACTCATATTTATAGGGGGTTTGGATAGGAAAAAAGGGAGGAAAATGAAAAACAACATTGGTCAAGAACCAATGTCACAAAGGTCAACCAAAAACTTAGGTTTTTTAGAGAAAAATCCAAAATTGTTGAATTTGCACCACGTCTTGGGAAGACTACGAACTCAACAAGGCTAGGAGAAAAAACAAAGAAAAGGAGGGGAAAGAAGCCCAAACTTGCACTTAGCAACTTTGAGGGACTTCTTAGGGATTATAAGGGGAAAATGACTCATTTTTATGGGCCAATTTTCTGTCTAGAAATTCTTTAGTTTTATCTTTTCATGTTGAATTGCTATAAACTAAATATGATTCTTCTTTACTTCATCTAATATCTAAGTTGGTTAATATGATTTTGAAGTATGCTCATTCTATTCTATCTCTTGACTGATGTTGGCAGACCCCTTCTCAAGCACTGCTCTCAAAGATAACTCATTCTCAAAACCCCCATACATATTCTTAGGCTAAGGATCAACCATAATGGGAAGATACTATAATGGTATAATATAAGGCTTTGATAAATAATATGACTTAGACATTGCTTCCTCTTCTAGAATGAAATAATATTGTTGGAAACAAATGGGTCCACAAGAACAAATATACTTTGGATGGTCATGTGGAGAAGCATAAGACACTCCTTGTTGCTATTCTCTCAATTGGAGGGCGTGGACTATTTTGAAAAATTTGCACCAATGGATAGTATGGACTCAATAAGGATTATTCTCTCCATTGTTACCTCATGTGGATGGAAGGTACATCAAATGGATATGAAAAGTGCCTTTTCACATGGGATATTTAGGAGGAAATCTACATGTAGTAACCATCTAGTTTTGATGTTGAATATCCCATTTCATTGATTTATCGTTTAACTAGATCCTTTTATGAACTTAAGTAGTAGCCTCATGCATGGTATAAGAATATTATTTTCTTTTTTCTTAGTTTTTGGTTTTAGCAATGTGAGTATGAACATGGTGCTTACATCAAACCTCAATATGGGAAACCTTTGGTGATTTTTTAATATGTTGATGATCTTCTCATCACTCATAGATCTTCTATTTTGATCCAATACATAAAGTCATGACTTTTTTCCACTTTTGAGATGTTAAATTTGAGACTTCAATATTATATTTTGGGTATTCAAATTGATTAGATAGATTCTAGAATCACCTTTTCTCATATCAAGGATGTAATAAATCTCTTTTAGAAATTTAGGATGGAGGATCAAAATTTTACTCAAACTCTTTTTGCTTCATACTTGAAGCTTTGGTATGATTGTACCACTCCCTTGGTGGATAGTGCACTATAGTAATCTCTTATGGGGGGACTTCTCTATCTTACTCACACTAGACTTGATATAACTTTTGCTATTAGTTATTACTCCAAATATATGTAGGTACCTTGAGAAAGTCACTAGACAACAACCAAGAGGACTCTCATATATATTTGAGGGACCTATTAGATGGGTATTCGTTAGAAAAATAATTAAAGAGGGTTAGGGGGGGGACAGATGTGGGTGATGGTTGTTGTTGAGTCATTTTTTTTTTTGGGTCTTAGTTTTTTGTGTGGTGGGGGTTGGTGGTGTGGTGTTTTCGTTTATTAATTTATAAATATAAAATTTTAATATTTAAAAAAAAAAAAAAAAAAAAAAAAAAAAAAAAAGGGGGGACCCCGGGGAGGGGCAGTGGCGGATTTGGTGTCTATGTCACTACTCTATTGGTTCTACTCTATTTTTTTAAGGAGTTTTAGATATTTATTGGGCTAGTGAGTTTGATGGGTAATGGTCCATCATAGGATTTGTGCTTTATTTGGGATCTGATCATGTTTCTTGGTGATCTAGAAGCTAATACACTATTTCTCATTCTTCCATGGAGGCTAAATATTATGCTACTAATGACACAACTAGTCATCATAGGTGGACACTCATGATTTTGGATGATATTGACATTCAAAGTTTTCCAATCACTCTTCAGTGTGATAATTGGAGAATCATCCAACTTGTATGCAATACAATTTTCATCAATGGATAAAGTACATAGAGATATGGTTGCACTAAAAAAGTACATAGAGATATGGATGCACTTTATGAGATGGCTTCATGCACATGGGATGCCTGATCTAGTTTTTGTGCCTTCATCATAGCAGAAAATGGATATTCCGATCAAGATCATGCCCAAGATCATTTTTATGTGCATATAGAAGCTCCTTGGGGTAGGACAATGTCCCCTAAGGGGGGATGACAAATAAGGGTCTCTCTCCATATCCCTTGTTTAGCTTAAGGAGGATGTTGCAATATGTGGTGGTTAAACTTCTCTTGAAACCATGGCTAACATTTGCACTTCTATTGTTCATATTTACCCTCTGGGCCCATGTAAACCTTGAAAAATATACTTAAATAATATTTTATTCTTGAAGGGCAATCTCACAACCTTGACCTAAAGATAAATTGTACTTGGGCATAAATATCCCTTCTACCAACTATTTTATTTATTGGTTGATTTTTAATTTTTATTTCCATTTAGTAAGATTATTTGGTGTCCGTAGACACCCTCATATACTTTGTGCTCTTTGTTCTTTGTATTTATTTTCAATCAATAGTAGGTAATGTTTGATTCCACTTATTTCTGAAAAGTACTATGAAATCTAATTGATGTACCATGATCATTTTTTGTAGTACTCAATACTTCACATCACTATGAGTGTAAGTCTTATGGTGGTTGCACCAATTATTTTTTCCTTCTATTACTCTTGTCCTATGCTAAAGGATTCATGGGATTAGATGAAATTATGAGTCCCTTAGGTAATGGTATTCTATGTGAATATTCAACTAGAGACATTGGATTTGGCACCAATGTTCTTTATGTGGCCAATATTGGACCCTTTTATGTGGATCATGATCTCTCTGCCATCTTTGATGTGGAAAAAAATTCCTATGCCAAAGATTCTATTAGAAGAATCTATATTTCTAAGCCAATATGGTATTTGAATTCATTACTATATTTCAAAACTTGTTGTTTGTCATCATTGTTAATGCATAAGGGATTGAGAAGTTCATTGAACTCATTAATGTAATGTTGGAAAAACTAGTATTTATGTTGGTACAATTATTGAACTTGTATGCATTCATCTACATAGTGGTATAAGTATTAAAACTCTCATGAATTGATTTGATGAAGTATTTTCATATAATGATGCTTTCTCCATCATGCAATATGATATTTTTCTTGGTGGTTTCCCACCAAAAGTTGACTAGTTTTGACATATTAAACACTATAATTTTTTTTGTAGATTCCTCAAATCAATTGGTAGCATAATAGACTCAAACTATTAATGTTTAGTATCCAACTCTTTGGCATTTATCTAGTCTAAGAAGACGATAATGTCAATGTTGATCTACAATTTCAGAGGATTTTGGATCTAGAATAATGAATGGTTAGCAATTAAAGATGGAGATCCTATATTGATTATGAGATCCTAAGACTATTTGAAAATTATGTTATTTTATTCCTCTAGGGAATCTCAAATGAGCTTCACAACATCCTATGTCTTGGTCTTTGATTGTGCTATAAATTTTTGTATTTTCATGTAGGTACAATTTCTATATGGTACTTGGATGAGGAACATGGTGTGATGGATTCTTCTTATACCACAAATATTTATGAATGATAATCTAGTAGTGAATATTATTAGAATATTTTGTTTTAAACAAGGATAACTACAAATAAGATAAACAAATAAAATAATTATAAGATAAATATAACTTTGATACCACTTTATATACACCATAGGGCCCAATATGCGTTGGTACAAAGGACAACTTCTAAAACTAGTTTATACCATTTACAGTTGTGTAGTAGAAGGTAGGATACAATGATATCTCCTTTTTAACATGGTGAAGAAATGTGTGTCATATAAATGATGATGCAAAGATAAAAGTATACTTTATAATACAAGGCTCATCTATTAAGTAAAACAAGTGTATAATAGTTTAACACAAGGGTGTGGTATAGTAGAATGCAGTCACTTATTTCTAATATTGAAAAAGGAACAACACATGTCTAAAGAAAATAAAATAAGAAGAAAAATAAAAATTGCATAAGAGTAATGGAGAAGATATGTATGATAGTTCAAAAATAGTTGGAATGTGAAATGCTTTAAATTCTAAGTGAACAAGAAATAATTTTTAAAAAGGCCTAAAAAATACCTCTTTACATTCACCTATTAATGATATCAATATTTAGATGAATAAATGGCTTAAATGACATTGCATAGGAAGGTGTATAGAATCTACGACTATAAAATCCTTTGTCCATAATATATTGGATGATGACATGTGTGGTTGGAACCATAGGATTATCAAGCTTAGCATAATAGTTCCATAAAGCTTAGTGGTCAAGAAGGGTGGTAAAGACAGAAAGACTGGGAATAAAAATAGAGAAGATAACAAGGAGAGTGTAGTAGTTCCATAAAGCTTAGTGGTCAAGAAGGGTTGGGACCAAAGAAGTCATGACACGATAAATCAACTTGGCACTAGTCCATATAAAAAAGAGTCTAGATAGGTGCTAATATCTACAAGTTGTAAAGGCATTGGTGCCATCCCCCTTAAGCATTAGAAACCATTGCTTTGCTTAGATCAACTTAGATGAAAGTATTATAATTCTTCATACCATGTATTATGATGATACTCAAAAATATAGTTTTGCAATTTAAATGTATGGTTAGTTTTATATAAGAAGACCAATATATACAGATAAGAAAGTGTTGCTTTTATTGAAATTTTCAAATAATTATTCCCTATACCCATCTCATGCCTCCCTAGATGCTTACAATCTACTTGTAAATCATGTCAAGCAAACATGCTATCTCTAAACCCATTAGGAAAGAAAAAACTAGTGCCTAGTAATTAAATCAGATTATTTAATAATATCATTTATTTATTTTGGTTATTCACAAACTATTCTACCGTTTCATATTATTACTTACCATTTAATATGCTTGGTTCTTTAGACAAATAATGAAGCATCAATTTGTCTCTATAGATATGTTGAGTGTTTTTGATGCTTTTAAAATAAAATAGGAGAAAAATATATGCCATGAGTGCTTTACTATAGGTTTTATAGATAACTAAAAATTTAAAAAAAAAAAATTGAGAAACAAAAAAGTAAACATGCTTATGCAATATAAACTAACCACTATTTTTGTAGAAATTATCAAATTTAAAGGACTCTAGTTTTAAAATATATCTATAAAACTAGAATATGTGGAATGTTAATTATTGAAATTAAGTGAGAAGATAGAAAAACCATAAGAATTGTATATATAATATGAATAATATCTCTAAAAATTACCTTAAAATGTGATATTTTTAAATTTTATTCACCTAAATTTACCCTTTGAAAAATGTATCTCATATATATATATATATATATCACATTAATTCATTTTTAAATTTATTTTGATACTTAATTTTTTTTATTAGGTAAACGAAGGGGTTTTAAGGATCCCCAAACTTGAGGGTTTTGAGAGGGACCCACAACCCATACAACAAGCTCCAAAGGGTTACCCAACAACTAGCTCTCGAAGGAGGAAACAAAAAAGGGTAACTAACCAACGAGGAGCAAAACCAGAAAAGACCAACACCAACCCTCCTGCAAATAGTACAACAATGAATACACCGAAGGATTTGAACAGCATGCCCCAGATGAGAAACCGTACCACCCCGTCAAATGGGAGTAAAAATAAAAAACCACCAGCCCGACCAGCTAAAGTACAAAATTTAAACCAAAGACAATGGGTTGATAGCACCAAAGTAGGCCCAACGGCTAATCTGGTCCACAAAAACATGCAGACTAGAATAACTTGAAATTTAAAACTGTAAAGTCTGCTCCAAACTGCATCTTCCCTCCTCAAGGCACATCATCCCATCACACGACAACAAGGACGAAGCACCACTTCAAAATGTAGATAGGAAAAAATAAGAAATTTAAAACTAAAAATTGCTGCTCCAACAAATTTTTCCTTACATCGGAGAACTCCATCAAAGTGCAGATGGGCAAAACTAGCAACAAGGAGTAGCAGGCCCCTATGAATAAAAACCCCAATGAAACTATAGACCCCTACACCTCCACTGGGATGAAAATGAGCACTCCATGGAACTTCCCAACCAAACATTCAAAATTGATTGTTGAAACCAAAATTTGGGAAACTAGCTCAAAAAAACAACTACTCCAAACTTTAGCGAACCACAGAAGCTAGGAAACCTCCATAGTACCACCCAAATAGAGCCAGAGTGACCCCGAGCCGGAGCCAAATAGGAAAAAAGGATAGATTATTCCACGTCAAGACAACACATAATAGGCAAATGGCCTTGCCTCATGGCCTAATAAAACTAATGATATTACCATACCCAAAAGAAAAAAGTGAAACAAATCCACCCAAGTCCCCCAACAAGCATCCAACTCAAGAAATAAGGTAATGCTCTGACTCTCAACTGCAATTTACACCAAAATATAACAAACCCTAATGAAAATTTTAGGTCCCTGCACCTCCACTGGGATGGAAAAGAGAACTCCACTGAACTTCCCAACCAAATGAACAAAACTAACCGTTGAAACCAGAAGTTGAGAAACTCACCCCAAAAAAATTCGTTTCTCAAAAACTGAGTGAACCATAGAAGCTAGGGCACCTCCCCAAGACCACACAACAAGAGCCAGAGTGACTTAATCCAAAGCCAACCAAAAAAAAAGATAGATTATTTCACAACAAGATAATACAACATCACCCCAAGAGGTAAGGGTGTGGTAAATTACCCTGCCTCTTGGCTAGATAAACCCAGTGATATTACCACACCCAAAAGGAAAGCAGAATAAACCCACCTAGGTCCCCAACAAGCATCCAACTCAAGAAACAAGGCTACTCTCCAATTTTGGTCACTGATTACGAAACCCTGGCTTCGAAATACCAAAAAGTAGCAACAAAATCACTAGAAGAAGAGAATAGCAACAGAGCACCCCAACGACCAAAACTTTCCAACATTGACCTCAACAGAAAGATCCCGCTGGCAAACAACCTCAGACTGGTTTATCCATCTACCCATCAACAGAGTCAGATATTGGGGTTCAGTTGAACAAACCTCATTCTCCCGGTCCCTAGGGTTCCAGTTGACTAGTCTTCCACCACATAACCCCACCTGCATCAACAGTAAAGAAAGACAAACCATAAAACAAGCAACCCAGAATGACCCAAGATAGGAGACTACCCCACAGTATAGTGAGATGTTGAAGATCCTTCAGCCAACCCAACCTCCTTCCCCCAGTCCCCTTCTGAGGTTCCAGTTGTCCAACCTTCCTCCCAACAATCTCCCTGTAGATGTAGATTCATCAGCTAGCAAGGTTCATGCCCCAAAAGCCTTTTTGAGTTGCAAGGTTTCCAAAAATCCCTCTCAAATTCGCGGCCCTCAAACAAAATATATTAATTATTAAAATGTAATAATGACATTTACAATTTGATGTGCCTCCATCAACATTAAATACCAACCTTATAATGTTAACTTTTACAACCATATCCATGTGTTAGAACAATAGTAAAGAATCACTCATATATGGTATTCTATGCACCAATAGAAATAGACATACTTGCACTCAAAACATGAAGAACTGCCCTATACTCTTTGGACGACGGCTAGCAGTGTGTCAGCGAGGAAGATAACGTTTTTCTCGCTCCTTAATCTTTGTTTGCTGATTATGTCTGTGTAATGATTGCTTACGGCAATGTGCAGTAATATTTTTTAGACTCTGTTTTTATTCGGGAGGTGTGATTTCCTTCATCTAACGGATTTTATGGTTTGTGGGGTGTACTAATTCCACCCACCTTTTTTATATGATTAATTTTAATTAATATAAAAAAAAATTATTAAAAAAAACATAAAAAATATTAATGTTATTTTAATAGATATAACAATTATTTTATTGATAAGTAGAATGCACCACTTATAAATTTTAAACTATCATATTTGATTATTGTGTAACGACAATTAAAATATCGTGAATGGAGTAACCTATGCCTTAATATCAACATGGCTATAAGGTGCATCCTTAACCATCCACAACTAAAATATACAATATCTAATAATCATTGATTTAAATTAAGTGTTATTAATTTATTGTAAAACCATCTATGCCACTAAAATATACAATATCTGGGAATCATTGATTTAAATTAAGTGTTATTAATTTATTGTAAAACCATATATGCCACTATCAAAAATATAAATTAAGTGTTATTAATTTATTGTAAAACCATCTATGCCACTAAAATATACAATATCTAGGAATCATTGATTTAAATTAAGTGTTATTAATTTATTGTAAAACCATCTATGCCACTATCAAAAATATAAATTTAGTGTTATTAATTTATTGTAAAACTATCTATGCCACTATCAAAAATATACAATATCTGGCAATCATTGATTTAAATTAAGTGTTATTAATTTATTGTAAAACCATCTATGCCACTATCAATGAATGTATGATTTTTTTAATTTATTACTTAGAAGATACTTTAATTTAAAAAGTAAAGCACTATTTATATGGATTTTTTATTTTTATTTTTAAACGAAAAATCTTTTGCGGGGCTGCCTTGGTCCGAAAGACCACGAACAGGGGGTTCTACACAGTCAAAGTCACCCGGGAGTCGCACTCAACCCTATCTCGCATCAACATTATCAATTGGATTTTGGATACCCAATTCAACTTTTTGGTAGGGTGGAGATTTGAACCTGGGACCTCCCTTGGAGGATTGCCCTCTCCTCTCCAACTCACCTACAACACCTGGGTATATCTCATTATTCATATTATAATTCTTTTCAATAAATACAAAGCATCAATTTCTCAATATAAATAAACATTGTCTACATTTAATTTTTTTTCTATTTTATTACTTATAATGTGCTATTATAAACTAATATTTTTAATGCTTTAGATTATTTAAAAAATAATATTATTTCATTGGATAAATATAAATGATGTAATATTTCAATATGTCATTTACGAGTGTTAGCATTTAGTTGAATTATAAAAAAGAAATGAATGAAATATTGAGATCTATAATTTTGATGAATCACCTATTAAGTTGAGCATAAAGATAAATTATAAGATGGATTTTTTATTTATAAGATACTTTAATTTGAAAAAGTAAAGCACTATTTATATGGATTTTTTATTTTTACCATGAACTAGTGTATGCTATATTTATAAATATCCCATTATTTTTTAGGATGTTATAATTCGTTCCAATAAATACAAAGCATCAATTGTATGATGAAAAATATTGGCAATTGTATCAATATCTCACTATAAATAAACATTGTTGACATTCAACTTTTTTCTATTTTATTACTTTAGTGTACTATTACAAACTAATATTTTCAATGTCTTAGACTATTTAAAAAATAATATTATTTGGATAAATATAAATGATGTAATATTTCAATATGTCATTTATGAGGGTTAGCATTTACATCTTCGAATATTCTTGAAGCCTAGCTGGATCCTATTTCTGAATCACCAAATGATATTCCTTCATCTCCGATTTCTTTTGATCAGGATCAGCCCCTTGTGGATGAAGTTTCCATTCCCTCATTTTTTGAACCATCTAGTCCTGTGATCCAAAAAATCTCCATCAACAACTTCAGCCCCAAAATCACTAGAAGCCAGAAAAAATACCCCATTGATTGTGGTGCTGAAAATAAGCGTGGTAGACCTTCAAATGTTGAGCAATGGAAACAAGGTGTGAATGAAGACATTGCTAATGGGGTCCAAAAAACTTTGTTTTCCTCTGGCATCAACCTTTCTAAGGAAGATTCAAAGTGCACCAAACCTCCCCAACCACATGGGAAGGGAGGCAAACGAATTCCAAAATCTTCAAAATGAAGATCCTCTCATGGAACGTGAGAGGCCTTAATGGTGTAGCTAAATAGAGGTTAGCTAAATAATTAAGGAAAGAAATAAGTCCTACTATACTTTTGCTCCAAGAAACCAAAGTAAGTCAGCCTCACGACAAAATGGTCTGCAATCACATTTGGAAAAATTGTGAATTTACTGCCTGTAATGCCAAAGGAGCTTCTGGAGGGCTCCTGTGCCTATGGAACCCAAATGCTTTAGAAGGAAACCTTATCCATTCTAGTGATGAAATGATGAGTATCCTTTTCTTTGACAAAGATAGCAAGTCACCTTGGGTTCTCACTAACATCTATGCTCCAAACTTTGTTTCTGGGCGATCTCGATTATGGAATACTTTATCTTCTACTAGAAGAGCTTTTTCTAATCTTCCGTGGATCCTTGTTGGGGATTTCAACACCCCTTTGTTTCCTTCTGACAAGAAAGGAGGAGTTGGCTCTTTTTCCAAAAGTATGGAGGATTTCCAAGAATTCATTTTTGATCACAACCTGATGGATGTAAACCTGAAAGGAAATCAATTCACTTGGTCGAACCGAAGGTGTGGATCTCAACTCATTCAAGTTAAACTTGATAGGGTTTTATTTTCTTAGGAAGTTGTAGCTATTTGGGGTGATGCAAATCTCCAATCTCTCCTCAAAATTGGCTCTGACCATAGTCCTATCCTTTTAGATACAAACAATCCTAAAATCTACAAAACTCCTTTCAGATTTGAAGCCATGTGGATGTTGCATCCCGATTTCAGGGAAAGGATTAATCAATGGTGGCAAATGGATATTCAAGGATCCTCATATTTCATATTGGCTCAAAAACTAAAAACAATCAAAGAAAATCTAAGAATATGGAATAGAGATATTTTTGGAAATCTCTTCCAAAATAAACAGGAAATCAAAAATAGGCTAGCCATAATTGAGAAAGAAAGTCAAGAAGGAGAAGAATGCTCTGTGGATGTAAGGAGTGAAGAAAGAACTTTATTAGCTCAATATCATAATATCCTACAATGTGAGGAAACCTTTTGGAGACAGAAGTCTCAGGATATTTGGCTCAAACAAGGAGATTCTAACACAAAGTTCTTTCATGTGTCTACCATGAGACACCGAAGCAACAACAGAATCAAGGAAATCAGAGGCCAGAATGGAAGGATGATAAATGATATCAAGGAAATCAGATCTGAAGGGATAGCTCATTTCATGTAGTTGCTCCAAGAAGAAAATAGACCAAACTCTCAAGCTGCCAAGAATTTCTTTCTTCAATTCATTCCTCACCTCATTTCTGATGAAATCAATAACAAACTCAATGCAGTCCTTTCTAATGAGGAAATTAGAGAAGCCTTGTTCTCAATGAAGCCTGACAAAGCCCCTGGCCCTGATGGGTTCCCTCTGAGATTCTTTCAAACCTTTTGGGATCTAATGATTCAGGACATTTGTGATACTATAAGAGAAATGCAAGCTTCCAAAGTTATCCCTAGGGGTTTCAATTCCACTTTCATTGTGCTCATACCAAAAAATCTGAATGCAAGTAATTTCAATGAATTCAGGTCGATTAGCCTCTGCAATGTTATATATAAAATTTTAACCAAATCCATTGCTATCCGGCTAAGAGAGGTAATGCCTGTAATCATAAATTAGTGTCAAGGAAGCTCAGTTAAAGGAAGATCTATCCTGGATGGCATCATCTCAGTTCATGAAGCAATTCATTCTATATCCTTCAACAAAAGAGTTGCTTTCCTTCTTAAATTAGACATGAACAAAGCCTATGATAGACTCAATTGGGATTTCCTCCTTGCAATTTTGAACAAGTTTGGTTTTCATCCTGATTGGATCTCCTTAATCAAAGGATGCATTTCTTCAACCTGGTTTTCTGTCCTCATCAATGGTTCTCCTGCAGGATATTTTCAAAGCAGTAGAGGCTTAAGACAAGGGGACCCATTATCTCCTCTTCTATTCATTATTGCAGCAGAAGCTCTAGGTAGGTCAATTTTAGAAGAAAAAAATGCAGGTCTGATTTTAGGACTTCAGGTTACTTCCCAATGCAATCCTATCACTCACCAACAATTTGTTGATGACACCTTGTTGTCTACCTCTACCTCTGTCAATGAAGCTAAAATCATCAAGCGCATCCTCCTTTTGTATGAAGAAGTTGTTGGTCAATGGGTAAATTTTCAAAAAATCAAATTATACTTTCTTCATACTCCCATAAGAAGATAGACTATCATTGCCAATATCCTTGGATGTTCCATATCTCATTTACCTTCTTCCTATTTGGGATTACCTCTCTTCATTGGAAATGCTAAAGAAAGCTTGTGGGACAATGTCATTGAAAGACTTCAAAAAAAGCTTTCTACTTGGAGAGGAAACCTTTTGTCTCAAGTGGGTAAAATCACTCTCACTATGGCTTACCTCCAAAACATCCCTGTCTATTTCCTATCCTTGTTCAAAGCTCCAGTTAATGTTTATCAAAAAATAGAAAAAATTAAAAAACATTTTCTTTGGTCAGGATCTGAAAATAGACACATATTTCATCTTGTGGCTTGGGATAATGTTTGCAAACCTAAAGAACAAGGAGGCTTAGGGCTTAGAAGGATCCATATTTTCAATCTTGCTCTCCTTTCCAAACAAGCCTGGCACCTCATTTCCAATGATAATGTTGAGTGGGTAAAATTTATTAGAAGGAAATATCTTCAGGCCTCTGAATTCCTTTATGGTGAAGTTCCTTCCACAGGCTCTTCCTTTTGGAAGTCCATTTGTGTGGCTCGTTCTCTTTTAAAAAAAGGATTAAGATGGCAACTTGGCAATGGTAAGTCTATCTTCTTTTGGGAAGACAAGTGGCTTGGTGACCGTCCTCTCATGCAGATTCCTATGCTTCAAAGGTTAATCAACCCTACCAAGCATTTATTTGGTCCTATGGTGGCTGATTTCATTGCTACTTCTCATGGCATTATGAGTTGGAAAAGACCATTTATTCTTGATCTTGAAGCTGAAATATCCTTATTTCTTGCTCAGCTATCCTCTGTCAGAATTCCCACAAGAGATTCTATAGATTATCCTATTTGGGAACCCACTGATTCAGGAGAATTTTTAGTCAAATTAGCTTATTTTCTATCAATTGACATTCCTGAAACTCTTATTCCTTTTAAGCTGGTTTGGACTAAGTATCTTATTCCTAAAATTGCTTCCTTCTCTTGGTTGTGCATCCAAGACCGTATCTTAACCATGGAGAACTTAATCAAAAGGGGTATGCAACTTCCTAACAGATGTTACCTCTGCCTCTCTGATTGGGAATCTACTACCCACTTATTTTTATTTTGTCCTTTTTCTAGAATAGTGCTAAACAATATTTTTCTCAAATTCCACCTTGTTTGGGCCTGTCCTCCTAACATCGTTGACCTGTTTCTCTAGTGGCCCAATCCTTTCAAGAATCCTGTGCTCAAAGGACTATGGAAATTTTGCTTGCAACATTACCTTTGGTAAATTTGGCTTGAACACAATAGAAGAGTGTTTGATAAAAAGGCATTGGATGTCATCCTTGTTGTCAACAAAATCATCCTTTGTGCCAAAGAGAACATCCTCATTGCCCAACTTGATCATTTTCCCTGCCCGTCCTTCAAGGATGATCTATTAAAATCCTATCATATATGCCTCAAAGATCCAAGACCAGTCAACTCTTCAACTTCAAGGACCAACATCAAGTGGCATCCTCCTCCTGTCGGATGGGTCAAGCTTAACTTTGATGGAGCTGCTAAAGGAAACCTTGGCAGAGCTGGTGCTGGTGGTATCCTTCGTGATCACCTTGGAAATTCCATTTTTGCTTATTCAAAACCATTGGGCGTTCTTTCCAATCATTCGGCTGAAGCCAAGGCTTTATGGAGAGGCCTACAATTTATTAAAAATATTCTAGGGAACATCATTGTGGAAGGAGACTCTCTAAACATAATCAAATTTTTAAAAAATTCCAAGCTAGCTAGTTGGAGGATAAGAAATATGATTGAAGAAAGTAAGCAGATCCTTTCTGAACAGAATGAAACCATCGTCCAACATGCCTTCAGAGAGGCCAACTCCATTGTTGATAGGTTGGCCAACATTGGGGTGAATGCCCATGGTCTAATGATGTGGACTGATTCTCTTCCTCCAAAAGTTGATGTGATTGCTAGATCGGATAAAAATCCTTGTAATCATGATGAGAATTAGCATTCCTATTCATAAATTTGTGCATTGCTCTATTATCCACGTGGTATCACACTTCACACCGCCTTTTCATCTAGCCTACGCTTATTTCTCGTCAATCGTTCCTTCTTGGAATCCCAATGCAAATCCCAACACCATATGTAATCATATCTTGTCCATTTTTCTTGGTTTGGGTTATTTGGCCCTTTCGAGAAACATCCTCCACCGGATTTCTTTCCACTTTGTTTCGAGGATTATTTTGTGGGGGTTTCCAATATTCCATGTCTCCTATGCCAGTTCACTCTTTTGCCTCTATGTTTTGGGCATCCCAAAGAGTCAACCCTATCCTCGTAGATTGCTTTTTCCAATCACTTATCATAGTTTCCAATATCAAAAAATCCCCTCTGGTCCCGAACCTAGCCAATATCCCTCCAATAAGCAAGCTCGTTCCTTCTCGAGGCATTTTCACTGGTTAGCTTGTTGGATTCGAATTTGCAATCTCACTTGCATTTTATACTGTGTCATGCATGATCCTTTCATTTATCCTCTAGTGTCTTTATGGTTTTTCTCGTCTGTTGTTTCCCCTTTCAGTTCTTTCCTTTCGAATTTTCTTTGGTTTTCAAACATGAAAGAAGGGAAACCTGAGTATACTGAGCCTGAAACTTACGAAATTGAGACTATAGCTGAAGACATTCTGAAGGGTAAAGGAGGCCTCATCAATTTTTTCAAAATGTTCTCTGGCGTCGATTGGGAGGCGACTACTACGTTTGTTGAGACATGGGATAATGGCGTCGTCACCATTCACGGCGTGGAGTTCCAGATAACAATGGAGATTTTGGCTGAGCTTACAGGACACATCCTTGAGGGCAAGGTGATTCGAAGGAACAAACACCATTGGGAGGCTAAACTGTCCCACTTTGAATAGACATCTGTGATCCGCAAGCTCCACAAAAAAGGTTTGTATCACCATCACCTTTCCACCCCTTGGAAAGAGTTACTTAAGCCTATTATGCAATACTTGACTGTTGACCATCCCGATTCCCAGCTTTGTAGTTTTCATTTAGCATTTGTCAACCATTTTCGTGAGGCCAAAACAATGAACATCCATGCTGCCCTCTACTGGTCCATGGACTATGCTATAACTTCAACCCATGGCAAGAAGGATGAGGGTTGGCCTTCTCACCAAGGTTTATTCAAAATCCTCTATAGGTTTTTACTCCTCAAATTTCCCAAAGGTAATATCCCTGACCCTGATTCTACTGAAGAAAATTCTTCCTCTACTCCCAGCCCTAAGGGTTCTAGGTCCAAGAGAAAGAACAAAACTGAGAAGTCTCAGGCTGTGTCCAATATCAAGAAAAAAGTCAAAATTGAAAAAATGCCCGTTCGTTGTTCCCAAAGGCTTAAATTTAAGGAGATTGTTGAAACACCCACTCCTTCCTCTAAGAGGGTCAAGAAAGAACTTTCTAGTTCTCCTAACATTGTTGAAAAATACCTTCATAAGCTTGTTGTCCAAGCCACATCTGCTACTATCAGTCACCTAGAAACTGCTCACGTTGCCATTGGGAAAGCTATCACGCAGCTTAAAGAGCAGCGTCAAGCACTCAACCTGCTATTTTTCTGTGACTCTTTCGAGGATGTTCAGGCTACTTCTACTACCGGGGACTTTTCGACATAAAATATAGTGCTAAGGATGAGGAGGTTGTGGAGATCACCAAGGAATCTTGCAAGGAAGCCCCAAAGGATATGTTAAAGGATGAGGTTAAGGATGTTGATCTGGAAATTGTGGTTGCATCTCCAATGCAGACTGATGTTCCCAACTAGTGTGTCTATTGTCTCTGCTATTGAAAGCTTAGTCTCAGCTTTCACTTTTTTGTATTGCTCCTTTTTGTGGTAACTCAGGTCCTTTTTGGTTCTGCTAGCTGAATGTCTTTTGATCCTCTGGTGTTTCCTTTTTTGTTTCCTCTTTTCTGTTCTCAGTTCTGTTGATGTACAAGGCGTTGGGATGCCTTTCAAATGCCTTTTTTTAATGAAAGTTTCTTAACTTACCAAAAAACAAATTGAGCATCAAGATGAATTATAAGATGGATTTGAACCAAATATTTCTAATAAACTGATATTTGTAATGCTTTAGACTATTTTAAAAAGTAATATTATTTCATTGGATAAATATAAATGATGTAATATTTCAACATGTCGTCTATGAATATTAACATTTAGTTGAATCATAAAAAATAAATGGATGAAATATTTGAGATCTATAATTTTGATGAGTCACCTATTAAGTTGAGCATCAAGATGAGTTATAAGATAGATTTGAACCAAATATTTTATATCTAAAATATTATTGGGAGGGGATATATGATAATTTTTAGTTGGTATAACCTTAGTTATCAAGTTCGAGTTCTTATTCGAGTTCGACACTCTTAAAGTTCGAAAAAAATTCAACATGTTTAAAAATTCAAAATAAAATTCGACATAAAATTCGATTATTATAAATGTATATATATTTTGAAATAATTTTTTCTATTCAATTTTTTATGTTCAGTTTTTTTCCAATACATTAATAATTGAGTTTTAATTAACAAAATACATTAAAAAATAACTGTAAGAGAGTGTTAATTGTATTTTTTTCAATGTAGAGTGAATTTTACTTCTCAATCAATACATACACATACTTAAGTCAACACCATAGCCCCTAGAATAATTCAACACCATTAGCCTCTATAATAATGTCTCGTGTATCACTAAAACAACATATTGTATATTAATATTATATATTAATATATTTAATATATTTGTTAAAGGTATAATGTTTTCAATCTCTTAACAAGTTTAAAGATTATACATCATTTTTAAAAGTAGACTTTAATTCTGTCTGGAACTTACTCATTACATTTCTTAAACAAGCGCACATGTACATACTTAATCGTAATTTAAATATAGATTTTTAAAAGAAAAAAAATTTCACAGAAACTTACTTATTAGGTTTGGACGTCCAGAAAAGGAATTTCAAATCTTTTCTCCGGTAAATAGTGAACGTTTCGTGTTTCTCAACTTACTCATTACGTTGGGACATTGAGAAAAGGAATTTCAATCTTTTCTGCAATAAAAACCAATTCTATTTTAACTTTTATTTTTCGATTTGCTCAACTTACTACATTTAGACATCAAGAAAAAGGAATTTCAAATATTTTTTTGCAATAAATACCGATCTGGAGATAGGGAAAATGAATTTCAAATCATTTCTGCATTAAATACTGATCCTCTTTTAACTTTTATATTTCGTGTTGCTCAACTTACTCATTATAATGGATGTCATTTGCTCACAGTCACATCTATTATAAATCAATTTATAAAAAACATTCTTTCGAATTTAAGATTTATTCGTCGAATAAACTCGTTAGAGTTTTGAATTCGATGAATTTTGAATTTTATCTATAAAATTCGACGAATTCGATAACTAAGGGTATAACTATAATAGATATAAACAACTAGTTTGAATTAAGTGTTAATTTATTTCAAAACATTCCTTTCCCACTTTCATTATAAGGCATATAGTTTTTTTTTTAATCTCCATAGCAATATTTTTTATTGAGGTTAATGTGAGAAACCCCTATGATCGACGCTTAGGACTAGGCATCCCCCATCCCAACCATGACCTCTAATAAGGGTGAGAGCTAAGCTTATAAATAAAGGCCAAACACACAATCATACACACACCCATCCCCTCACACACTCGTCCATGCATGGTTTGAACCTTGGACCTCCTGAAGAAGAACCAAAGCTCGAACCGTTGCATTGTTCCCCTCAATACTAATATTTTGACTCTAATATATTTTTTGATGAACATACACCCACCCCCTCACACACTCACCCACGCCACAATTTGAACCTTGGACCTTCCAAAGAAAAACCAAAACCCAAACTGTTGTGTTGTCCTCCCTCTACATGTTTTGACTCTAATATTAAAAATTATGGTTTAATTATTTTAAAATTATGTTGATATGCCTTCATGAGAAAATCATCAGTGACATGAAACAAAAAATAATCAATGTTATTATTAATTTTTTATATACACACTCACATACCCTGAATTGGTTTGAGCATAGTATATAGATTGACAATTCATTATTTTAAATATGCTAAATCAATGTAAATTAAAATTCATATTTTTAACATATTGTAGGGAAGGGTTTAATTACACAATATTATGTTTTTAAAGTAGATAAGTAATATAAAAAGCAAAGGACACTAGGATTCACCTATGAAATAATAACTTTGCAATAACTAAGTATTATTTATTTGTTAATACTATACAAAATAAATGTTTTTTACTTGAATAAGAGTTTTAAGGTTCAATATAAAAAGGGATTGAGTTGTACAACATAATTTATTTATTTGTTAATATTATACAAAATAAATTATTTTTATTTGAAACTTTGAATAGGAGTTTTAGGGTTCAATATAAAAAGGGCTCGAGTTGTACAACATAATTTGATATGAGTAGTAAAAACTTGGATAACCAGTCCAGTGGGTCTAGGTGGATTGGTAAGTTGGGGCGTTTACTGAGAGGAGACCTAGGTTCCAATCCCACGGGCTTGCCCATGCACAGACAGTAGCCCAGATCCGATTCCTCTAAGTGGTGCGCCAGATTGATGACGACGGTGCAACCCCTGTGCGTCCGACGGTCCCCATCTCACGCCGGGTTACCATGTACCGAGACGGTGGAAGTCTTGGGAGCCTTCGTAGATAGTTTGAACCCTACCAGCTGTGCTGGTAGTTACTAAAAATCGTGATTGGAACCATTGCTTCTATATATCAAAAAAAAAAAACTTGGATAACCATATTATTTTGAGTTGTACACCATACTTCAATATGAATGAGTAATCACTTTGATAACCATATTGTCCCCATGTGGCCTATGATCTTGTGGATGTTAAATACTATTTTAATTTTAATTTATTTTTTTATTGGAACCAACAATTATATTCAATAAAAATAAGAGAGGTTACAATAAAAAGGAAGTTGGAAAAATCACATCTCACGCACAAGGTCACCCAAATGATCAACACTGTAAATATGAGGCCTGAGGTCATCCAAATGAGCAACATTGTAAAGACGAGGCCCGAGGTCAAAAACAAACCCCTAAAAGGGCGAATGAATAACATAACTAGGTAAAATATGCAACAGGATATGAGGTCTATTGATCCTATAGAATATACTATTTTTGTATTTTGATTTTAATTATGACTAATGATGTTGATGATTTATGATTATAAGAATAAACATTATCATTTTTTTTGGTTACATAGGAGAGTTGGCTACAACCACTATTTTTAGTAATTGGCAGCGCAGGGTTCAAACCACAGGGACTGCAACTACCAAATTTATCTGTCTCATTAATTTTTGACCCGATGTGAGATGGGGACCGCCGATCGCTCGAGGTTTACACCATTATCGTCGATTTGGCGCGTACTCAGAGGATTAAGAGCAGACTACTACCTTTGCAAACTGGCACCACCAAAACATTATCACTTTTTATATATTTAACATGTTGAAATGGGTTAACTTGTGTTAAGTCATGATCCTATTATATCACTACTTATAACAACAAGGCATATTATCATGGAATTGTCCATCACAATATAAGAATTTGAACTCTAGCTACACCTATATGATTGCATCTCATTTACTAGTATTCCACAATGTTTTGGATAAAATGAAAAGGTTAACAATAGGCTAGAACTTAAAGAAAACATGAGGGTGGGGTTAGATTCATAATACGATTATACTTGTACATATGTCATGGATCTATAAAATGCTTGCTCATGGGATTTAAACTTTGAATTATTTTATAAAACTACTCTCTTCATCGCTTGGCATAAACTTATTTGGAAACATTGCATATTTTTTATCACTTCAATAATCATTGTATTTTATTTACAATTATGTAATATAAAAATATCTTGTGGCTTCCCTCTAGATAGTGGTATACCCAGATGGGAGGATGTTGCTAGCCATCTAAGAGTAACTCTCGAGGTTTTTTTCTAACCTAAAAATTTTTTAAGGTTCAAACAATAGCGTGGGCAAGTGTGTGTATGATTGTGTGTTTGGTCCCTATTGATAAACTCAACTATCACTCTTATTAGAGGTCATGGTTGGTATGGGGATGCCAAGCCCTGAGCATTAGTCGTAGGTGTTTCTCACATTAACCTCAATAAAAAATATGAAAACTATTAATAACAAATTTAATAGTAATCAATATATTATTCTTATAATAAAGCATTTATGCCAACACCACACCCACATTAATACGTATTAGCTAATTTATTAGTACTGGCTAATTTATTGCTTAGTATTAGCAATGCTAAATTAGATTACAATACAACCTCTAAATTTGAAAGAAAAACTAATTATTCACATCTCAAATTCTTCAAAGTATATTAATAGATAACCTTCTATATTAGTAGTCATTAATTTTTCAAATAAAGAAAATTTCTTAATACAAAAATAAAATAAAAATATGTAATCATTCTATATAAATATTGTTAGAATTAAAGTGCACTATGTCTTCACCTTGACACTTGTCAGTTTCTCTTGACAAGTGTCATGTGTTTCATATAGGCTTATGTCTATATATTGTAACCATTTGTATCAATAAAATAATCCCATCAGTTTTAACTCCCAACATTTGGTATCAGAGCTCCAGGCTTTCTTTGACCTTATGAGCTTGAGGGGGGATTTCCCTCATGGAAATCCTCCCTCCCCCATTTCCCCCTCATATTTCTTCCCCCCATTTTTTTTTCCAAGCCTAGGGAGTATGCTCTCCATTTAAAAAAAAATGGATCAGAAACCAGATAGCTTGGAAAAATTCATGGTTGTCTCCACCATTATCATATGCTGCTCTGAAGATGGGTAGTGTTTTTTTCTCTGAGGTGGAGCATGAGCGCAATGATAATTACATCGACGATAGGAATAATTTGTTTTTTATGTGAGATATGGAGGTGGAGCACTGTTTGATCGATGTCACCGCGAAATGTTGTCGATGCTGTTTTTCAAATTATTTTTTTTGAAGTGAAAACGAAGCTGGAGACCGTTTTTTTTATATATATTTTTTGGGCAATGTTGTTTTGCTCCATTTGGAGGTGGGAAGCTAAGATTGTTTTATTTCCACGAATCCAGTGAACGCTAAGATTTTGAGGACATTGCATCTTCGAATGAGGCGGTGCATGTTCTCTAAAATTTATTGAGCTTCGTTTAGCACCATCTTTCGCTGCAAAATATTCTTGTCTTTTAGCTGAAAGCGGGGAAGAGATTGTGAAATACATGAAACAAAGGTCCCACAAATGCTGAAGCAATCCAGGGAGAAGATCGACAACCTGAAGTCATTTTGGTCATCGATAGTGGGTCATAAATTGATCATAATTTGTGGGATATATTTTTAATGTGACAACCCAAGGTGATTGTACGTATCTTCAGGATGCGTATAAATCTCAAAATAATTTTTCACCGTGGGCGCGAGGAGTTGTTTGACTCTATTTTTTGATGATCTCTGCATATGTGCGGTGTTATCTCAACTTCAAGACTACTGCCATGTCGATAGCATCTCTGAAAGTGAAGAAAAGGCACCGTCCAAGGCTGAGAAGATCATCTACCAATGGTGTCAGTTTTCGTCGTAAACTTTTACTGTAGATAGAAGTGTTCATTTACGACAAGCATGAAACTTTCATGGAGGTTTGATTCATGATATATGAGTGACACATCTTTACTATAGCAAGTACTTCCAGTTTAAAATGAACTTTTGTGGGATCAACAAACAATGCGTACCATGATTTATTGGAACCCATGCACAATCATGTCTCTATGTTGAAATATGGGTAGACGAAGTTTGTATCTGTTATGTGCCTCTCTACTTTGAGTTTGTATCCCGACTGTGAAGGAGAAGGTCGAGGACATTCATCGACGGTGCAATGCCAGTAAAATCGAATCACGAACCGCTTGTTTATTCCTAAGTGTGCGCAGTATTTCATGCAGATCTGATCTTCGATGCCTGGGTTAGCTGGCAAGAGATGCTAAACTGGTGTTTTACTGCTAGTTCTATTTTTATATTTTTTGTAATCTTTGGTCGTTTCTCTCTCACACCATGGTGGACGATGTCGTCGGAGCTGTCGCCAACGAAGAAGAGGTGGCACTGACGATAAAGTGTTGGTGTGCGAGCTAACAATCATCCTGGAGGACTAAGCAAAGAAGCGACGCGTGTAGGAGATGATGGTCGATGCTTGCATGCCCTAGATCGGCCACATGGACTGATAGGGGGCGCCAGTCGCGATGCCGAACAGCTCGACTACACGCACCGTCACATCAATGAGACGACAAGCCAAATGGGCCACAAGGCCCGTGACTACGTCGGCTTCGTCCAGGGCAAAGCGTAGGAGGCTACTAGAACCTATTTATCTATTTCTTGGAATAGGAGATTACTATATTTTTTGTGATGCTAGTACAATTTTGTTGATGTGCTTCGATCGGTGGGAGGGCCCACATGGCCTACTTTATTATAATTTCAAAATGAGAGGTCCACATGGCCCTGGAGGTGGAAGGCCTAGCTGGCCCATGTAATTCCCCTGTGAGAGAAATTTTAAAACTGTTTTTATTCCACTTGAGAGCGATGTTGTCTATTTACTGCCTAGATAGGCATGGTATTGGTTTCCACATGTTGAAGGCCCCATTCAAATACAAGTATAGGGGTATTTATAGTCGTTGGAAACGGTTTTCCATGACAGACACAATGGTGGTGTCATATTGTAATTTTGAGGCTATTTCAATTGAGTTTTTTAGCCTCAAAGTTTTTCTACCTTGGAGTGCACTCTTGGTTGAACTCGACACTCCCAAGGCACTTGTAAGTGAACCTAGTATCTAGTATTCTCCTCTTTCTACTTGGCGGATGCAACGGCTGGTTACCCATGCATTTCGATAAGATGAGGTGACTACCATAAGGACACTTATTCTAGGGACTACAGACATAGACACCCTAGACTCTATTCGAGGTTTTTTTCGGATCTACTTTTGAAGACTACATACGAGACACTTCAGAAGATTCTCTTCTATTCTTCTTTCTTCTCCTCTACACTTGGATTCTAAGGCTCAATTTTATTATTTCATGGCTTGTATTTCTTTTATATTAAGGTGCATTTTCGGTAGATACCGACACCTTCTAGATTGAGTTCACCATAAGGAAGGATTTGATATTTATGGTGAATCTAGTCAGTGACCTACGAGAGGCGACATCCTCTGAGGATGACTCGCAGAGGCAACAGACCCGTAAGTGGCTGACCCTGAGGCACCCATGATGACCATGAGGCACTTAGATGGCTGACCCAGTGGTAATAGACTCGTGGAAGTGGCTGACCCTAAGGCAACAGACCGAGATGTATACACAGTGAATCTAGCATTATTCACAGTTGGAGAGCCAAGCGCAAAGAGCATGAGCCTAGACCAAATCAGCAATAAATGAGGATGATAGGTTGCTTTTAGAGAAGTCAACATTAAGGGGGAATGTTACCTAATGTTGACTTGTTTTTTTCTTTAGTTAGGATAGTGCACTTTAAGGGGGAATGTTAGAATTAAAGTGCACTATGCCTTCACCTTGACACTTGTCAGTTTCTCTTGACAAGTGTCATGTGTTTCATATAGGCTTATGCCTATATATTGTAACCATTTGTATCAATAAAATAATCCCATCATTTTTAACTCCCAACAAATATAAGATTCATTTGTATTTATTAGCTATCCTTCTAAATATATATGTTTTAGTAAATAATTGTATGTGATGTTAATTATGATGTTGATGTTGTAGGTGCAAAAATGGAGGAGAACAGACAACACATGGAGGAGCTCAATCTCTTCAATAAGTAGGTGGTCCAACAGGTGCAGGTGGTGAAGAAATACCCATTGCTTGAAAGAAATCCATGCCTTTTATATTTGAATGCAAGACCATGTGATCTTCCAGTCTTCGTGAAAGGGGTATAAACCCTAGGTGCAATCAAGTGATGGAATAAAGTGACAAATTTGGCTACAATATTCATGAAAGGGATGCAAACCCTAGGTGCAATCAAGCATTGAAGGAAGAGGGATGTTCACATATCATATCTTCAGTCTGTGAGAAAGCCTCTTCGATCAAAAGAAATATCTCTCAGGGATCTTTGGGTTCGCAGGTGGATGAACCTTTTCCCTCTATTAGGATTTCAAAAGATGAATTTGGGTTGGATTTGATTGATCATGAAGCCTGAATAATTATCTATAAAATCAAGGGTAAAATACTAGGCCTGGAGGAGCTCAAAGGATACATTAAATATTGGTGGACCAATACAAAATTCCAAGTAACTCTCCTACCCAAAAATTTCTTTTTTGTTTCATTTTCTAATTTAGTGAATAGAGATGAGGTAATGGATTATAGATATAATTGGTTTTTTGAACAAAGGGATGTCTACATAAGACCTTGGACTCCTAGTTTCAACCCCTTTACATATGAAGTTAATGGCTTCCCAGTCTGGGTGAATATTTATGTTCTCCCTATGGAGTTTTGAGGAGAGAAGATATTTACCAAAATCGGTAATGTCATTGGTGCATTCAAGTATATGGATGCCCAAACAGAGGAAAAATTATCTAGTAAAATTAATATGAGTAAATTAAGATTGGTTATTTGGATGGATGTTTCAGTTCATGGACCTCAATCCATTACTATCTCCTCAAGCAAAGGGGAATAGATTCAAAATATTAAATATGAAAACTTCTCCCTAAGATGTTATGGTTGTCATTAATAAAGCCACTTGAAGAAGAGATGCCCAATCATACGATCATGCTCTGATTCCTCCTTGGTGGAGGAGAAGGTCCTACATGTGAATTATTTGAAACCTTCAAATGTCCCAATTCAAAAGATAAAAGCTCATCCTCTAGATGCACCAATTATCCAATAGAAATCATACAACCAACAAAAGACTCAATCGCAAAAGGAGAATTTGAATCATATCATTGATAAAATCTAAATGGTTACTAAAGACCATCCAGATAGTTCCATGGAAAATATTAGCACCTCACATGGTATTTTTGAAGCTAATTATGAAACAATCGGTGATAGATAATTTTTTGAAAATGAAGATCCTACAAAATGTGTTACAACTAGTTATTACCTCGGGAGATTGAAGTGCAAAAATGCATTCTCAGATCTTGCCACTCTAATGGAGGAAGAAACTCTACTATAGAATAAAAATAATCAAATTAATTTCCGCTATGATGGATGACTGTTATGTTTGTTTTTATTCTATCTGTTGTAGTTATGTGTCATGTAAGGATTGTTCTTGTTGTTAGTTCCTTAAAAAAATTTGATTATGGAAACTTAGCAGTTTGAGGAAGATGGAGAATATATTTGATAGAAATGCAAATATGGATATGCTTTAATTAACTTGTTAGAAATGTAATGAGAGCAATGTAATGTTTTATTTTTTAATGGGAGTAACCCCTAATAGAAGCCACACATAGCTTATTAAATAAAATAAAATAATGATGTTGTAGGTATCTATATAGACCTAAAAGATGACCATGAATGTTAAGCACCTTCAAATACTCATTAACATGGAAACATTGCTCCTTGCACCATGGGAAAGGTTTCAATTAATCTTCTTCTAGGTCTATCATGCTAAAACATGGTTAGTGATGCAACATCATCTATTTTCCTTTATTGATCCATGATGCATACAATAAAATAGTAAAAATTTTGAAAATCACATAAAAAAAACTTCTTGGGCCACATTGGGTAAACCTTTTTATTGGGATACATTCCCTTCAATATAGTACTTGATATAACAAGTTTATTAATATTGTCTTAGCCATTTTACCTATAAAGGAACTTAAAGAAGACATATTAAAAGAAGGATAGGGTAGTTGGATCTTGAAGAGACATAGGTTAAATCTAGGACTAGTTGGGTCATCCATCGACTAGGAATCTACTATTGGTAGCTAGAATCTTAGCAATAAAGATGATTTCATTAAGGTTAAGGTTAGGCTAATGCATCCATTGATAATTTATCTTTATTCAACACCTAACCCATCTTTAATAGGCTTGTGCTTTATCTTTATTTATGTCATTATGAAATATTTTGCTTTATCTTTATTCATGTCATTATGTGAACCAATTGGTACTTTCATACTTTGTTTGCCTTCATGTTTAGATTGCTATAATTTATCCTCTATTTATATTTTAGGTATCCTATTACATGGTGTGATAATGATAGGGATGTTATTTTAATCTATCAATTTTTTTTTGTTATTTCACATGTATATTTTTATTAAAAATTTAATGATATTAAAATATATTAATTTTAATCTCACATTAATATTTTTAAGATCAATAATTTTTTTGGTAGTTGGATTAGAAAGTAGGTTTTGAAAGGGTCTCAAAACCTTATTACAAAGCAATTACAAAAACCATCAGGTATGTAGACCAATAAGGAAGGTTAGGGTAAGCCACAAGGGTGGTCCCGAACTCGAACAAGCAAAGCTAAACAATAGGAAGATGGTCCTGATGCATGATCTTACAATCCAAAATTTTAAATTTAAACTCATATTCCCACCTGAAAACTAAGTTGGCAAAACCACGAGCGAAGAGAAAACCCAGCAACCACCAAAGCAAAAAAATTAAAATTAAATTTTAAACTTAGAATCCAACTGGGGCTATCCCACCAGATCATCTTGACGGGGCCATCCCATCCAAAAGGGATCCAAAAAATCAAAAACTAGAAAAAATAATAGTTGAAAAACTAGATATGAAAAACCCATCTAAAGGAAGCCTAGGAAAATCAATAGGAATAAAGAAACCCTACCAAGGATTAACCATCAGACAATAGTTGCAACAAAGAAGGATGTCATCCAAGAAAGTATAGGACCATCACAGGCTGATCCACCAAGAGAATTCCATCTGGATGCACAAGAAAATTAGACTAGTCCAGTAAAGAAATCCCATCCAAAAAGGCATGGGAAAATCGAATATCTATCCCACGAACGATTAAAATGAAAATAAGGCCTAGAAAGTAGATCAACGGATACTAGAGATCTCGGTAGACCACAAAATCTCTCTACGAAGGAAATTGATAATGCAAGCTGAAGGGGAAGAGTCCAGAGACACCATCAACAAAGATGAACCATGACTGGAGTGAAACTAAACACAAGTATTATCAATCATGGCCTGACAACTATAGTAAACAATAAAGCACGAGGTCCCAACTCTAAGATCTTTAAAACTGTAGAGCCAAACCCCAAAATATGACCACTCACATCATAAAATCACACAACCCCACTAGTCTACAAAGGGAATAAACCACATAAGTCAGAGCCATAGTTGTATAAAAAGCACAGGATCCCATCCCAAGATCGAAAGATAGATTGTAGCAAGAGTATCTATCATAATACCCAAAAGCAGATAAACATTGGATCTGCATGGAGATCCCAGAGGCATTACAAACCTGATCTGGAGCTGGAAGGGATGGACATCTGCAGACGCTAAGCACGAGCTCCCTTGAAGCCACAAAAAACATAGATAGTGATCTCGAGCAACAAGAACAAAAAATGCCAAACCCTCTTTCGGAAGCCACAGCCCCCAAACTGGGCTAGCTAAAAACCAACCAAACCAAAGACACCTAGGACAGGGTCTCCGAGATGATCCATACAGTTGTGAAGTTTCAGTCAAGCATTGTAAACATACCTAGAAGATCTAGTGGATCGTGTGAGCCTGAAAAGATGCAAACCATGAGCAGAAGAGTGGGCAAATGGGGCAGGGCCATTCCACTGAGACCATCCCTCTCAGACCACTATTTATCTTTAAGATCAATAATGATGCTTATCTTACTTGAAAATTTTACCTATGCAATGAATATCATTGAATAGAAATAATAAAATTCATTGAAAACTAAATATAACAAATGAATGGTAAATTTCAAATAAAAGAATAATAGTCTCATCCCATGCTTTATAAAATTTTAGTAAGGAAAACCTTTGTAACAAAACTAAAAATGATATCTTTAAAAAATACGCAAAACCATTTTTATAAAAACACAAATTACAATATATAAAACAAATGTTAACAATTTTATTATTTTGATTCAAACACATATAATGGATCCTAACAACTTTATTATTTTAATGAAAATATTTACAAACTTTTTGCATTATGATTTATACATTTTAATTCTTTTAAATATTTTAAAGTGAAGGACAATTTTTATTTTGGAAAAAAAATCTTGCTTTAAAACAATGTTATAATACATAAAAAAATTAAATTCATTAACCTTATTTCAAGAAAAATATTGCTTTAATATATTCAAACAATATCCAAATTTTGCTTCAATCTAATTATTATGCCATACAAATTAAAGACAAAGATATATAGACAGGTATACACATATTTTTCACTATTTTTTTGTTAACGTGATTTAAATATCTAGACTCATACTGCACAAGTTATCCCTAGGATATGCAGGCCAATTTCATGCATACGCGTAGCGCAAAGGAAGAAACATTTACCCCCTTATTTTCTTTTTATGGGGAGCTACTTGGTCAGTTAAATTTTGAAGCTACATATACAACACTTGAGCCTCCTGCATCTAATTTATGGTTCATCTGGTTCTACGAACATTCTGTATTCTCTCATTCCTTGTATTTGCGGTTCATTCCATAATGAAAATGAACCACAAATATAAAAACAAGTTTCCTTATATATAACTTCCACTCTACCTAAAATAAATACATTTTCCCTTATAAGCTTTTGATGTGTGTGAAAGACAAAATATCAAGACATCTCTAAGTTCTGATATTAAAACCTTGTCTCCTTAGTTTAGCATACCTACCACTATCAAATGAAAACATGAAACTGTAACACATCTTACAATCGACCTCCTTCACAAGCTTATTTTTGTCCCAATATGGACCTTTAACTTGGACAACTATGCTAGGTATTCCTAGGCAGTAATAGGCTATGGAAAATGAAGAGGGGAGAACCTCAACAAGTGTGATAATAACGAGAGTCTCAATTTTTACCTGATGAAGCTTTACGCTCTAACTTTTATTTAATAGAACATCTAACAAATTTTAAATGTGAATAGGTAATGCTTCAGGCAAAGGCTAGTCCTTCAAAATTTCATCTACTAAAATTTGATCTAATTGAAAAGGATGCAATAATTGGTGATATTGCACAAAAATAGATGTAGACTATTGAAAAAAGGAAAAAGAACATAACTTATTCAATTTTTGGGTCACTTATTTTAAAAAATAGCAATATGTAAAGTCAATTTTCATCCTTCAATATAGCCACAATCCAAATCAAAGTCTCATCCTTCAATATTAGGGCCAAGTTGACACTACCAATAAAGCTAGAAATTATGGATGCAAGAAAATTATGGATCCAAAACTAATCACACATTCACTTTAAATGTGGGGTATGGAATATGTTGGGGGTTCACCAAGAGTGTTTTAGAGATTCACTCTATATCCTATGTTTAATGTGTATATTATGCAAACACTTAAGTTTGAAGTTTTTAAAATATATACTACTACTTATGTAAAAGCTTTAACTAAATGCTTCAGACAAAGTATGCATGCAAATAAGAGCTATCCTACATGCTTTTCTTATTTTTGCTAAAACATGAGTTACAAGAAAGTAAAAGTTCCTTATTATTTGAGAATAGGTCAAGAGAATGCACAAACAAAATGCCTAAGTTAACATAGGAGATAAAGAAACTAGAAGAAATTAAGCTATCAATCTTTGACTTTCTCCTTTCCTTTTAGGTGTTCAAATAAAAGCATACTAAAAGCTAACCTAGAAGTTTCTTGATTCTTGTCTTTTTAATGTTATTTGAAAAAAATAGACAACTAGAATACAACTGCAAAAACAAGGAGTTATCTACTAAAAGGAAAGTACTAAATTTTTTTGAGGAAATTACCTCAATTGATGTATGAGGTAAAAACACACTTTGTATCTACAACTTGCAATTTCGTAGTATCGTGCCTCTAAAAATCTAGTTGCAATTTTATGATGCCTATGAAATGAAATGAAATTTGGCAAGAAAGTTAGCTTTTGGGGGGTCTTCTAGATGAAGGAAACAAGGAGCTTTCTTGTTTTGAAGTCAAACCCCCAAGGTCCTATAGCTAATTATTGTTCTGTAGGAGCAGGAAAGTGACCAACTATTTATATGAGGTAAAAATATACCTTGGAAGATTATGGTTCTATTCCACATGTAAGGATATTGTGGATAACATACAAGTTATAGGTTAAAGGATTTTGAATCTAGAAGTAAATGGGCATATAGGGATCAACCTATAGCATTAAGAAGTTGTATGTAGATATGAGGTTAAGTATATGCAATAGGAAGAATCATGTCTGACATAGGAAGGTGCATGTTCATCAGGAGAGATGAAGTGATAAAGAGGTAAGGTCTATTAATGGATCTATACATGAAGGAAGTTCCTTAAGGCAAAAATACAGAGAGTGGGAGAAATAGTGGCTAAGATTAAAGAGAAAAAAGAAAATGAGCTCTTGTCCCCAAGCCTCTTATTACAAAATTATGCATTGAAATACCAAAGCATGTTTCCACCTATAACTTTGCATAAGGATTCAAGGTAGGAGATTCACAAATACTACAATAAAGACAACACCACATTAAGATGCTAAATTCTAAGAACATTAAGGATGATTTTAATCAAAGCATGAAATAACTATGATTAAACAAGGTGTTAGTAGATAGAAGTGTAAAGAAAATACCAAAATAATAAGGGATGAAAGATAACAAATAAGGAGAGAGTAGCTTTTTTTCTAACTTACCCAAGAATCCTCCAAGCATCCAATCAGGAGCACTATGATCACCATGAAGACACAAAAGAGAAAATGAGAAGACAAAGAGCCAACATTTCTTTAGCTAGAGTGCTTGTTAGAATGGGATGCCAAGGCCTCGATTTATATATATTCTAGCCTTGGGATAGATATCTTAGAGCATTCATATATGATGGGAGAGATAGGCAAGAATTCAAACTTAAAATCTAAGCATGGTAAAGCAAATCCAAAAATTGTAGCCTTGGGGGATGAATGTAGGTGGTTGGTATCTGAGGGTCATGGCACCATAAATGGATCAAAGTTCAAGGAGTCGAAGGATATGAGATTTTTAATCCTTGGCCTTAGATCATGGAATTGTATGTTGGCTTTTGCTATGATTATTTTGTAGATGTGACCATTACAGGTCAGACGAGCAAGGGAGAAGTGACACTTTAAAGTATGTGTAGGAATATTTTTGGTGCAACATCATGCCTTAAATTGGTGATCCATGATTTTTCTAGAATAGATAAAATGCTTAAAATTTATGGTTGGATCATCTAAAATATGTTGTTGGCATATTTTATGGATAATTGGGATAAATTAGACAAATTAAGTGGTCCAATTTTGGGTGTCTACATATACATATGTACATTTCTTGCCCTATGTTACCACGTATTAATTATTATATGTCTTGTGATTATTCTACACAGACATATGCTTCCTCCATAAAATCCTATCATATTAAATGAAATAAATTAAACTAATGAATTGAACAATTTAAATATCAATTATTCTACAAGTAGCACAACTCTATTAGGGCCCTTCATTTAACCAAGAGTAACTCTCCAATAATTGTAGAAGGTGGATAAATTAGATATAATTCTCCAGTCATTCTAGAAGATGGATAAATTGGATATAACTCTCCAACCATTATAGAAGGTGGAGAAATCAAGTCTATAGTTATTTATCTCCTCAAAAAAATCAAATCTAGATAGTTGCATTGAAGATGGAAGCTTAACAAAAAACTAATATACCAATGTTTGGAGTTGTCTAATTGCAACACAATCTATGAGGAAGAAACATGTAACATGCTTCTAAATGTCAACTATCATTCATAGAAATCATTTAGATCACTTTTAGTTCCATTTGCTCACAATATTTATATCCATAAATATGACCCATAGAGTAAAAATATTTGAATTTTGAGCAAGGAATATATATTCCTCAAGCTACAATACGTATACAACTTGGACTACTTCAAAAAATTTAAATAATACTCCTTAAAGTGTAATCCAAGACCTCATTCAACATATGGCTACATTTAGGAAAGACAAGAACCACACAATGGACTAGGATTTCAACTAATGGGAGCCCCAACCTTATATATTTATTGTATTTTCAAATCTCAATCACATGTCAATCAACCATATCAACATGATTAGTCATCACCATGAGATGATCCTTTGACTAGGATCCTTTGAATGATCGTTAGTCATCACCAACCTATAAATTAATATATAAGAGACAATTTGAATTTAATACAAGGCATTCATTCTATTTTCTTTACCACCTTTGATTTCTCCCTTGGGTACCTTGATTTGTAATACTACAAGAATTGTGTTTTCTCAAGAAAAATATCCTAAATAATTTCTCAAAACTAATACATCTACATAAATAATAATGTGACCCACATTATCACAAAAGAACATTTAGATAGAAGGTATAATTCTAGTATTGATTTGTTGTTTGAAGAAGCTCATGTACCAACAGAGAAGATGCAATTAAATTTTATCATTTTCCATGGTGAAGATCAACCTTTTTAGGTTTCAAATGCAAGTATTCCAATATAGGCAAATTTTTAAATAGACTATAAATAAACACAATCCAAAGGTGTGTTTTTCAACAACTAGATTGAATCCCAAAGCCTACTAACACCAACCAAATTCTAAATGTCAATGGTCACAATCAATAAATTCTCAAGCTTCACAAGGATTTGGATGATACACACACCCTAATGTTTTACACATAGAATTGGGTGAAATGACATCCTCACTAACCCATCAATTGCTTGAACTAGTGTGGCTACCTTTCAAGCTCTGACATCATAAAAGACTGATAATAAACACTTATTTATATTATTGTATCATAATAATATATTACATATTACATACCTTGAATAACTAATTGTATGATAACAATATGTCTCAACTCATAATATAATTTAGACGTGTTGTTATCATGATATCTAAATTTATTCCAAGTGGCTTTTAAAAGCCTAATTTATATTAGAATCATTTCTAAATTTCAAATATTTAAATCTAACTTTTAATATGATGATAATAAATTAAATAAAATAATATTAATTCTCATAAAAAGTTCAATGGTATTCAAGAGTACAAATAGGAAATATATAAGGATTGCAAACAAAAGTATCTAAACGATAACTTAATATGAATATATCCCAACTTGTTTGAAGTGTTATTGATTGAAATTTCTTATCATAATAAGAATATGGATTTTTTAAGTCCAAGGAGGAAGTGAGTGTAATTAGGTACAAGTGTGAGCAAAGAGTGTGCCTTGCCTTCAAATTATTATTCTAGATCCTTAAAGAAGTCCAAAAATAAAGGATTCTCATGAGAAAATAATAAATGGAAAGAAAGAAATACCGGTTAAAGAAGCTTAACTAAAACTAAGGATTACTAATTGAGAGAAGTAATATTTCATAATTTGACAAGAAAAGGAAGATCAAATGTATAACCATCCCTATTTGATATGGGAGAGGGACCAAATGATGCACTAGAAGTAATTATCAAGGATGATATGATTGAGTATGATAAAATGGTTGTTAAAAATAGAGGGTTACTATGTAAGTTCAATGTATACTAGATGATTTGTTTAGACATTTAAAAATGGATTAAATGGAGGTGATGATTGAGTTCAAATGATCTTTTGAAAGGATTTTTTTCTTATTATCTTCACCATTTTGAAAGATAGATTATATTTAAGGCCTTCTAGTGAGTATATTTTCTATGGATATGGAAACTATAGATAGGATTCTAATATCAATTAGGATTTTCATACTATGGTATAAACTATTTTTTTAATGTCATATGGGATTGAAATGAGCAACTCATATTACATCATGACCACATAGTGATATTACAATAATTTGGCAATTATGCATGTATTGCTTGGCAAGATTCAAACCTAGGTCTCCACCTTGAAATTTGAGGAATATAAGTGACTGAGCTAATACCATTTGATACCATATAAACTAATTAACAAGGAGATATTGAAGAATATTGGTAAGACTCTAGGGGAGTTCATCTAGGAGAGATTATATACTAAAGAGGAAAAAACATGTGTATACTCAAATATATTGCCAAAATCTATTAAGATTAAATCATAAGTAAGAGAATGAGATCAACAAGTTGATTGTAAAAATATTGTGTTTTTATGTCACAAATGTTATAAAATGAGATACATAACAAGATATAAAGTACAAACAATTGCGAAAGAGATGAGAAGTTTTGAACAAATGTCAAACTCAAATATGAAGTAAGATATCATGTTAAGTAGTAGAATATGACTTAGATCAAGGCTTTTCCACTCCCTGAAAAAGTCACAAAGAAATTATCACCACCACATCACATGGAAAAGGTCATCATAGATCATTTAGAGTAAGAAATAAAAGAAATATTTATTAAATGAGAAAGTACAACATACAAGTTCAAAAATAGAAGTAATTAAAGTTACAAAGGAAGATGTGAAGTTAATTTTTAACATACAAAAAACAGAAAAGGTCAATTTTGACAAGGCAAATCATCTCCAATACCCTATAATAGTAGAAAATCATCTCCTTGTAACAACAAAAAAAATATTATAGAGGTTAATTAGTGAACTTTAGGGTTTTCAAGGAAGAGTGATAGAGAAAGCAACATGAAAAATATGCATTACACTTTAGATATTTTAGGGAAGCAAGAGAGCAAATAAGTGCTATCAAGGGTACCTTTTACACTTTATAAATTCTAGCCAATCATAAAAAAGAAGGTATTTCCAAGGCTATGCCTTGCATTCAAGTTATCTTGGGCAATATAAATCTATAGATATAAGTTAAAAAATGAACAATATGGAGAAATAAAACAAATTAATGATGATTAAAGCATTGGTGGGAATAAAAAAAGGATATGAAGACCCTTAAATTAGGAACAAAATGAAAAGAAAACTCGAAAGCATATAATTTTAGAAACCTAAATGGATATCATAGGTTTAGCAAGAAGTTGGGCTAAACCCATAAATAAGAATAAATTTTTTTAACAAATATTGCATCTTGGAATATTTAGGGTTGGATATACAGCCCAAAAAAAACATTATAAAAAAACTAACAAATTGTTATAGTCTAGAACTTATTCTAATATAGAAATAAAATATCTTTCATGAGGAATGTAAGGAAGTATTTAAAAATATTTGGAAGATGATGGATTGTCTTTCAAAAATATAATATTTGGGAGGTATTGCAATGGTATGAGACTACCACAAATGGGACAAAAATTTGATAGAAGCAAGAAGTAATTTGGTTATTGGTCCTTTTTGTAGAAGAGGATGACATACAAAATTGAGTTATAAATGTATATACTTCAAATATAGTCACTCTTCAAGATAAATTTTGGAAGGACCTTACTTTATTCATGTCATATTGAATAATAAACTAAAAATTTTAGATTCTTTAAGAAAACTTTAACGTTGTTCTATATCCTTTATAAAAAAGTTTGTTCTCTTTGTTGGTCTAGATAAGTGGAGGGTTTTATCCCTTTTCTTAGGATGTTATCCTTCAATCTTTCAAATATACATGGGATAATAAGTGTATTGAACAAACTTATTACAAAGAAAGACTGAACATTTTTTTTATATCCAATAGTTTGCTACAAATAAAGTATAATTTATTCAAATATTCTATTACAAGTGATATCAAATCATAAACTGATTATTTAAAATATAACCTATTCAATGATGGTCATCTGAACCATTTCATTTTTAGTCCATGTAGATCCAAGAACTTAATTTCTTCCAAATGGTTATGTTGTGGTGAGATGAAGCAAAATTTAAAAAATCATGCAAGTAGAGGTTTGTCTAAAAGGTGAATATCTAAAGAGGTAGATGAAGATATGGAACATCAAATCCTTTGGTAATATTTGTGAAATAAATGAGGAAATAAAACCTTAGATCAATAAATTATAAAAGATAGTGCAAATCAATGGAATAGACAAAGACACTTATGTGCAAGAAATAAATTTACTTTCTCAATATCATAACATACTACAAAAGTAAGAGTCATATTGGTCCAAAAAAATTAGAAAAAAACCACTTAAAATAGAAATATGAAATTTTCCTGCTATTACCAAAATAAATTTGTTCTTTTAATTGATTAAAGACGTTAAAACACCAAATTGAAAATTTATTCAAGAAGAGAAAATTATAAAGGAAGTACTCAATGGTTTCAAAGATATCTTATCAAAAGTTGGGAAGGATAACAAGGCTCAAGGTGAGATTTCACAAAATATTTTTTCCATAATCACACATAGACAATAAAAGCTTGGCATGAGAAACATATTAATAGAAGAGTTATAAGAGGTATTTTTTTGTTGCCATCATAATAAAATGTTTAGTCGTGATGTATTTTTTCTAATTTTCTTTCTATTTTTTAAGATATGTTGAATAATGAGGTGTTGGATGTAGTTGAAGAGGGTAGGACAAAAAAACAATATAATACATAAAATCAATACCACCCTTATCGCATTCATTACCAAAAATATTGAAAAAAATATTTTGATAATTTTTATCCCATAAGCCTTTGTAATTATTTATAATCTATAATTTCAAAAATCCTGACAAATACATTGATGGAAAATCTACGTTATGTTATCTTAGAGGAATAATATTATCTTTTTCATGGCAAAGAAATCCTTTATTATATAATCATTATATAGTAGATCATATATTCTCTTTAGCCTATGAAAAAAACTAGGTGTGCTTATAAAATTATATACAAATAAAGCATATGATAGGTTTGTTCATATTATAATATTGAAATAATTGGTTTTAATAAAGGTTGATGTGAATGGATTTGATGTTGTTACAATACTCCAAAAATATATACTTTGATATATGGACTCCCTATTGGATACTTTGAATAATCCTATGGTATTTTCTAGGGTGATCCATTATCTACAAAAATCAAAGGTATTCAGGTTGTGACAAATAGTTCCTTTAAATATCATCTCCAATTTTTCAATGATACTTTTATTTTAGTTTATCCTTTAGTAAGTAAGGCCATGGACTTTAAATAAATAGAATTATACTACGATAATCCTTACTCTTATTTATAATTCAAAAATAGAAACCATTAGCTTGAGTTTGTTTGGATTGTAGAGGTTCAAAATTAAATAACAATATTGATATGAACAACAATTCTAAATATTGTATTTCTATTAGAATTTTTTTGAGGTAAAGGACCTAAAACAAGTAATGAATGATCTCCAAATGATGCTTAAATAGTTCTATTTACCCATTTTTACATGAAAATATGGGTTGGTTTGAAATCTATCAAAATACGGTGGATACTCTATAAAGTTATTATATAATGCTTTGTAATGATTAAAATTATTACCAAGTTGTTGGCAAATAGAATAAAGAAAAAACTTGACAAAATAATATCAGAAGAGCAAGGAGGGTTCATGCCTGGAAAGCAAATATATGATAATATCATAACAATGCATGAAGCCCTCCACAGTAGTAGAAAATCAAAAAAGAAACAAATTGTTATAAAACTTGATATGGCAAATGCCTTTGATAGAGTTAATATACAATTTGTAGAATATGTCCTTCAAAAGTTTAGATTCCCACATTAGGTCATCAAGTGGATCGGATCATGCATAAAAAACCCATGGATATCCCCCTTAATAAATGGATAACCAACAAATTTCTTTCAGGCTACAAGGGAATTAGACAAGGGTGTCCACTATCACCATACATTTACGTCATTTTAGCTGAGACTCTTGCAATATTAATCAACCATCTTTGAAAAGAAAAAAAATAATAGGGATAAAGGCTGCAGCAGGATGCAAAGCTGTAACATATGGCCAATTTGCGGATGATATCATTCTTCTAGGTGAAGCCACCAAGAAAAATGTTAGACAATTCAAGCAATGTCTAGATTGGTTCACACAAGCTACCGGGGCTCATATAAACACTCAAAAGAGTTAGTTCTATACACAAAATGTTGCAACAATAACAATCAAACTCTTTTGCACTATCCTAAGATTTCGGTCTGACATTGAAAAATACTTCAAATATATAGGAGTGCCCATGAGCTTCCACCTCAAAGCTTCAGACTATTGGACCCCAATATTGGACAAGATGGTTAGGAGGGTACAAAGTTACAGTAATAGTTGGCTCAATCTTGCAGGAAGAGTAGTACTGGTCAAATCAGTGTTAGCTTATCTTCCAGTCTACCAACTATTAGTATATCATGCTCCCAAGTTTATTTTGCAAAAGGTAGATGGAATCATACACAAATTCCTATGGCAAGGAGGTAGGTAATCAGAAAGAAAAAAGTTTCACTTGGTCAATTGGAAGATGGTCACCAAAAGTAAAATTCAAGGAGGACTAGGAATAAAAAAATGGATATAGTTTCGAAAGCACTAGGAGCAAAACTTCTCTGGAACATGCTTAAACACAATTGAGCATGGCAACGCATACTAGTCAGCAAGTATGTAAATAATCAAATAGGTATTCAAATGCTCAAACATATAGATAAAATTCCTAGAGCCTCGTTGGTTTGAAAACATATAGTGGTTGCAAAGAGCATAATAGAGGATAAAATTTATTGGCTACCGGGAGATGGTAAGTCAATTAATCTATGGGAGGACCCGATCCTAGGAAATCCACCACTAAGAGAGATAACTCCAATTGAATTACAAAATCACTTGGAAAGCCAAAAAATACTCAAATTAAGTGACTTGTTTTATTGGACCTCAAAAACTTTGAACTGGATCTCCCCTCCCATTCCATCTTAGCTTCAAGGAGATTGGTATTATTTTAAGTCCCACATGGTGAGCATTAGACCTCTTCATCCCATAATACTAGACAAACTTATTTGGGATAGCATCAACAGTAATGGGGAATACTCAGTGCATCTAGGAGTCCAACATCAATAAATTGGGCTTGCCAACAAAAAACTATCGATATTGTGGAAACCTAGAACACCACCTAAAATACAAGTATTCAGTTGGTTAGTTTCTCAAAATAAAATATTAACAGGTGATAATCTGTAAAATAGGAGTATAGCAGGGCCTCATGTTTGTTACAGATGCAAGCAGAACAGTGAAACAATTTTCAATCTTTTGTTTGAATGCCCAAAGGCAATTTTAATTTGGTAAGGAATAACCAAAATTCTTGGCATTTCCTACTCTGGAAGGTTAACCATAGATACATGTTTTACCAAGTGGAACAAAGAATATAAAGGTAAACTGGCAGGTAATACCCTCCTAAAATATGTGTGGAGTTCTATACCATATTTTATCATCTGGTACATCTGGTTGGATAGAAATCAGAGGATTTTTGAAGGAAAAGGTAAGGAAAATAAAATTCTAATACGAAGGATAAAAGAAGAATTAGTCCTAAATGTCAAATCTATTTTTTTTCAATATCAGTATGAAGAATATCTATCACCCACATAAAGAAGAATTATCTACCAACTTAATCTCTAAGCTTTTCTAACATAGGGAGGATGCAAAGCAAACAATTCTTTGTCTAACATATGTTTTCCAACACTCTTCTTTGATGGTGCCTCCAAATCCAACCCCGGTAAAGCAGTGGCAGGGGGACTGATTCTTAGAGGATTCTTAGAGGACCTTGTGAGATCCTACTCAAATACATGATCAACTTGGGAACAACATATAATAATGTGGCAGAGGCTATTGGATGTGAAATCGACTTAAAATTAGTGGCAAAGCAAGGAATCACTCAGGTCACAGTTTACGAGGATTCTAAACTTATAATAATAGCTCTTGCCAAAAATGAAGATTTTAGATCTTTACAATTAAATATTATTCAATACATGATTAGACAACTAGACACAATCATTGGTAAGATATCCTATCAACATATAAGGTGGGAATTCAACAAAGAGGCTAACACACTAGTGAATCAGGCAATAAATATAGCCCCTAGTTATTGCCGCAAAATCATCAAGAAGTGGAAGGGCAGGGGTGGTATGTGAGGATGACAAAGGCTCCAATAATGAGGTTCTTTTTTGTCTTCATGTTCTATTTTTTAGAATGCTTTGTTCACTTTGAACTCTGATTAAAGATTTTTGTACTTTTTTGATTAAGTAAATAAATATTTTCTTTAAAAAAAATGATTATATTTTCTACTCCCAAAGATTTTTGTTGGAAGCGCATTTACTACTTGAGGACATCCATAAGGCCTTAGCATTCCTTTAGTTAGAAGTATGAAACAAAATTCTTATATATGATAACTTTCAAAGAAAAGGGTATCATAAACCTTTTAGAAATGCTTCATGTAAAAAGAAGCTAGAACCTTTAGATCATCTACTTCTTTAATGTTCCTTTGCTTTCACAATTTATGGATAGATTTTAAAATATATTATAATATGTTGGGTTGCTCTATAAACATTAAATAGTTGATGAAATATTGTATAAATAGTTTTAAAGCTAAAGAATTAAATATTTTATGGAGCATTGGTCCTCTAAATACTTTTTGCAATTTTTTTATTAATAAAATGAACTTTTTAATTTTTTTTCTTATTAGTTGGCAAAGGGGATTTTGAAAGGGTCCCAACCCTTTTACAACCAAAAGATATATTAGGGCAAGCTCAGAAGAGAATTACAAAAAAGTACAAAATAGACTACATGATATAAACATGTAATCTCTTAGGAACAACACTTCAAACTATAGAGACAAAACAGAGAACAACACACTAGCATAGCATAATATAAACAAAACCAACAAGATTCAATATAGTGATGGAGAACCTAATCCTCTTGCAACTATTTCTACTCTCTTCATCATCTCCTTGGAGCTAAGAGTTATTATCTTCCTCCTAACATCCTTTAAGTAGATATTTACTTCATTGACACTATTAGTGTTGCCTCTATAACTATTTTAGCAAGTTAAACAAGAATACTGAGAGGAAGCATTTGAACTTCAAATTTTGATGCACCTTTCCTAGCAAGGGTCCTTCTTAAAGAAGAAATGGAAGTCATAGACTACATACTTATCATAGATTGTTCATTCCCCATTTCTAGGTTGAGGGGTCTCTTTATTCACTACTTCTAGGAGCTCTAGAGGAAAATCTCTTTCCCAGACTTTGAGATCCTCCTGAGAAATTCCCAGGTTGGCCATAATATCGGCAACTTGGTTGCCTTCCTTGAAGATGTGATTTACTTGAGAGCTTTCCAAGTCTTGAATACTCCTTCGAGTTGATGCTATCATATCCTCTATACTCCAGCTAGCCTCTTGTGAGCCCTTTGCATAGTTGATTATATTAAGTGAATCACCCTCTATCACCACTTTTCTAATATTCAATTTTCTTAGTAATAGAGCTCCTTGGAACAAGGCTCTAGCTTCAACAAAGTGGCTAGATTTAGTGCCCAACCCTTTCGCATAGGCCATGATAATCATCCCTTCATGGTTTTTGATGATCCCACCTACACCTGCCTTACTAGGATTTCCTTTTGATGCTCCATCAAAATTCAGCTTGACCCATTCTACTAGAGGCACTATCCATATTATTTGTGATCGAATTGAGGGGTTTGATTGGGTAGAGTGGTTAGGGGCAAAAACAAGGCCCCATTGAGCAACAATCAAAGCTTCCTCATTGCTTTCCCAATTGTCCTTAAAATCAATGCTTTGCACATTTTCAACAAGAGCTACACATATTCTTGTCTCTATGGATTTGCAATCTCTCCTTATGTATTTGAAAGCTCTATCGTTCCTTTCTTTCCATAGGTCCCAAAGGGTGTGGGGAAGATAAAATTTCCAAAGGGATTTTAGCCTTTTGTTGTAAAATGGGGGATCCCATTGGAGACACAAGTCTACCAGATTATTCGGTAAGACCCATGATATATTAAACTTGTTTAAAATCAAGTGAAAGACTTCCATCGAATATGGGCATTCAAGGAACAAATGTTTAACACTTTTCCAATTTTGTTCATAGAGATAACACCTATTGGGGATTTCCAATCCCCGTTTGTGGAGATTGTCAATGGTGAGGATCTTATTCTGAACCACTAGCTAGTAGAAAATATTTTATCTTGGGAGTTAAGTGCTTGAGCCATATATTTACCACTGGGAGCCCTCCCCATTCCTCACCTTCCAATAAATAGTAGGTGGATTTCATTGTATATTGCCCTCCCTTATGCATTTTCTAGAATAGGGAATCCTCACTTCTCTCTGGACTTAGAATCATGAATCTCAACATTTTGTTAAGTTCTAAAAGAGCTTCCCTCCCCTGTTGATTCAAGCCATTGAGATGGATTGGTTTCCATCTCCTTCCACCTTCATCCTCTAAGATAAAGTTAGAGACTAGGTTACCAAAGTGTTGGGAAAGAAGAGGCTCCAAGGGAGCCAAATTTTGGATATCAATCAGAGGGGCTTGTTGAAGCCAACAATCCTTCCAAAAATATTTCTCCCATCCCCCACCTTCCATCTCGCACCTTTTAAAAGAAGGGATTTGGTTTTATGTAGGTGGTTCTAGAGGTAGGATCCTTTGGGAGGATTTTTTTCTTCCACAATATTTTGCCCATCCCTAAGGTATTTAGCTCTAAGAATTTGGGTCCATCCGACCTTAGTTTCAATAAGTAGTTTCCACCATATCTTTTCCATAAGGGCCTAATTCATCCTATGTAACTTCCCAAAGTTGAGACCCCCCACTTCCTTTCGCGAACAAACTTGATCCCAAGAACCAAGGCTAACCTTTGCTTTTCTTCCATTCTAGACCAAAGAAAGGATTTATGGATTTGCTCAATTTTATCATAGATTTTGATGGGCATTTTGAAGAGGGACATGAAGTAGATCGGGATGTTTTGGAGCACAAAATTGACTAGCTGGGCTTTCCCAAATTGGCTCAAGAGGGCCCCTTTCCATCCCACTAATTTCCTCCTAATCCTTTCAATCACAAGATCCCATAATTTGGTCTTCATACTCCCTTTGAAGAGGGGCATTCCCAGGTAGTTAGAAGGCAACTCCCCTATTTCACAACCCAAGATTCTTGCTATTCTGCCTTGCCTTCTAGGGGGAGTATTGAGGAAGAATACTTTACTCTTTGAAAAATTGACTATTTGACCTGCTGCCTTTTCATAACAACAAAGTAGGGATTTGATCTCCTTGGCTTGGGGGACCAAAGAGGAGGTGGCTAAGATAGTGTCATCAAAAAATTGCTGATGTGACACAGGGGATAGAGTAGTAGCGAGCCTAATACCATCAATGGAGCCACCTAAAGTGGCAACAAAGATCACCCTTCCTAGGGCTTCTTCCATAATGATGAAAAGGTAAGGGGAAAGGGGATCCCCTTGCCTTAACCCCCTATGGATTTTAAAATATCCTGTTGTTGCTCCATTCACCAATACTAAAAACATGGCAAAAGAGATGCATTCCTTGGTTAAGTTAATCCAATATTGATGGAACCCAAACTTGGTCATGACTTGGAGCAAGAATTCCCATGATACCCTGTCATAGGCTTTGTTCATATCCAATTTCAACAAAAGACCAGCCTTGCCACTCTTGTCAATGGAATGGATTACCTCATGAACTGTAATGATCCCATCCAAGATTTATCTCCCCATGACAAAGCCCCCTTGATTAGGATCAATGATGAAAGGGAGGACAACTTTGATCATGTTGGCCATTACCTTGGTGAGAATTTTGTACAAGGTGTTGCATAGGCTTATTGGCCTAAAATATTTGAAGTCCTTAGCACTCGCCACTTTGGGGATGAGCACCAAGAAAGTAGAGTTGACATCTCAGGGAATGTGGTGAGTTCTTTGAACTTCATAGACAGTTACACACACCTCCACATCCACAATATGCCAAAATATTTGGAATAAAATGGTCGGGAAGCCATCAGGTCCTGAAGCCTTCTCTCCTACCATTGCAAACACAACTCCCTTGACCTCATCTTCTTTAAATGGGCTGACTAGATAAGCATTATGATCTATCGAGATAAGAGGGAGGATGTTCTAAAGGAGAATATTTACAACCTTATCATCCACCCTTTCTAACTTTTCAATGAGGTTCCTAAAAATCTTGATCACTTCCTCTCTTATCTCGACTATATTATCAGTACATGAACCATCATATTTTAGGATTTCTTTAATCTTATTAAGGTTACGGTGTCTCAGAGTAGTAACATAGAAATATTTGGTGTTTCGATCTCCTTGAGCCATTGAGATTTCTGCCTCCAGAAGGTTTCCTCACAAGCCAAATGTATTCATAAGTTGTTGTCTCAGATCATATTTTCTCTAGAATAGGTGCCCAAAAACATTCTTATTCTAGTCCTTAAGTTTGTGTTTAATGAATCTAAGCTTCTTAGCTATTTGGGCCATCAGGGGACCAGTAAACTCTGTCTCCCACCATTCCTTAATGCACTGTTCCAGGCCTTTGTTTCTGAGCCACATTGCTTCAAATCTGAAGGGACTATAAAATCTCCTTTTGTCCGTTTGGGAGTCAAACACTAGAGGGTTGTGATCTGATCTAGCTTTGGGAAGAGCGGTTAGGGTGTCATCTCCAAAGTTGATCAACCCATCTCGTGAGATCAGGAACCTGTCAAGTCTTATCTGGATCAATTGGATTTTGAGTCTTCTGTTGCTCCAAGTGTATTTTACACCCTTGAGGTTGACATCCATCAGCCCATTCTTAGTAACAAATTGTTCAAAGTCATTCATACCTTTAAAGAAGTTGGTATTTCCACCTTTTTTGTCAGAAGGATATAGAGGAGTGTTGAAATCTCCTGCAAGGATCTAGGTCAGATTATGGAATGATTTTCTCATTGAGGTTAGTTCCTTCCAAAGTTGCCTCTATCCAGAATAGGAATTTGGGGCATAAACATTAGTCAGAACCCAACTGATTTTGGTATCCTTGCAATGGAAGAAAACACTAGTTAGTCTATCCAAGGAAGATAAGATTCTTCCTTCCATCGAGTTGCCATCCCACATACATAGGAGCCCTCCTGAGGCACCCACAACTGCATTGGCAATAAATTCAACCTCTTTCCAAATACATCTCCTAATTCTATCTAGTTTTTGGTCATCCAATTTGGTTTCTTGCAATAACAAAATTTGGGGTTTGAGGTCCTTTCTCAGAGAAGACACCAATCGATGTTTAGAGGGGGCATTGAGGCCCCTTACATTCCATGAAATAGTTCTCATTTTTTAGATTTTCTTGGGAGATTTTTCCTGCCTAGTTTTAGGGTCAATTGAGTTCCATTCACCACTTCTTTGGTTGTCTCCCTTTCCCTAATTTCATGTTGGGATGGTCTACCATGTTTTTTGTCTTTCCCAACATCTATATTTGTTTTCCTTGAACTCCTAGTGATTCTATTTGGGCTCCCCTATTCCCTTCTTAATTCTAGGGTTTTAGGTGAATCATACCAAGTCTCATTGTGTTCCTCCTAGGTAGGGAGTTTATTTTTAAACCGTTGCTCATTTTTGGGATTGCTCTTCTTATGCTCATCTTCAAAAATTAGTACATCTAGGTCTAAGCCTTCTAAGGTATTTTGTAAACAATCAAATTGATTTTGAATCACTACCTCAGTGGAAACGATAGGATGAGATTCGAGGGTTTTTCTTACCTGAGGGATTTCCTCCATAATTTCTCCTTCTTCTCGACCTTCCTGATTTGATGAGGATATCTTCTCTGGGCTAGGGTTTCTTGCATCCTCCATTGGTTTCTCTAAGGATTCTTCTTTTTTTCCTCCATCCCGTTTTTACTACCATCGTTGGGGTTGGGATTTCTTTTGAGAGAAATCCTTGTGAAGGTACCCTACCCATTGGCATGAACTACATTTAATAGGAAGATTTTTGTATTCGATAACCTGGTTCCAGGTGCCAAAAAATGAGACCAATTTGATTGTATTCACGGGTGTTTTCTCCATATCCATGTTCACACAAATAAGTGATCCAAACATTGCTCGATCCCTAAAAATATGTATTCATGCCAAAAGTGTAATGGCAAGCCTAAAATTTTGATCCAAACTAGAGCTTACTTGATGCTCTAGGTATGTGAATCAAAATCTATTGTCCATAATTTTAAAAATAAATCCTATGGGGAGATGATTCATACCAACATAGGGGATAAAAGAAGGAAGACAAAAGAGATGGAGGCAAAGAGACAACACACAAGAACACATAAGTAAAAACAAGCAAGGATAAAAAAAATAAAAAATGAAAGCAAGAAAACATTTAGCGTGGAAAGTGCAGGTCACCAAAATGAGTTTCAAGATAGGGAAGAAATTTATAGTCCCACAACACACCACTCATGTGGGCACTAAGACTTTTTGTGCAAGAGCCAATGAAGATGAAAGAGAAACATGAGAGCATGGAAAGGAGAGATAAAATAAGAGATACTAAATTAGATGAGGTCTTAAACATCAATCAGAGGTTGGAAAAGGAAAATAACCAACTCAAGGAGCAAGTTTCAAAGCTACAAAACCTTGTGAACATGGGTCAACATGAATATCATATCCTCAAACAAGTCATCCACTCACTAATCAATGATACAATAGAGGTGAGAAAAATGAATGCAAGACAAATAAAAGAGGTACGAAAAACACTCCAAAACATAGAAACAAGAGAAAACAAGTTTTAAAATGAATTAGCAAAGACAAAATCATGGTCTCAAGTAGTAAAAGAACCATTAAATAGAAAATAAATTAAAAATCAAATAACAAAAGAGAAAAAAAGGCATGAGAAGTTATCAAACATAATCATCAAAGGGTTAAATATTATGGTGATAGGGAAGATACAAAGTGTTTAACCATAAACTTCTTGTTAGATCGGTTACAATGGAAATATTAGATCAAAAAAGCAGATAGAATTGGCAAGCTAATAGGAGGTAGAGATAGACATATTCAGGTCACATTGATGAGCTACAAGGATAAAACAAGGTTACTAAGAAATAGAGGCATGTTGAGAGGGTGGGTCACAATTCTATTTAGATGATGATTTAACCTTTCTACAGTAGGAAGAAATAAATAAGGAATGGAAAAATGTGAGGGCAACAAGGAATGAAGGGATATGGGAATATTTAAGAAATGGAAAGGCATACATCACATCTAAACAAATCCAAAATAAATAGGGAGTATGACCCACCTGGGAACATCTTACGATGGTAAGTTGGAACTGTAGAGGTTACCCTTGAAGAAGAGGGCCTAAGTTAGGGCCCATTGCTAGAGACAAAGATATAACCATCCTGATGGAAACACATGAGCACGATGGATGTAGGACTCTTAGAGTTTGTGGGATACAAGAAAATGGTATATGGAATAAAGCAACAGAAAATGGCAAAGGGGTAGGGGGTATTATGGTAATAATAAAAGAAGAGTGGGATAAGGTCATTAAAATTGAAAAACAAGATGAAAGAATAGTACATCTGGATAAAGATCCTAGAAAATAAGTCAGTTATTAGCATAACAACAAGTTATTTTTCTCCCAAGAATTCTAAATTCTATAAGAAACATGACCTTAATAGAGAAGATTCGTACTCCTCCCTAAAAAGAGACATTTTGACATACAGTAAGTTGGGGGAGATTATATTAATTGGAGACTTCAATGCAAGGACAAGAAATAAGCAATCTAACATTCTAGTAGGTAACGAAGATATTGATATTAATCCTCTTTGGATGCCAAAAGAGGAAAATCAACAGTGGACCAGGACTTCAAAATATGAGCAATGGGCTATCACACAATATAGAGAAGATTTGTTAGGCCTTTGCAACATACACAACTTGGTCATTTGCAATGGGATGATAAGTTGGAAAAAATCAAAAAAGTATACATGCAAAACATATAAGGGATAAAGTGTAATAGAATATGTAATATGCTCACAAAATTGCATATCAAAAATAGAGGAGCTAGAAGTGGAAGATTCCCTAGTGGAACTTAAGTCAGATTATAACCTAATTGTTTTGAAATTTCAAATGCAAGGAGATAAATCAAGGGAAAAACACATTCAAGGCAATAAAAAAAAATTCCTCACAAGGAAAACATTCTCTTAGCAGAAGAAAATCGACAAAGTTTCAGGGTAGCATTGAATAACAAGTTACAAGAAAGGGAAATAAAGGGACTACCTCATAGTAACAAAGATTACAATAAGAGTGAATGGTTAATGCACATTATCCAAGAAGCTCTGAAAAAATGCAAGAGAGCTAAACCTAGAAAGAAAGAAAGAAAGAAATAGTTTTCCAACCAATCCATGGTTCTATGAAGATTGCAAGGAAGTGCGAAAATTACTAAAGGAACCAATGGGTAAAACAAGAGCAATAGAAAAACCAATGAGAAATTGGTAAGGACAAAAAATGAAAAATACACTAGAACAAGGAGGAAATAATTGATTTACTTAGGGAAGCATGAACCAAAGAAATTTTGGAAGGAACTAAGTGTGGAAAAGATAAAAATTGAAAATAGCATAACAACTAGTCAGTGGTTAGAGTATTCAAAACAATTGTATGAGCATAGTAACTAGCAGGAGACACCCCCTACTCTCATTGTCAATAAATGAAATGAAGACATTAATTAAGGGATAAAAAAATTAGCAACTGGTAAAACCCATGACATAGACAATCTTCAGGCAAAGCATATAAAATGGGGGGTAGATATTCTTGCATCGCAGATCAAAGAGATTTTCAATGAGGTCATACAAAATGGATTCCCTACAGAATGGACAACTAGCTTGACCATTACTTTGTTTAAAAGTCGAGATGTAAATAATCCCTCAAACTATCGAACTATCATGATCAACCTTCTCTTTGCAAAGTTGTTTGAGAGTATGATAGAACATAGGATCAGCATATGGGTGGAAGAAAATGGAAAGAGAGCAAAGGGACAAGCGAGTTTTAGGCCTAAGAACTCAACTTTTGATCACTGTATCATGCTTAGACACAGTGAAAAAATATGGGATAAAAAAGAGAAGGCTTTATGCTATTTTGTAGACTTGAAAAAGGTATTTGACACAGTGTTAAGGAAAAAATTATGGAGCAGAATGGAAGATCTAAAGGTTCCAATTTACTACAGGACGAAAGTTCATAGATTATATGAGCATGTAAAGGCTATAATCAAAATGTAGGAAGGGTAATCTAAATGTTTTAAGAGTGACATAGGCACCAAACAAGGTTTCTCTCTATCTCTAACCTTATTTGGGTTGTACATTGACAAGTTAGAAGAATGGAAAAACAAATTTATGGAAGAGGGTGTGCACTTAGTTTTATATGTGGTAAAACTCCTCATGTATGTAGACGATGTAATTATTGTGGTCAAAACAACTAAAGATCTAGAAGATCACCTTCGAGATCTAAAACTCTTTTGTAAGGAAGTTGGGATGTAGGTGAACATAAGCAAAACAAAAATCATAATTTTTTCAGCAAAAAATAAGAATCAACATCTCAAATTTCAGTTTGTAGGAGAACCTTTTGAGGTAGTGGTAGAATACAAATACCTAGGCATAGACTTTCACGACAAGCTCAATTGGAATACATGTAGGATGAAAAGAACTCTAAGTGGTTGGAGAGCACTATATGCACTTTAAAATCGTGTAGGAATATCGAGTTGTGGGTTTGGAATACCAACAAGGTCTTATTTTGTTAGCTTTTGATGAGTAAATACTCAAATAATATTGCCTCAAGATCAATAATTAAATTACAATATGAAAGATATAATAATGTTGATCAATCAAGCATATAAATTCTAAATCTATTAGATAATAGCTCAAAGAATGCTAATTCCAAATACTCAAAAATATTTATTGAATGAAGAGATCAAAATACATCATATTACATCACCTTCCATTGCTTACATAGGTGACTCTTCCTCCTTCACCATATTGCATATATAAAATGGAATGTGACTCTTCATATGGAGGTTTCTTGGGCCTCACTCTTCCTATGACTCTTCATATTCCTATTCTATTGACAAATGTACATAGGGATAACTATGCACATTTACATTCCAAAATATCATTACACATTTGTGCATTACATTGCATAAAGTAAATACTAATATAAGACTCTTTTCCTAATTTGTAGATGTACCCATGATGGTACATTGGCATGTACCAAATAATGTAATATATTCCAACACCCCCTTGTATTACATTATTTGGTTATTGAAGATTCTAGGCTTCAATATGATCATCTTCTTTCACGAGCTTGTGTTCTTTTTTTTTTGCTTGATAATAAGGGTTTGTACTCGGGTCCACCACCCTTGAAAATTTACATTTCTCTTATTTAGAGCTTTATAGTTTACAAATAGATACACTTATCATCTCAATTGAGATGCTATAGCTAGAAATCTACATCATTTTACATAAAATGTCTAAATTCTTGATTTTCATTTTTGGATCTTTTCAATCTTTGTTTAAATACAATTACTCCAGAATTTAACATCTTTCTTGACATTTTTCTATAGCAGCCTTCACAATGCCCAAAATTCACCTCTACTATCTATGCCTTACATCTTAGTAGAGTAATATTTCCAAAACATCACACTATCATAGTTTGCTTTACCAAATATGGATTGCTAGTTTCCTTCCTAAAACACAAGTGCAACCACAAAAATTATAATAAATAGTCTAAATGAAAACACATTATTGTTACAAAATAAAACATATATTACCAATGGAAAATATTAAAGTAAAACTTAATCATTAATTGATTTAGGCAATCAACATTTTTTCTCAGCTTCAACTAAACTTTCTACTTTCTCTAACCATGGAAAGGAGAATTTAACTTCATGATCCTCGATCAAAACTCCTCTATTAGCTAGCTTATCTGCACATTTGTTTCCTTCAATTAATATATGTGTAAACCTAATTTCTTCAAATTCTTTAGCAAGATATTGAATTTCCACAATTATCTCTTGTATGTTCCATGGAGACTTTCTCAAAATTGTATTTATTACTATGATAGAATCACCTTCCATCCATACTCTATTCCATTTTATTTGTTTACACACTTTTAACCTTTCTAAAGCTACCCAAGCTTCAACTTCATTATTTGTCTTAAAACCACTATTGAAAGCATAATGAAATAAAATCTCTCCTCTATTATTTCTAATTATTCCTCCTCATGCTGCTGGTCCTGAATTTCCTTTAGATGCTCCATTAAAATTCAATTTAACCCACTCCATATATGGCGGTTTCCATTTTTTATTCTTTACCTTATTTTTGCCTCTCTTGTACCCAACATTCTATTTAATGACTTGACTCCATCTATCAAGGCTCTCTGCTTCCAAATTAGAAATTGGGTAAGTTGATAGAGTTGGTTTAGACTCCTCTATGGTTAAACATAACTTCTTTTTCATTACCTCTAAACTGCTTTCCTTTCCTTTAAATATTCTTCTATTCCCTTCTAGCCATATAGTCCAAAATATTGTATCTTTTGATAGATCCCATATTGTTTGTAAAGCCTCACTTTTATAAGTGCTCTGCCATTGCTTTAACCAATATTCAATTATGATATTCATCACCATGCATTTACCAAACATATTAAGAATCCATTGCCATAGATTCCAAATTATTGAGCAATGTCCCAAGAGATGGTCAATACTCTCCTCCTCCTTATTATAGAAAACACATTGAGAGGGGCCATGAAAACCCCTTTTTATAAGGTTATCCCAAGATAAAATTCTTCTATGACCTACTAGCCAAACAAATATTTTAACTTTAGGAATGCTTGGGCTATCCCAAATATCTCTCCATATTCTAGTGACATTATTATTATGTTGGTGTTGAACATTATATCCACTTCTTGTTGTGTATTCTCCCGAGCTATTCAACTCCCAAATCAATTTATCCTTGGCACCACTCGGAATAATCATAGTTGTTATATTTTTACTCAATTGCCTCTTAACATCAATGTCTTGTATACTTATAAAAAAATCTTCTTTCCATTTGTATCTTCCTTCTCGATCCTTGTACAAAATGTTTGAAACCCTATCACCGTATTTGTCTTGAAGCAATCTCATCCAAGGTTTCAAAATTGGATCTAAATTGAGTGGTTTTTTATCACACCAAGTATCCACCCAAATAGAAATTTTTCTTTAGTTCCCACCACCCATATTAAACCTAATAGATTTTTTTAAACCATTCCAAAGAGCAAAACCATTTGGGAGAGAGAATGCAGTAAATATTAAACTTGGGTCATTGGGATCAACATACTTACTTAGAAGAATTCTTGCCCGTTGTATTTGACTCTCTTGTACAATCTCTAGATAAATTTTCCCCTAAGAGCTAAGTTTGCATCTGTAAGAGCTCTTAAACCAAGACCTCCCCTAGTTTTATCATCACACAACTTGCTCCATTTTACCAAAGGAAATTTCCTTTTATCATGTAAACTTGACCATAAAAAGGATCGCATAGTAAAGATTAAATTTTTTCAAATGATTTTGGCATAGAAAACAATGACATATAATATGTTGGAATGGCTTGTAAGACTTACTTAATTAACTGCACTCTTCCTGCTAACGATAACCATCTACCTTTCCAAATTGGAAGTTTATTTTGAACTTTACTAATAATTGGATTCCATAAATCTATCCTCATTCTCCCCTTAAATAAAGGCATCCCTAGATAAGTTAGAAATTTTGCCTCCTCCATTTGAAGCAACCCACAAATTATTGCTTTGATATTAGGAGTGTTAAGGAAGTATATTTTGGATTTAGTCATATTAATTTTTTGCCCTAAAACTCTTTCATACTATTTTAAAAAGTTTCAAAGCTCTTACCTCATTTATCCTTGCCCTTCCAAAAAGGGTTGTATCATCTACAAACTATTGATGGGTGATGTTATCGATGTTATTACTAACCTTAAGACCATTAATAAACCCATATTTGTAAGTATTCTTTAAGTTCCTACTCAAAATTCTACCATAATAATGAACAAATAAGGAGATAGAGGATCTCCTTGTCTAAGGCCTCTCTTGGCTTTAAAAGATTATGTTACTAACCCATTGACCAACACTGAATAAGAAACTATAGAGACACAAGATTTAATATTTCTAACCCATTTCTTCCCAAAACCAAACTTATCTAAAACTGCAAAAAGAAAATCCCATTTAACACTATCATAGGCTTTACTCATATCAATTTTTAAGATCATAACTTTATCTTTTTTTGAAGCTACTGAATGTATAAATTCATGAGCTACTATAATCCCATCTAGAATTTGTCTCCCTTTCACAAATCCTCCTTGCTCTTATTGTCTAAAAATGGCCTTAATCTATTCGCCATCACTTTGGAAATAATCTTGTATGCCATATTACATAGACTTATAGATCTTTATAGAATCAAACAATTCAACATCCTTCTTTTTTGGAATTAGGGTAAGATAAGTTGCATTTATTTTACAAGGAATGTATTGTTTTACCCTAGATTGTTCCACAACTACCAATAAAGAATCCTTCACTATATCTCAATTATGTTGGTAAAAAGCTGCAGAGAGCCCATCATGACCTGAGCTAAATGAACTTCTTCTAGATTAATAGGCTCCATCAGTTTCGTATTGTCTTCATTTGTTATAACTAAAAGAACATCTTGAAGAAGTTTATCATTAAGAACTTCGGTCTCCTCTGAACCTAGAATATTTTGATAAAACGAATTTGCCTCTTTTTTAATTTCACTTTGATCTTTAATCCAAACCCCTTCTATTTATTTAATCTATTAATTCTAGAAGATGCTCTCTGTACTATAGCCATCCTATGAAAAACTTTGTATTCTTATCTCCTTCTTTTAACTAAGTCTGTCTTGATTTTAATCTTTAGAATTTCTCTTCCTTACCCAAAATATTATGATATTCACTAAGCAACTTCCTTTCCTCTGAGCTTGTATTATTTTCATCACCTTTTTGAAATTTTGAAAGTTTATCTTTTAGTTCTTCTTTCTTCTCAAAAATATTTCCAAATGTGTTCTTGTTCCATTATTTTAATCTAGATGTCATAGCTTTAATTTGGTTTGGAAGAGCATACAACCCACACAAGCTTGCATTATTTATACTGTAGGTACTCTTCATTTTGTATAGGTTCACCTTCTTATTCATGTAGAATCTTGGATTATGTTGTGCTATCATTTGATCCTTGTAGTCACTTGTTCCTTTTCCTTTTGTTCTTCATGTTAAGAGTCTCCATTTTTTCTTGGTTCCTTGTCTTTTTCTTTGAGTTATGATTGGGCTTCTTTATGTAATCATGAGATATCCTCGTTGAGCTAGAGCTCTAATTACGTATTTAGTCCATATTTTTTTTCTTGATCTTTGTGTAGTCTTCTTTCTTGTTCCTCAAGATTGTACTTGTTGTTATCAAAAGCTTTAAAAATAATTCTTTGAAACAAGCATTGTAACCTGAATGTTAGAATTCTTTCAAAACTCATGTAATACTCCTTTCTATAATGACAAAAGGAAGATGAGTGAGATCCTTTCCCACAATATATGCAAGGATGTAAGTCCCAACAATCAACTTTTTCATGGCCTTCTTTGTTACAGTAAGTACATTTCAAATTTTCTTGTGTTGTTTTGAATACCTTGACTTCATCTGTTTTCTTGATCAACTGATACAACCATGCATGGATGGTTGAAGCAATTTTACTTTTGCTTCTTTCATAGACTTGTAGAAGGAGTTCTTGTTCTACATGTTTATTGTGACTGTCTTCTATCATATTGTTAGAATATGTCTCTAAAGTATTTCTTCTCATTGGACTAATTTGTGATTCTTCAAGAATGTTTTTCCTTCTATCCACATGTTTCATTTTGCTATTATTCTTAGAATCAAGTAGATCTTTAATCCAAGTTGATTTATTGAACCCTTTGTATTTAATAAAGTTTTCCATTGTTACAATTTTAATCCTTTGAGGTAGGCTTCCTTATGACTCCCTAGTCTCAATATAGTCCTTTCAATTCTATGTTTTGTAGAATACCTTTTATCTCCCTAATGTTTGAAAGGCAATTCAATTTTAATATCAATGTGTGCAATTTCAATCCTTTACAAATCTTCAAATCTCTAATAATTTTGAACTTAGATATTAATCTTATCAAATGCAATATCTTTATGTAGAACTCCTTTTATCTCCCAAATTTATGTATAAAATATTTTACTCTAAATTTCATAAACTAATTTGAAGTAGGATTCCTTATTCCTCCAACTCTAGAAATTTAGAAAAATAATATTTGCAATATTTTGTACTCCTAATTTGATGTTGTATGCCTTATTTCTCCAACCTTAGCAATTTTGCAAATATTAACTTTGTTTTGTAAATCTAAATATGCAATTTTACAAAACTTAAATATAATGTTTCTTCAACTTCAAATAATCTTCAAATATGCAATATTCATATTTTTCTAAGGTTCTATAATGCTTATCACTCCACTAGAAAACTTTAAATATTTAACCTTAGAATATATTCCTTTAATCCTTATTTCTCCTACCAATATATAAACTTTAATATGGTGGTAAATATTACCTTAATAATTTAGGTGCTCCTCCTTTACTTGTTGGGCGCTTCTCTTGACTGCTGGGCACTTCTCTTCTGGTCAACTATGCTTGGAATATGCTACGTATGGTGCTGGGAAGATACTTTGACCCTTTCTTTAATGCTTCTACCTTTTTATTCCTATGTATGGTGCTAGACTTTGCTATATATGTGCTTCACTCTTATGTTTTGGCTATATGAGTGCTTCTCCTTTCTTTTGTTGAGTGCCACGTATTGCAGATGTTATAAGACTCTTTGACTCCCTTCTTGGTGGTGCCAACATTCATGAAAGAGTAAAATGGACACTTGGCACAATATTCCTTGTTGTTTGGGAGTTACTAAACCTTTCTTGAGTGTTGGATAATGATGTAGGGTGTTGAGATCTCTTCTTTAATGGTGATTTACATTTCTTCCTTGATGATTTACGTTATGGCTTATGAGCCAATTTTGACCCTTGTGCCAGATGGCAATATGCATGCACTCCTTTCTCCAACGTATGAAACTACAAGGCTTTTCAATGCCTTTTTCCTCCAACGTATTCTTGCTTCTTTGTAACTGCACTTTGTGAGGTTTCCTCTCTCCTTGGCTAATGGTGGATATTTTCATGGATGGCTCTAGCTATAATACCTCTTGTATGCTCCAATGGTGGCCCTATAATATTTTCTTTGGTAGTTTTCTCTATTGATGATTTTCCTTTGATAATGCACCCTGTATTTTTTGTAATCTACCTTGCTTTGAGTAGATAGAATGGTTGTGCTATGTAGGATTTATGTAGATTGATCTTTTGTAGGTTGTAGTTGATGTCTTCTTGCTCCTTTGGCTGGTTGAATCTTGAGCCTAATGGCTCTTTTCCTTGAGCACTATTGTTAGTGCTTCTTTTCCTACAAATGGGTGGACATTTGTTGTAGAGCTTACCCCTTGTATTCTGGTGTTGAATGGTGCTCAATATGGTGGTCTTTTCCACCACTCTTTTAGTGGTTTTCCTTACCACTTCTTCTTGTACATCTGGTGTTTTTAAACACCTAAAATATACCTTGAATTTGGAGCTCTTCTCTTTCCAAAATCTGCTATAAGTTGTGGGATATTCTTCCTCACAAACGTAGGATAATTTTGCTTTTACATTCACTTAAAAAATAACATATACTATTCACTTATAACTCCTTTAAAAATCAATCTAATGTTGTTATAATCTTGTTGGCTTCTCTAAAAATGAGAGTAAATCTATCTCACTAATGAATGTAAAATAAATATGATATTTTTTTATTTCAAAACAACATATATCAAACTCCTTATCACTCCTATTAAATTGTAACTTTTTGTTGTTTGTAATATGCAAGCTTTCTATAAAATCAATGGTGTGAAATGGTGTCTTTTCTTAGCTTAATGACACCTTAAAAAACTTCCTCTTTTCTAGCTCTAAATGACTCTAATATTTGATGCTCCAAAAACTCTTAATAGGCACCTTCAAAAAATTTGCAATAATAATATATATGGCATCAAATTAACACACCTTTTTGTAGCTCCTTTCTTTATAGCTTGTTGTCTTGTATTTGCTGCAATTGCACCTTTCTTTTATTGTTAGTAGACTCTTTAATTTGCAGCTATAGTTGCTTCCCAAAATCATCTTTCTTTCTTCTTCATAGGTGCTGGCTATTTCTGTAATTTGCAGCTTCAAATGCTACTCTTTCACTATTCAATTATGTAGGAGGACTCCTCCTTAGATGCTGCTAAAATATGATTTGGTGTTGTCTTCAAGCCTTCAAATATACTACTCTCTTTTTCTATCAAGCCTTCTCTTGGCTATTCAAATATTTTTAAAAAGCTTCTCCAAAGCTTTCTCTAAACTACAGCTTTTCTCTTCTATTTTTTGTTGTCTTTTCAGCTTCTCTTTCTACAACTTTGTGCTTTTATAAATCAGCCTACAAAAATTTTGTGGCTATCTCCAAATTTCTCTAAACTATGACCTCTTCAATATTCTTGCTTTCTTCTAACTTCTTGCTGAATTCTGACTTCAAATCTGACCTCTATCTCTATCTTCTTTCTCAAGAATCTGAATGTCTTGAGTTCTCAAAATCTTCTCAAAATTTGACAAACTTCTTGTCAAATCCTTTTTCCTTTTGGGCTTGTTGTCGTATGGTGATAATTATCCCAATATTTTCTGGTCATATGCTCTTTCTACTTGCAATATTCTACTCTAGGTCATTGCTTCAGCTTCTGCAATAAGCTTTCTCTTGCCTTCTTTTCTTTCTTCAAAATATTCTATAGACCTCTATTCTTGGGTCTTCTAATTCTGCAACCTTCAATTCTTTAGAAAATGCTTTTAATGAAACCTTACCTTGGTTTCTTCAATATTCCAGCTATGGGAAATTCTTCAATGAGATCTCTTTCTTGGATCTCTATATTCTATTGCTTTTGTCTACAATAGGACCTTTTGTAGTCCTTCTATCTTATGTCTTCAATATTTAATCTTCCAATATTGGAAGTTCTTCAATATGACCTCTTTTTGGGTCTCTTTCTTCAATATGCAATCTATAGCAATGAGAACCTTCTTCTTGGTTCTTCTCAATATTCAATAAGGTCTTCTTCTTGGACCTCCTTCAATGTCTATTTTTTTGCAACAAAAGAGTTAATCCCTGCACTAGGAAAGCACATAGACTTTTAGGCAATCGAAGATGAAATTCTTCTCTATCTGTTGTAGGAAGCTTCTCAACTTCTAAGAATCAATATTCTGCAACAAAACTTAGATAATAATAATCAAATGTATTCAATGTTCCAGAAATAATAATATTCACTAGCTATCTTAAAAACTAGTGGAATCAAATCTATACTAAATCCTAGTCTTCACGGGTTTTCCTTTCAACCCTGTGGAAATATTCTAGCCAAATAATATGGAATCTTTTTTATCAAGCTTATCAATAGGACCTCTTCTAAGGGTCTCTTAATCAAGGTCTATCTTCAAGACCTGTAAATTTTCTTCTATTTTGACTTTGCTCTTGGAATAGGTATATTCTCTTTTCAATATCAAGGTTTGTCTTCAAGACCTATAAATGTTCTTCTATTCCGATTTTGCTCTTGGAATAGGTATATTATCTTCTCAATATCAAGGTCTATCTTCAAGACCTGTAAATGTTCTTCTATTTTGATTTTATTCTTGGAATAGGTATATCCTTAAATGTCACTAGTTTTTCTTCAACACAGTGAAAAATGCTATCTTCTCTGGTTTCTCTTTCTAGAGGAAATTCCTTTATCTTCTCTGGTTCTTTTCTAGAGGAAATTCTCTTTATCTTCTCTGGTTCTTTTTCTAGAGGTAATTCTTTTTATCGTTATTGGTCTCTTCTTAACCAATAGAAATCTTCTTTCTTCAGATCTATATTATGACTTCTATCAAACAATTCCAAAACAATGAAGTTTGCATGCAACGACACACAATGGTTGATCCAATTTGTAAAGATGTAGCTGGATTCAGATTGATAGTAGCAATGGTGATCCCTTGTGGCTCTGATACCACTGTTAGCTTTTGATGAGTAAATACTCAAATAATATTGCCTCAAGATCAATAATATAATTACAATATGAAAGATATAATAATGTTGATCAATCAAGCATATAAATTCTGAATCTACTAGATAATAACTCAAAGAATGCTAATGCCAAATACTCAAAAATACTCAAAAATATTTATTGAATGAAGAGACCAAAATACATCATATTACATCACCTTCCATTGCTTACATAGGTGACTCTTCCTCCTTCGCCATATATCTTTTACATCAATACATCCATATATATAGAATGGAATGTGACTCTTCATATGGAGGTTTCTTGGGCCTCACTCTTCCTATGACTCTTCATCTTCCTACTCTATTGACACATGTACATAGGGATAACTATGCACATTTACATTCCAAAATATCATTGCACACTTGTGCATTACATTGCATAAAGTAAATCCTAATCTAAGACTCTTTTCCTAATCTATAGATGTACCCATGGTGGTACATTGGCATGTACCAAATAATGTAATATATTCCAACAATATTTGGCCTACTTGTCACACCGATTGTGTTGTATGACTGCGAGGTGTGGGGCAGTGGCATAACAAATACAAAATGGAGGCAAATAAAAAGGATTCAAAAACATCTAATTACAAATTTTCTTAGAATTAAGGCCATAGTCCCTTATGAAATAATTCTAGCTAAAACTAGAATGTTCCCTTTAGAGGCAACTGCTATGACCAAGCTATTATGTTAAAAAAACAAAAAACATGAAAAATAATAGATGGCTTAGGACAGTTAGGGATGAAGAGCTGCATAGACGGAAGAACACATAAATGAAACAAAATAAAAAAATGGATAAAATGTTGGGAAATCAACATAAATGAATGCCCAAATTTCAATAAAGACATAAAAAACTACATGAAAGAAAAGTTTAGAAGTGGAATGTGAAAAAATGCAAGCAAGAAAAAACAATACTATATTGTAAAATTTAACCCAACGTATGACCACAAGGAAAAAACATATATAGGAGTTGAAATCAAGTGGAGGAAAAGAATCATCATTGCTTAGATAAGGACTAGCTCTCATAGGCTTAGATGTGAAACAAGAAGATGAACAACATCCAAAGAACAATGGGAAGAAGGGTTATGTACTCTATGCAACACATGGGCAATAGAGACAGAGGAACATTTCATTTATGAATGCATGAGTTTTTGAACATCTGTAGCAAATACAAAGAAACGCTTGAAAAAAAGTTTATGATAGAATTATTTAAAATCAATAAAATAAAAAAAGTTGAAGAATTACTAACCCAAATTAGCAAGAGAAGGGACAACCTTCTCAAAGATATTAATGGTCATATGATTTGAATCGCTGTACTTTCATATTTAGGAGTCCTATAAACCATATTTGAGTCTAGCGTAATTAAAATATTTTATTTCATATTAATAACTTGATTGATAACTTTAAACAACACTTTCTTTTTTTATAAAAATATATCCTATTATTGGTTTTTTACATTAAAAACAAAACATTAACAATAAATAAATAATATGAACGATAATACAAGTGATATCCTTGGTAGACCACATCACCCGAATATATGTATGTATAAGAAATATTTACTCAATAAAAATAAATAAATAAATAAATAACATGAGATATAATTGGTGACATGTTAAAAATGTACGAACATAACCCTTTGCTCTTTCCATCTTGTCTTTTGCTGCAAGGTCAAACACATTAAATAATGTCAGAAATGTTATATTTTCTCGAAGGTTTATATTTTGAAAAAGTTATTAGATGGAGACGTGTTTTATTTTAATATATATATATATATATATATTTTTTTTTTTTGATGAGGAACCTTTTATATACAACATATCCGCAACATGTGAAGGGAGAGATTTGAACCTGGACCTCTCGATAACTGAAGAGTTTTAACTACCCACTTGCTCTCCAGCTCCTCTACATGAACGAATATTTTAACATATTTAGTACAAACACATTTTAATTATAAAATTTTTGAAATCAAAGAGACGGTCTACAAAGACAAACATATTTCAGCAGGAACAGTTTGAATGCAAGAGAACCATGTTAGTATATATGACATATATCAAATGCTTTTGAACTTTATCCTTACTTTTAATTAAGATAAAAAAAAAAAAAAATTATTTAATTGTTTAAGTTTTTTAGTTTTTGAGTATCTTTTACAATCTGAAATAAGAAGAAAAATAATTTTTTTATTTGATTGTTTAAGTTTTTTTTTTTCATATAATTTTAGTTTTTGAGTTTTTCTTACACTTTGAAATAAAAAGTGATACTCTCTTTTCTTCAACTTTGTTTTCTATTCACACTTTTTAATTTTTTTGGCTCACACTTTTCCAACATGTAAAATAAATTATTTTTTTAATAATAAAAATAAATATAAGGTTTAAAAAAAAAAAAAAAAACATTTCTCTTATCAACTAAGGGTACATCAAATACTACCCTCCCCATGATTCGAACTTAGATCTCGTGAATGAAAACCCAAAAAATACTACCCTCTTCATGATTGGAACTTAGATTTCCTAAATGAAAACCCAAAAAAACATATATTAAATATGATTTAATTAACTTAATTCTTACATAATATTTTATTATTACAATGAAAATAACTCATATAATTTATTATTATTTTTTAACTAAATACTCAAATATGTGGTAAAACTCCTCATGTATGCAGATGATGTAATTCTTGTGGCCAAAATAGCCAAAGATCTAGAAGATCACCTTCAAGCTCTAGAACTCTTTTGTAAAGAAGTTGGGATGCGAGTGAACATGAGCAAAACAAAAATTATGATTTTTTCAGCAAAAAGAAGAAGCAACAACTCAAATATCAGTTTGCAGGAGAACCACTTGATGTAGTAGTAGAATACAAATACCTGGGCATAGACTTTCATGACAAACTTAATTGGAATACATGTAGGATGAAAAAAACTCAAAGTGGTTGGAGAGCACTATATGCACTTCAAAATAGGTGTAGGAATGCTGAGTTGTGGGACTGGAAGACCACCAAGGTCTTATTTGGCCTACTTGTTACACCGGTTCTGTTGTATGGTTGCAAGGTGCGGGCTAGTGGCACAACAAATGCAAAATGGAGGCAAATATAAAGGATTCAAAAATATCTAATCACAAACTTTCTCAAAATTAAGGCCACAACCCCTTATGAAATTATTCTAGTTGAAACTGAAATGTTCCCTTTAGAAGCAATTGCTATGACCAAGTTGTTATGTTGCTTGAAGAAAACAGAAAACATTACAAATGATAGATGGCCTAGGGTAGCTAGGGACGAAGAGTTGCATAGGCGAAAGAATACATGGATGAAACAAAATCAGAAATAGATGAAACATTGGGAAATCAACATAAATGAATGCCCAAATGTCAACAAAGACATAAAAATGAAAAGTTCAGAAGTGGAATGTGGAAAAATGCAAGCGGGAAAAGACAATATTATATTGCAAATTTTAACCCAACGTATGACCACAAGGAAAAAGCGTATATAGGCGCTGAAATCAAGTGGAAGGAAAAAATACTCATTGCTCAGATAAGGACTAGCTCTCATAGGCTTAGATGTGAAACAGGGAGATGGACAATGCCCAAGGAACAATTGGAAGAAATGATATGTACTCTATGCAACACAGGGGCAGTAGAGACAGAGGAACACTTCATCTATAAATGCCCGAGTTTTTCAAATATCCGTGACAAATACAAAGAAACACTTGGGAACGAGTTTATGACAAATTTATTTGAAGACAGTAAAATAAAAAAGTTGAGAAATTGCTAACACAAATAATCAGGAGAAGGAACAACCTTCTCAAAGATATTAAAGATCATATGATATGATTTGAGTAATTGTACTTCCATATTTGAGGTCCCATAGACCATATTTGGGTCTCGTGGACGTAATTAAAATCTTTCATTTCAATATAATTATGTTTTTATCTTTTTACAAGTCATATTAAGATTTCGTGTCTATATATATATATATTTTTAATTTACATGGTGGAATCGGTAGCCGCCACGAATCCGGGCAGGCTGTACAGCTTTTATGGCCACCACAATATTCTGCGTTGTCTGCCCCAGAAGCTGCCACATAGATCTTCGTACAATCCGCCCCTATGTTACAATCATTTTAAACCTTTTACACCGTCGAAAGCACCATGAAAGGGACAAACGTTGAGTCGAGGCCCGAGACTTGAACCTTGGACCTCCGCCCCATTATGGGATTTGGATGAACCAATTGATCTACACCTCGAACCTAATTTGTCTATATTAAAGTTGCTTTTTTTATCTAATTATTTTTCACAACAAAAATAAACAATCTTTATTAAAATACGGCTATAACCGACTCTTTTGTACTGAAAAAAAAAAAATTCACAACAAAAAAAGCAGTTGTGAATAAAAAAATCGTTCTCTATATAGAGGGGGACAATGCAGCTATTCAAAAGATAATCAACTTGCCGATGAACCAGACTTTTTAACTTAGAGATTGTCTCGGTTCTAGGCAGACAACCACCTTGAATCTTGATATTGTGCTACTGTTTGACCGGGCTACGATAGGACACAGGAGTTAGAGGGCCACCTCATCCTTTTTCTTTGCAGCATTTGCCTTCGATCTTCGATCTCATTCAGCTTTCAAGTTCAGTTCCAGGTAATGATCAACTCGCCTTATTCGTTGTCTCTCTCCTTTTTCCCAGCCGTGTCCTAATAAGAAGAGTGTTTTGGCGAAAATAAGATCTAGGGTAGCTAATTAGGGTTTACAATCACATAATGTTTGGTTTATCTAATTCAATAATTTTTCTAATTTTGTGAATCCAAATTCTGTACTGTAACCCTCTTTAACGTCGTTGCCAAATTTTTAAAACATGTTCAGACTTAAAGCGCAGAAACAATATATGGAAAGGAAAACATAGAACTTATGAAAATCTGGTTAGAGTTTACGTAAGAAATTTTGCTAACTGGCGAATTAATTTTTAATAATTTATGTGAAATCTAGGCAGTTGTTGGTCAAAAATAATAGTATGCATGGTGAGTAGTTCAAGTGGTTGCGAATCTTGCTATAGGGATTTGGGGATCGGGACATTCTATCACACTTAAAATGTAATGACATGTTGAATACGATTCTGTACCTCTTTAAAATTAAAAGAGTTTCATTTCTAGCGGCAACGAGTACAAAACGCAAAAAAATTGGCGTTGGGTAAGCAAATTGCGTGCGACTATGGTTTTAATACACATAGTCTTGGTGAAATTAAATAAGCCCCTCTTAAGAATTGGCTGTGCACAAATAAATTAACTGATTGCTCGAATTCTTCACTTTGAAGCCAAGTAGGTATCCTGTTCACCATATACTTGTTTGTTGTAGGCCTTCCTTTTCTTTAACGGAAGTGTCATAGGGATCGAGCTTGGTTGCCTTTAGTTGACAAATGAGAATGTTTTTCTTTATTTTAATCTTAACTCTACTGCCCCGAACCCAAGAACATGGAAGAAGAATATGGAGGTCGTGAGAGAGAAAGGATGACTTGTCTTTTAGGAAGACAAGAACAAGGTCGGTATCGACGTGGTTGGTTTTGACTAAGATTGTCTTAAAGCAGGCGGCAACTCAACCTATCCATTGGGGATTACTACAATTTTATAAAAGGATCTATTGAAAAGATGTCAATTCGCTTGGTCAGAAATGTTCACCATATCTGTTTCCATAAACATTGATTTCACCTTTTGTCGTGGGCTTTGTGAAATGCCCACCATGGTTGGTAACGACTTGAGTTGATTAACGGCTTAGTTGAAAATGATACGGTCTGAAGTTGCACTGTAAGGTGGGTCTGCATCTAGACATTAGAGGCTTCCACTTTTTATGAATGATAAGCAAAAGGGTAGAGTTAAGTGCACTGGTGACTTTTTTTTGGTTTTATTTTCTTAGTTCATTATTGCAGCATGCAGGTCCTCTTTGATGACATTCCAAGTTTTCTAATAGAAATTGGCTAAAACTTGTGTGGCCTTGGTCATTGTAATTTATAATATACTATATAACACTTCCTCAAAGACCTACATGCTTTCAGGGGAGTTGAGTTCTTCATTTTATCCTGTTGTCACTGAATCAGGAAAGGAAGCATCTTCTTGGAAATTTCACCTGTACAATGAGGTCTTAGAATCAGGTCTGTAAAATGTTCCAACAATTTCCTCTTTGGTATCTTCTTTCATCAGTGATAATCTTTTAACCTGATATTTTTGGGTTAAAATAATATGCCATGTGTGGCTTTTAGTGAGGCCACTCCCATCAAAATAACAAAACATAATATTATTATCAGGTCAATTAAGCCATAACCAACCTGCCTTTTTATTAAAGATATTCTTCATCTGCCTTTATATCAAAGATGTTCTTTATCTTCGAGTGTGAGTTGGGAGCAAGCTCCATTAGGTAGCATGGAAGGAAAACCATATTTTAAATTCCTAATTAGAACTCAGGATGCCCTAGCTAGAAGTATGGATGCCCAAGTTGGAAATAAGAGGAAGAGAACAGGGAAGCTGACCAATTAATGCACGTATTTAGAGAAGCATTCTCTTGCCAAAGAACTGGATATATTTCTTGATAAAAATGAAAAGATTAAGAGGTTGGAAAGTGGAATTCTGAGGGACTCTCTTCCTCCCCCTGGGATAGAGTGGTGTTGCTCATTATGAGATATTTTACTCTGGATGCCAAGTTCAGTGTAGTGCACAGCTTTGACTTTGCTTTTTTAAACCACCTTTGTTGGGGAAAAAGTTGAATGTAGAACAATTCCAAGAGCAACGCTGCTGAAAATGTCACTGCTCTCCATCTTCATGGGGGATACACAGGGCTGGATTAAGGAAGCAGAGTAATAATGCCCAGACCATAGATCTTTGAATAGTGAATAACTTCTTTTTTTAAGCGAAAAACTCCTTAAGGGGCCGCCTTGGTCTGAGAGACCACAACCAGGGGTTCTACACCGTCAAAGTCACCCGGGAGTTGCGCCCGGCCCTGCCCGCACCAACATTATCAATTGGATTTTGGGTACCCAATTCAACTTTTTGGTAGGGTGGAGATTTGAACCTGGGACCTCCCTTGGAGGATTGCCCTCTCCTCTCCAACTCACCTACAACACCTGGGTGAATAGTGAATAACTTTAGGGCCATATAAAATGATGATAATATCAAACATGTGACTGACTAGTAATCCATAATTGTCAGCAGAGTCATCATTGAGAATAGCTTGGAAAAAGAAATTATAAATAGTAAGGGTCGAATTCATTATATGAATCAACCACCACCTAACCATAAGGAGGGGAATGGGCTTGAGGTGGTATAAATCGAGCGAAGGGCACGAAAGATTACACTAACGCATGCTATCCCTAAGCACATTGGAGAAAGGCAACTTGGACTCCAAGGTCCACCTTAGGAGCAAGCTACTGATCTTGGAAATACACAAAGACATGATAACCTGATCTTCAGGAACTTGAGAAGAAAAATTTGTATTACAGAAAATTGCGCCAAAGACTTTGTAAGGATTAACCTCTCTGATGATTGACACATCAACATCACCGCTAAAGAGCAGAAACGGATAACAAAGGGAACCATTGAAGAAGCATAGGGACCCACCACGGAAAAGGCACTTCTCATGAAAAGGGGGCTTAGGCTTCTAGAGACAGATGGCAGGATTGGATTAAACCAGCAAAACAAAAGCCAATGGGCAGAAAATAAGTCCAACTCATCACCTTTTGTTAGCTTCATTTGAAAGAGTCAGAAAATTGGGAAAATCTTCCATCGAGACTTGAAGAGAATCTTGCGTGACACCCATGTTGGCCAACAGGTCAGCTTCCCTGTTCCCTTCTCTAAAAATGTGCATGAATTGGACACCTTCCAAATTCTCAAGACAGTGGGAGATTTCTTCTATCATAGCTTCAATGGTCCAATGGGGGGGATGAATACCTTTAGCAGCATTAATTATAGACAAAGCATCCCCTTCCCCTTCAATCAAAACTTTTTAGGACTCAGGTTTTCCAACCATAGTTGAGAAAATTTGCAAAAAATCCCTATTCGAGCTGATTTTTCCCGATTCACAGCCTGGCCGATTTTTTCCCGAAAAATTAGGATATGCATGAAAAAAGCTTCTTTTGAATGAAAATTTGCATTTTCTTCGGTTTTTTCAATGAAAAATCGCCGATATTTTCTCTTTTTTTTGCCGATTTCTGATTTTTCCTGATTCCTTTCCATGCCGATTTTGATCCGATTCCGATTTTTTCAACTATGTTTCCAACAACAAAACTCCTTGTAAGAGCGCCCTTGCTTCAACAAAAAAAACTAGACTGAACTCCCAAGTTATTAGAGAAGGCCAGCAGAAAGGAACATTTGTCATCTCTAACAAGACCTCTAGCCCCCGTAGAGCCTGGGTTACCTTTAGCCGCCCCATCAAAGTTCAGCTTGATCCATCCTTGAGGTGGTGGCATCCATCCAACAAAATATCGGGGATGGGGGGGAGGGGGAGTAAAGGGGCTTGCAATTTTAAAAAGACCTATTTGAAGAGCGATCTTAGATTCACTTGCAGACCACAACTCATCTTGAATGGAAAGCATTAAAACATTTTCTTTGAGAGCAGTGGAAATTTTTACATTCAATAGACTTGGGATCCTTTTTGACGCTCTGGAAGGCTCTAATTTTTCTTTCGTTCCAAATGCCCCAAAGGAAGTGAGGCAAACAAAAGGACCAAAAGGTTCTGAGCAAGGGATTATGGAAAGGGGAAGACCACTGCAGACATGTTGAGTGTATATTTTGCCCAATTGCAAAATACCACCACATGCAGAGTATTGAATAGAAAACTCTCTCTTGAAAAGAAACCAAATGACAAACATTCAACTTACTTAAGGTTCTGGTAAAATATCTAAAAGATTACAATAGTGCCAGAAATAATTCAATAATGCATGTGACCATAAACAAGGGGCCTTTACTGGTTCTAAACAATGCTTAGTGATTTGAAAGATCTAACTAAAAATAAAAGCAGTTCTTTTTAGGGTTTTTTTTAAATTGGTGCTACCCTGAATCCTTGTTAGTAGAGTATTTTATCTTCATTTAAAAGGTTTCAAATGACAAAATGTAGAATTGTCCACCTCATTTTAATGCTCGTGCCTTTAAGATGAAGTAAATTTTAGATAGTTGGGTTCATTTTATCTTCCTTATGTTGATGCCACTACCCTAATAGTGGTTAGTAGAAGTTAGCATGTTAGCAATGTTAGCAAAGTTAGCAAAGTTAGCTTTCATTTCTTATCTTAGTTTAATGTGAAATAGTAGGTTAGTATCCCTCCTAAACCATGTGTTTTATCTGAAAGCTTTAGATTAATGAAACTTGGAGGTGCAGAAATTCTGGAAAATGACCAGAATGGAAATAACTTGAAAGCTTAACAATTCTGGAAATGGACCAAAAAAAATGAAACTAACAGGAAATTAGCAGAAATTCTGGAAAAGGACCAGAATGGAAATGAAAGAAACTAAAATTATGGATGGACCAGAATGGAATGCTTGAATGCTTGAAATAAAACTTTGAGAACAGTAAATGAAATAAACATGTAAATTTGGTTAGCTGAAAAAGTCAAATTCTGAATTAGTTTAGCAAGCTCCTCCCTGCAAAATCCCAAGTTATGAGGTAATCATAAAACAACCTGAATCAATGGACCTGCAACATAAGCACAATACCATTAAATCAAGTGCGAGACTCAAAGGAAACATAAAGAAACTGCATAATCTTGACCTTCGCCTATTGCAACCCATTTCATGGCATAAGACAATGGCTAGAAGTCACTAAAATGCAGAAATGGTAAGACACTAAAAACGTTAGTTTTATGATAAAAACCCTCCTTTTGATTTTGCTCACAGAAGTTTGCTACCTTCTCAAAATCTGAAAAATGCTCTTTCTTTATTGCTTTCTTGGAATGTTACATCATTTCCAGCCCCCCTTGAAAAAGGTAGGATAGCAAGGTATAAATAATGCGTAGAAGTCCTTTCGCTTCATCTTCTCTCACAACCAAAATAATGAATGGATATAAGAAAATAATCCATCATCATTTTCTGTGATTTAATAAACATAACACTTCTAAACGTTATTTATTTAAAAAAAAAATAACAACAAAAACATAACCCTGCATGACTCCTTATATCTCCCCTTTCTCTTCTAAGCATTCTACCCAAGAATACCTCTTTACATCCATCAAACGAATGATAAAAGCATTAACTATACCTTATAACCCCTACGATTTTAGACCTCCTTTAAAACATTGAACGTGATCAAACCACATTCACATTAACTAAAATAATACAGGCCAATCTTATTCAGCGAAACTTTCGTTGTCACTTTTTGAGGCCGAGACACGATGGTATTTCTCCTAAGCCATACCAATGTGCCCGACTGGGATGGCATTCCCCTATCTTGGGCACTTTGGTTTCCACGTAACCAAACGAAACCATCACACTGCCTACGCAGCCATGGCACTGTCCAATTTACGCAGCCATAGCGCTGCCAATGACGCAGCCATGGCGCTGCCCAACCTACGCAGCCATGGCGCTGCCAAGACTATGCAGCCATAGCGCTGCCATCGACGTCGTGGCGTTGCCAAACCTACGCAGCCATGGCGCTGCCAAGACTATGCAGCCATAGCGCTGCCATCGACGTCGTGGCGTTGCCAAACCTACGCAGCCATGGCGCCGCCGCTATGCGGCCCGGCGCCGGGCGGCCATCGCGCACGACGGTGTGGCGCGCACCTACGTACATGGCGCCAAACCTACGCAGCCATCGACGCTGTGGCGCTGCCAAACCTACGTAGCCATGGCGCTGCCAAACCTACGCAGCCATCGACGCTGCCATCGACGGTGTGGCGCTGCCAAACCTACGTAGCCATGGCGCTGTTCAACTCCCTACTCTCACACTCACGCTGCCATAGCGTAATGAAACAGATGCAACACTAAAACCTTCCATGCTCTTCGAGGCCGACCTTTAACTCCGTCAATTGGCGTCACAGGTTGCCCTAATAACGCTTCTTCCTTCCTTGTTCGATGGCATGCCTCTGCCTCTCGGCCGTTTCACTGACAACTCCGACGCCTTTCATGTTGTTCTTCTGAAACCCTAACGCCATCTTGGACCGCCTCTTCTTTGCCGGCGTTGCTCCGCGAAGCTTCGCTGCCATAGCGCTGAACGTTCTTGGACTAGCCACTCATGTCTTCGAATGTTTTCGAATAGCCACCATCACCTTATCTGCAATCAAACGAAACGACGTTAAACTTTACCTTATCGTAAATATTATTATCACGTCTTTTATAAAGTACATTATAATAATATTATTATATACAATATAATAATATTATTATAATAATAACATTTTAGAACCTTATAACATAATCTTAAAAATATTACTATTATGTACATAATATAGTTAATGCAATTATATTAGGTAGATAATAGCATATTGGCTTCTATCTCAATTTCTTTGTACCTTATGTATCCTCTTTTTGTTTTAGGTCAGGCCTTGCTTTGTTAAACACATTCCATCACCTTAGATAGTATGAAGAACATTGAACTCTTATTCATCAAAATGGATTTTAATTAATCTAAGCATTAATGCCTAGATTAATTAATCATTAAATATCAAATAACCAAAGCAATTAAAATCATTAAAACAAAACGGTCAAACATCCCTATTCTTACAAACCAAAGAAAACCAAAAACCTTTCATATCAAAATATGACAAGTGGGTCCCCAAGAATTTTGGGGTGGTTGTGGAAACTCCACAACAAGACAAAGGTCCAAGATGCTATTGGGCAAAACCTAGGCTAAATTAAATTTGTTGAAAAGAAGATGAAAGACTTCTAGAGAAAAGGGGCATTCAAGGAACAAATGATTGGAATTTTCCCAAGCAGCTTCACGCAAATAACACCTATTTGAGATTGGCAAACCTCTTTTGTTAAGATTTTCGATGGTAAGGATTTTACTTTGGGCAGCCAACCAAAAGAAGAAGTTGATTTTGGGGGTGAGGTTTTTAATCCATATCTTATTGGCTGGGAACCAATCCTCTTTGCCATCAAACTGAAGGAAATAGGCATATTTAATAGAGAAAAAATTCTTATTGTCCACTTTCCAAACAGAGGAGTCTGCTGAAGGGATAGGTTCGATGAAATGGAGTCTGAGAATATTGGAAAGAGTACAGAGAGCGAGAGCTTGCCTGGGAGTGGGATTAACAAGATGCAAAGATTTCCACACCCTTCTTCCATCCTTAAATTCAATGAAATCTGCAACTTTGGGACCACATATATGAGCGGTGAAGGGTTCTAAGCAATTCAAGACCTGGTCTTCAATCAAAGGCCTGCTGCGAATCAAATTGTCTCTCCAGAAGTTAATATTCTTGCCATCCTTGAGTCTCCATCTCAAGCTTTTTTGAATAATAGACTTGGAGTCTAAAAGGTGGTTCCAAAAGGAAGAACCCTTAGGATTAGTCTGAATTTCAAAAAAATTTCTTGTTCTGCCTAGATATTTGGCTTTTAAATTCTCCACCCAGCCAACATTTTCCTCTCTAAAAAATTTCCATCCCTGTTTAGCTATGAGTGCCAAATTCATTTGTTTGAGTTTTCTGAAACCCAGTCCACCTTTACTCTTTTTAGAGCAAACTTGCTCCCAGGCAACCAGAGGTAATCTTTGTTTTTCTTCCATGTCCGTCCAAAGAAAGGACTTTTGAATGCTTTCAATCTTGAGACGAATTTTAGGAGGCATTTTGAACAAAGACATAAAGAACATTGAAATACTTTGAAGGGTGGATTTAACAAGTTCGGCTTTACCATCTTGGTTGAGGAGAGCGTCTTTCCATTCTGGTAGCTTTTTCCTCACACTCTCCGCCACTGGGAGCCAAGAGATTTCTTGAAGCCTGCCACTAAAGAGCGGTAAACCCAAATAGACAGATGGGAGCATCCCAATAGGACACTCAAAGATTTTAGCGATTTTCATTTGCCTTTTGAGGGGGGTATTCAAGAAAAACATCTTGCTCTTATTTAAGTTAGCCTTTTGACCAAAGGCAGCCTCATAAGAAGACAAAATATTCTTAATCTCTCTAGCTTCGGGAACAAAAGATCTAGAGGCTAAAATGGTGTTAGTCGGCAAAATTGTTGATGGGAAATAGAAGAGCAAGAGGAGGCTGGTTTGATCCCCGTAATTAAACCTGCGAAGCAGGCTGTATTAATGGACCTACCCAAAGCTTCAGCCATAAGAAGGAACCAATAGGGAGAGAGGGGGTCACCTCGTCTTAGGCCTTTGAGGCTTTTGAAGTATATTGAAGGGGATCCATTGATCAAGACAGAATTCATGACCGAAGACAAGCAACCTTATATAAGAGAAATCCAATCAGGGTGAAATCCGAATTTGCCCAAGAATTTAATCAAAAATCCCCAGGAGACTTTGTCATAGGCCTTGTTCATATCTAATTTCAGTAAAAACCCATCTCTGCCACTCTTATCTATGGAGTGAAGAACCTCACGAATAGTGATAACTCCGTCCACAATCTGCCTGCCTTTAACAAAAGCTCCTAAGTTGGATGTCTAAGTTGGAGTTAAGAGGAATAGCGAATTAATGACATGTTACTCTATGGCTTTTCTTCCTAAAGGTTTATTTTCCTCATCATCTTTTATAGTTTGGAAATCAGGGATAAAATAATAGGTGGTGGCCCATGGTTTAGGGGGAGAGATGCCTTTTATTAAGACCATGGAGTGAGAATTTTTCTATCAAGACTGAAACTATTTAAAAGCTTTTGTTGTGGGTTAGGCTTTTTGGACTTCCATATCAACTTATCAATAAGCATGTTTCAAAGAATATTGGAAATACCCTAGAGGAGTTCATCAAGGAGGGCCCAATTACTAAGGAGTGAAAGCATGCTACATATACCTAGACATGTGTTGCTATGGATATCTTAGAACCTTTGCCACAATCCATTAAGATTAAATCTGAAATAAGAAAGTGTGATCAACAAGTGGATCATGAAAATATTACATTTCAATCCTGTGATTGTTATGTGACTGGACACATGGCAACAGATTGCAAAGTCAAAGTGACGAAGAAAGAGAGAGAAAATTTTGGTCATGAGGCAAAGTTCAAGAGGAATCAAGGAAATTATATTTTGATAGCAGCTGGATTAGATCAAGGATATTCCACTCCAAAGGAAGAGGCAAAGAAATCCTATCTACAACATCATATGGCAATGGCTCCCATAGTTGATTTTGATCAACAGTTAGAAGAAATAGAGAAAGATACAAGGTATGAGAAAGTACAATTTGCAAGTTTAAATTGAGAAGGAATTAAAGGTGCAAAGGAAGATGTGGGGGAAGATTTTAAACCAAAGATGACAAAAGAGGTCAAGTTTATTCCAGGTAAATTGTCTTCATTTTTCGCAAGTAGTATAGAATCTTCTCTTGGCAATTGAAATGAAAATAGTGAAGAGGTTATCCCTTGCACTTCCAAGAGAAGCATAACAAAGAAAGGAGTATGGAGGAACTCGCATAAGAAGGCAAATGCTATGGAGTAGCACCCTTTCACTTTAGGGTTTTTGGGGCAACATAAAGGAGAGTGCTTTTAAGGTTATTCCTTGCATTTCAGATCCTTTAGAGCAAGACAACCCTATAGATGATAAGTCTCACTATGAATAGTGTGAAAAAATTGAAGAGATTGATGAAGATAAAAATGTTTGTGGAAATGACTATGAGAAAAAGAGAGGAAGACCCAAGAAGCAAAAACAAAAAGAAAAGGGAACTCAGAGGGATATTGATATGGGAAAGCAAAAGCAGTTATCATGTGTTAACAAGATGTGGGGCTAAACCCACAAATTAAAACAAAAAGTGATGATGAAAATGATATCTTGGAATATTAGGGGCATGAATAAGACCCTTAAAAAAAGAAGTTCTTTGCAAGCCATGGGACCAATGATGTTGTGGATAGTCTGCATGAGTGATGTTGCCGTAAACCCCCAAGAAACATTTGGCATAGAAGGGTAGCTCATGGCTAAGAGGTTGTGGGGGAGAGGTCCATTGTGGCTTGGATGTACTGCTTGTAAATATTCTGTCTAATTACTTTATAGATCACTTTCTTCAAGGGAATGAGGCTAAGAAGAACACGTAGAGAGCAACTAAAGGAGAGAGCAGGTCAATAGAAATGGCAATGGTTTGAAGCATAGTTGAGAAAATCAGAATTGTAACGGAATTGTTTTGGGAAAAAATCGGATTGAATTGGGAGTCGGGAAAAAATCGGCAAAAAAAAAAACCGAAGAAAAAGCAATTTTTTTTTTGAATTTTCTTTTTTTCATTCATATCACAATGAATTAACACTATGCAAATCAAATATTAATACTGTAAGTGATACAAGCTCAAACTACACATGAAAATGGCAAGTGCTACAAGTTTAAAGCCAAAGTATTAAAGTTTAAACTACTACACACGAAAGTGACAAAACACATCTTGTATCTCCTCCTCCTTTTCCATACATCTTTGGCAACAACCTGCACTTCAAACTGCTGCTCACACCATCTTGTTTTCCGATTGTGCACTCCATTGGCTGCAAGCAGTTGTAATATCAGCATGATCAGCATTCTCTGAATAGGCACTTCACTTTGAGAAATTAGCCATATTATCAGCGTATGCCCTTTCATCAACATCATGAACATGATGGGCAACGCCCGTCGCCACCTGTGTCGGGGGTCAAGGGGGTGGGAGCCCCCTTGCAGGGTCAAGGGACAACGTCCCTTGCGTGTTCCTTGTCTGAACTAAATTTTTCTCCTCATCAACATTCTGGAAAGCTTCACTTGACCCATGAAAACAGCTTCCTCTTAGCTCCAATTCACTGCTTCCTTGATCCAACTGACTTCTTATCAACCTGTGATAGACATACTTGTTTCAACTAAACCCTCGTTTAAAAAACAAAAAAACTAAACCCTCGTTTAAAAAACAAAAAAACTAAACCCTAGACTTCGAAAAATCCAGTGTATTGATGCGTTTTAGGGTTTTCCTTGGTGTGGTAGCAGGTAGGCAGACCTTTCTCTCAAGCTTTGAGGAAGAAAAATGAGAAAAAAAAAAAAACAGTATTTATCCCGTTTTCTCTACGCATGCCGCCGCGGGCGCGATTTTTCAAAAAAATCACGATTCTGATTTTTTTGAAAAAATCGTCGATTTTTTCAAAAATGCCGATTTCGATGTGATTTTGATCGGATCTTTTCGGAATTACGATTTTCTGTTTCGAATTGCGATATTTTGCCGATTTTCGCTACAGAGGTTTGAAGGAACAAACTAACATTCAAATATCATCTATGATAGTGCTTGGTGTGACCCAGTAAGCAATACTCTTAGAGGAACGAAGGGCCAAGTATAGGTAATGTTCATGGCTGCATAACAAATCTTTCATCCATTAGTCGTTAACATAGAAATGATCTGGTATTAACAAAGTAGGCAAGTAGTCAAACTAGGTTGGTCTGAGATTGATACTTTAAAGGTCCATGGCAATAGAAAAAGACATGGTTTAGAGCAGCTGCATAGAAACCATTTATGAATGTTCTACTTTAGTTATTTTATTTTATTTTGTTTATTTGATTTATTTATCAATAAGTTCAAGCAAGGACCAGACCAAAGATACTTTCTGTCAAGAATATAAAACCCAAATACAACTTGTCTCATCTAGTAGTTTTGGAGGAATATTTGGATAGAATTCAAATTACAAACTAAAAGAAAAAGGTAAAAAATTCTTTGTTTATTCTTAGTGTGGTTCAAGTTATGTTAAAATGCATTATATATTTAGAATGTATTGGGGTAGGCTGTGTTTTCCCTCTTATATTTCAAACAGAAATATGGTTTTCTTAGTCGAAGTACAGAGATTTTTAATTTATATAAATGATTTCTTACAAAAGCCCCAAAATTCAATGGGTGTAGTCACAGTATTTGAATAAGTCAAATCTGTTTTATTTTTTGAGTAGAGGTATGTAATGGAGTTTTTTGCAAATCAATGTTGTCAAAGAAGAATTGGTTGATGAGGAGGATCGAGACTTGTGAACAAAGAATAAGGAGGCCCTAATGCTCCTGAAACTCTTGGTGATTATCAAGAGGTTACTGAAGGTCGTAGGATGCAGGGTTTAGTTTCAGAATTTTGGAGTAAATTAAGGGAGAAGTACCAGACTGCAGATAAACGAAGGGCCTTGAAAGAAGTGTTTCACAGACAATTGAAAACCTAGTATTTGCCTCAGTAAAATTCTGGGGTGTGAAGAAGGAACATGACTTTGATGGAGAAGAATGAAAAGATGTTTTGATTAAGTATTGGGTTGAGAGGGTGAGTGCAGCTTATCTGCTTAACAGGAGTCCTTTCAATTTACTTAAAAGGCATTACGTATGATGAGATGTAGGCAGGAAGGAAACCAAATTCATGTTTCAATTTTTGCTGCTGTTGCTTATCTCCTTGTTTTGTAACGAGAGGGGGGAAATTATCTGATCTACATTTTAGGAAAACGGTGCTTGTTGGATTTATTTGAAGGCATATAGAATGATTGCCGTCTGTGCAGATAAGGCACCTATTGTTAGAGATGTTGTTGAAAATGAGAGTGCCAACATTTTTCAATCTGCTTCAAATGCCACATGCCTGTTTGACACTAATAAAACATCAGAAAAAAGAGGTTTAGGGTATTGTGCAAGTTGTGTAGGTGCCAGTGGCAAAAGATAAATTTATTGTTGGATATGCATGTGCCACAATATGGTGGCAGGGATGATTCTGAGGCAGAAATGACTCTTATTTTTGACAGTTTGGACTAGCAGGTTACTCCATTCAAAAATAGTCCCAAAATGTACTAGTCTACCATTGAAGGAGTTAAACTTGTAATGTTCCACTCACAATAGATGGATTTCCAAAGAAATAGAGTAAGAAGGTTTATGATTCTTTGAGTTGCAATTATAATTTGACATATTTTTACTTAGCTTCATGAGTAACATTGTTTATGAGCCTAGCTTGTAATCTTAGTCACTGTGTTCACTGTTCAATAAGTTTGAGATTTGAATATTGGCTAAAATCATTAGGGCACAAATTTGTTTGCTTCAATTTGGCAAACAGATACCAAAAATCACAGGTTCAACAAATTGAGACAATGAATGGCAGGGGCACCTGTTTCACCGATATTTCATTTGAGTTATCTTATTGTCATTCAATATTATCTCTGTTCTCCCATGGAATTTATATTATTATTGTTTGTTTAATGGTGGGTCCTTAATTTATGTAAAACTTCCATATTATTATTAGTTTAATGGTGTCATCTTTCTTTATATAATTTTTTATAATATTATTAATTTAATAGTGGGGTCATTACTTATATAAAACTTAATTATTAAAATTATTAATTTTGTATTAAACTTATTGTTATGTATTTTATTTGTATCTTTATCAAATTTTTTAATTTTTAAAAATTTGTAACATGGGATGAAATGGGTCCCACCTGTATTACATCGTAATTACATAGTGTTATTATGACAGCTTGGCAATTATTCATCTATTGCTAGGCAAGATTCAAACCTGGGTCTCCTCTTTGAAAGTCAAGGAATTTTATCTGCTGAGCTCATGCCAAATGATTTTTAATCAAGACATTTAAATTAATAAATAGTAAAAAGTACATATTTTTGTTTTTCAACCTTAATGACAAATTTTATAATCAATTCTTTTAGTAGCAAACTTTTTTCTGATTCTTATCCTTGCCGAACTCGAATACAAACTTAAACACAGTCACTTAGCTTGCAATGATGAAGCAAAGAGGAAATGGGAATCGGGAAGGGCTATTCAGATGGGATATGATGCCCTAATGAAGGACACAACTCGTGTTCTTGCCAAGTTGCCTCTAAGAAAGAATCCCATGGGATGTACAAAACAAATTGTAAAGCCTATAGATCCTTGGATAAACACAAAGAGAGGTTGCTCACAGGGTTTGCTTAAGAGAAGGATATGGACTATGATGAGACCTGTGCTAGAAGAGAAAAGATGGTGACTGTCAAGTTATTTCTAGCCTTCACAATTTGGCTTGAAGCTTCACTAGATGGACTTGAAGAGTGTAATCTTAATGGAGATTTAAAGGAGGAAGTGTATATGGTTTTGCCATAAGGTTTTAATGTTGTAGGTACGAAACACCTTACAGATAAGCTGTTGAAGAAGGCTCCATGATTTTTTATTTTTATTTTTTATATGGGATTGAAACAGGCCCCACCCATATTACATCATGACCACATAGTGGTATTACAACAGCTTGGCAATTATGCATGTATTGCTTGGCAAGATTCGAACTTGGGTCTCCTCCTTGAAAGATGAGGAATATAACCAGTTGAGTTAATGCCATTTGACAAGTAGGCTCCATGATTATCATACATAAAGATTAAGTTTCATTTCACTAGTTTTGGATTTTGAAAGTCATTATGATTGAAATCTATTTGTTAAAAGTATTAACGATAATATAGTCATTCTCACTATGTATATGGATGACTTAGTCATTAGAAGTAACAAAACCTGTACTATTCAATAAGTGAAATCAAATTTGTGCTTCACTTTTAATTTGGAAGATTTTTGCCTAGGAGCAGAGTTTTGGCAAACTAATTGATATAGTTTTATATATCAAGTAACTAAAAAATTAATTGGCATAGTTCCCAAATCCTGCTGGATCTTGAATCAAATCCGAATCACAGTGGATTTTACAAACTGTCTGTATTAATCTGACTGGATTTGAGGCTTTGCAAAATTAAAAATAATTTCTAACCCTAGTAGATCAAAACCATAAGGAAAAAGACCTAAAAACTCGCACAACATGCAAGAGAAAATGGTAAAGATGATTTGCAGTCTGCCTTTTCTGGATATTATTGCTTTGTAATTCTTCTTGGTCAAAGAAAGTTAATATTAAATATATCCTCCTTGCAATCACCAAAGCCCACCTATAAATAGCAGTGTGTAAGTTTTTTTTTGGTAATTATTATAATATATTAACACAGTGGGTTTTTATAGAGGATCCCAAAACCTTATGTACAAAATTAGCCAACTTTCTAATGATGCATCATACCTCTTGGCTGTAACAATAAACCTAAATGAAAATAAAACCATCCTAATGCTGCAGACTTGAAAACAGCAAAAAGGGCTTTTAGGCCTGGAGACCCAACAACAAAAAGAAAACAGGACAGACCCGAGAGAAACCCAAAAAGAGGTCGAAAACAAAGAGACAGACACCATGGACAGCTAATCACGATCCTCCTGTCCTTCCGAATTTGGGCGCTTCTGTTCTGCTTCAGGATAGAAATCATGGAGTTGACAAAAGTAAGAATGGAAGCAGCCAGGTCCAGGGGACGCGCCGCGCCGCCCGGGCGCGGCCCCCCCCCCCCCAACCCCAAACTTAATGCCATGCCACCCCAAAACACGTCGGAATGGGCCTTCCAAAACTGCGCAAGGAAAACATCAAGAAGGGATGTCTGCCTTGGCCAACCTTTCCACCTCGGATGGGAAGCGAGACCGCCACACAACCGGGCACGTGGTCGCGAGCCCTTTATTGGCCATGTGGTCAGCCACGCGATTTCCTTCTCTCAAAATATGATTTGCTTTCCATCTACCGCGATAGGAGAGAAGAGATCTAGCCTCGAGGATGATGTTGTAGACTTTCCAAGATGGATTTTTGGTGCCAAGAAGGTAATTCACGATGTTGAGCGAGTCACCCTCAATGATAAGAGGCCGGGGATCCTCGGAGAGAATCCGAATACCATTCAGAGCGCCTCGGGCTTCAAAGATAGTGATTCGTCTAGGAGCCCAAATCTTCACAATTGGCCATCACAATATTCCTGTCATGATCACGGACAACCCCACCAGCGCCAGCGGGCCCGTGGATTCCCCTTAGCCGCTCCATCAAAGTTTAATTTAATCCACCCCACGGGGGGTTTGGTCCACACAACATTCCTTCGACAGGGCCCTTTAACAACCTCCAAAAACGGCCAAAGATTCATCATTTTGAGAATCGCTTCTTCGCTCGAAAGATGGGGACGGGGACTAGGAACAGCAATAGAATTCTCAATGGCGTAAGATAACGCCCTTTGAGCAACATAAGGGGGCCCTCTAGGAGCTTGGCCAAAGATTCTGGCATTCCTCTCTAACCAAATTTGCCAAATTAAATGGTGGAAGGAGGCCTCGAGGAGGAAGCGGAGCTTGGGATTCTTGAAAGGATTAGGCCATTGGTGAAAAGCATCTCTAAGGGATCGGGGAGAGCACCAAAGGATCTGGAAGGAGGATAGGACAATGCTCGGAACAGAGTGGGAAAACGGGCAATGCAAGAATAAATGATCCCTCGTCTCACAATCTGCTAAACACAAGTAACACCTGTTGGGGAAGGCAAAACCTCTCTTGTGAAGGTTGTCAATAGTTAAGGCTTTATTGTGGAAAGCAATCCACGCGAAGAAGTTGATTTTAGGAACAACTCCTTTCCTCCAAACAATATTCCACCCGTAGTCCAGAGCAGCCTTGGTGGTGAGAAGCTCATAAGCTGATTTAACAGAGAAACGCCCATCCTTTGTACCACTCCAGATGATACTGTCATTCCTTCTGGCAGAAGGAATTAAAACCGATCGAAGGATATTATCAAGGAAGGTAACCTCATTATTAAACCCCTCCACAACAAGAAGCTTCCACCGAGGGAAACGGGTGCTCCGATCTATGAAACCCGCCACCCCGAGCTGGGCATTAGGGTCGATCAAGCTTCTCAGCCCAGTGAGGTCCGCCCTCGACCCAAGGGCTTCTTCAGCCGCCCACCTGTCCTTCCAAAAGGAAATGCAGTTGCCATCACCCAAAATCCAACGGGCTCCCAGACTGATCAAATGCCGGGTTTGGAGCACAGATTTCCAAAAGATCGATGCCACGGAGGATGTTTCAACATCCAAGAAGGGAGTGGGGCCAAGATACTTCATTTTAACCAGCGTAACCCACTCCACCGGGTCGCTAGACATAATCCTCCAAGCGTGCTTCGCGATCAGAGCCAAATTCATAAGTCTTGATCTTCTCAACCCCGAGCCGCCTTGATCTATCCTCGAACACACCTTGTCCCAGGCTACAAGGGGAAGTCTAGATTTCTCTTCATTACTGCACCAAAGAAAGGTCCTCTCGAATCTTCTCAATTTTGGAGTGGACTCGCACTCGGAAGCATGAACACTGACATGAAGTAGGTCGGGATCCCCTGAAGACAAGCTTTGGTAAGGGTGGCTTTCCCAGCTTGCGATAGGAGTTTGCCCTTCCAAGTGCCGAGTTTCCCGTGAAGGCGCTCAAGAATCGTGTTCCACATGTCCCCACTGGCCCGCCCGCTATAAGATAGAGGCAACCCCATATAGGACGTAGGCAGGGAATCAATAGTGCATTCAAGAATTCTAGCAATCCGAATTTGTCTGCGCAGAGGAGTGTTAATAAAGTAAATTTTGCTCTTGATGTAATTGACCTTTTGCCCTGCAGCTTGCTCATAACGGGACAGGATCCTCTTGAGCGACTTGGCTTGAGCAACGGACGCCCCAGTGGAGATGAGGGTGTCGTCCACAAATTGCTGATGAGTGACAGGATTAATTCTAGAAGTCGGCAAGATGCCAAAAATCTTGTTCTGCCGAAGAGCCTCTTTCATGGACCAACTCAGAACCTCCGCCGTAAGAATGAACAGGATGGGAGAAAGAGGATCGCCCTGTCTGAGGCCTCTGGAGCTTTGGAAATACCCACTGGGGACCCATTGACCAAGACAGAAAAAAGGGAGTGGATATACAACTGTAGACAAGGTCAATCCAGTGGGGATGAAAGCCGAACTTGAGGAGGACACACAAAATTTTGGTCGACATGGTCGAAGGCTTTGTTCATGTCAAGCTTAAGAAAAAGAGCAGCATTCTTAGAGCTGTAAGCAGAATGAAGGGTCTCATGGACAGTGATAACACCATCAAGAATGTTTTTGCATTTGACGATGCTTCCCCGACAAGGATCAATCAGAGGGGGAGGATCTGTTTTGAGTCTATTGGCTATAGACTTGGTGAGGATCTTGTAAAAAACATTGCACAGGCTTATGGGCCGATAGTCAAGAAACTTTTGCAGGAAGGAGACTTAGGAATGAGGGCAAGAAAGGTGGAATTGAGTTTCGGGTGGATAGATCTGGAAGCTTGGATAACCCGAATAGCATCACACACATCTAGGCCCATGACCTCCCACATGACTTGGAAGAATCGGGGGAAACCATCGGGTCCAGGGGCCTTATCTGGTTGCATGGAGAACAATGCTTCCTTAATCTCAGACGAGGAAAAAGGTTCCAAAAGTTTCATGCTTACCTCATGGGGAACTTTAGTCGGAAAATTGGCGAGCATAGATTTCTCGGACCTCGGAGGTTGCTATCCGGAGGAGTGCCAAGCAAATCTCGAAAGAAATTAACCGCTTCGCTCCCGATTTCCTCAATCTCCCTGGTAATGTGCCCATCCTTACAAGTCACTTCTCTGATCTTGTTGGCCCCCTTGTGCCTCATAGTAGACGCGTGAAAAAATCTCGTGTTGGAGTCTCCATTCTTCAACCAAAGGTCACGAGATTTCTGGCGCCAAAACGTTTCCTCCCTAGCGAGAATAGAATGAAAGTCCACCAAAAGGCTCCGCTCTTCCTCCCTGAGACCCTCAGTGTAACCTTCGATAGCCATCCTTTCCTCCACAACCTTCAGGTTCTCAGCGATGGATTTTTTGGACTCAAAAATGTTGCCGAAAACCTCTTTGTTCCAAATCTTCAGGTTTTTCTTTGACCATTTTGAGCTTTAAAGCCACCCTCTTAGGAGCGCTTCCTTCCACCTTCGATTGCCACCACGCTGAAACCAATCCTTTGAAGTCTTTGTGGGAAATCCACATGGATTCGAATCTGAAAGGGGTCATAAAAACAGGCCCATCGTTCGCCTCCAAGAAAATAGGGTTATGGTCAGACCCAATCCTTGGAAGAGCCGAAAGGATAGCCCCGCCAAGGATGGGAATGGCTTCTAGGGAAATGAAGAATCTGTCAAGTTTGACTTGAATCAAACCGCCCCCAATCCTTCTATTACTCCATGTGAAGGAAGCCCCTTTGAGTTCGATGTCAAGTAGGCCATTAGCAGAGACAAAATCTCTGAAATCTTCCAAGCTGCGGCTGGAGTGGTCAGACCCTCCTTTTTTCTCCGAAGGATGAAGGGGACAATTGAAGTCACCCCCTAAAACCCAAGGAAAGTTGCTAAAATTCTCCCTCATCATAGAGATAGCTTTCCACATTTCTGCTCTCTCTATGGCAGAATTTGAAGCATAAACGTTGGACAGAATCCAGGAAAAATTGGAGGTTTTGGACTGGAACAGTACATTGATGATTCTCGTTGGAAGTTGACAGCGAGCTGCCCTCAAACCTCGAAGGGTCCCACATAACCATGAGTCCTCCCGCTGTTCCCACCGCGGGCTGGACAGACAATTTGCCTTGGCCCAAATGGCCTTCGCCACTTTGTCAGAGGAGATAGCATCAAGCTTGGTCTCTTGCAAAATAAGGATAGAAGGGTTAGTCCTCCTACGGAGATCAGCCACTAACCTTCGCTTGGCTGCACTGTTCAGTCCTCTCACATTCCATGAGAGGACTTTCATCTCGGACAGTTTGAAGTTTTTCTTGCCTCCCCTTCCTTGTTGAGGGGGAGGTTTTGATGCATGTGCTTCGTCCGACCGTGCGTCACAATCATCCGTAACCAAGAAACGCCGGGTTCCATTTGCAACGTCGCTTGCGTCTCTTTGTCTCGCCTTTCCTTGTTAGGAGGACGGCCCTGCTTCCTCTCACTACCAAAATCCACACTTTGCTTTCGGCTCCTCGTATTCCGGGGGCTAATGTGACCGGACTGTTCACCCCTCCTTCCTAAGAGGTAATCTTCTAGCAACGTCTGCGACTGACTGAAATCGGGATGACCCGTATCTTGGAGCAGAGGAACAACTCGAGTCAAAACTTGGGAAGGGGTCCGTTCCATCTCTTCCTATGATTCACTTTCCAAGTGGGAGTCTGCTCCTTGTTGGTTGTCAACCTCAAGATGCTCTGGGTCTGATTGGAGAGGGATTCTCTTCGAGCTGAGAGAGTCCGCCACAGTCTCTAGAGGGGCCTGGGGATCCATGGCCCTTCGCGTCTGGAAGATTTGGTTGCTTTGCCTGATCTTCCTTGTGCTCCAGGGGGTTGCCGTTTTCACGTTTCTGTTTTCCCGGTTTTTGAAGAGGACACTGGGACTGGAGGTGCCCTTGGGACCGACACTCGGGTGCGAAAGCTGGTCTATTTTCATAGACAATAGCTTGTTTATGAAGAAAGGTACCTCCAGCACCGAAGAGTGATGGAAGTTGGGAGTTTAGCCTCCAAATCTGCCGTAACGCAAAATCGGGCCTGGACGAACCTTGTTCGAGCTCGGGTGGGAGGGTCAATGGTGACCAACTCCCCAATGGAACGCGCAATACCTCTTATGACATTTTCATGCCAGCCAAAGAGGGGAAGATTCGGGAGCCTAACCCATATTGGGGCAATGTTGATGTTCTGGGTCTCAGGACTGAAATCCATGTCCCACTTCCTGAGAAATAAACTTCTGCGGCCCAGAAACCATGGCCCGCCAGCCAGAATTTTACAATAATCCTCCTTATTGTTCAATCTAATGGCAAAAAAACCCCGGGATAGGGCCGCCAGCTCCAAATGGCCATAAGTCCTCCATTTGCTTGCTGCCCATTTTCGGATAGTTTCCATGTCGGGACGGCCTCCAATGAATTTACCTATTAGGGTAAATTTCTCAAACTCCATGAAGCTTGAAAGAACTTCCGTCGGGATGTCCAGCTCATCCCCAACCGGAAACAACTCTTTGGTAAAAAACCCGTTTAGGGTTTCCGAGGCCGCTGCCTGGGCATAAGACTTTTGAGCCCCACCACCCCCTTTGTCTGGTGGGTCCTTACCTCGACCAATACCGTTGCCAGCCCGGTCATCTTCAATGGGCCCGGGCGTTTCCGCTCCACCGGAATCTTGATGCCCTCCGATTGCTCCGCTGCGTCCAAGAACCGAACCACCGCCGCTCCCGATCTCCCCTGCAGACTTCCCGCCCATCGACATCCTTCGCTCCGTCACCCTGATAACTCAAATCTCAGCAGTGTGTAAGTTTAACTAGGCTTTACAACAATGCTTTAATTAAAAAAACAAACATTGTACCATATAACATCTATTATATAATATATTTCTATAGTTCTACTTCACTTATGGTTCTAATAACAATGTAATTGTGACTAAATGGCAAGATGGACTAGACTTTTTCAAGTTAAAATTTTTCTATAGGTAGAGATGTGACTTGAGTTCTCATCTCATTTTAAAACATATTTTTTTCCTTTAAAATGACAATTTAAAATATTTAGATCCTCAATTAATCATTAATTTGATTAATTGTAGATCCGACGCCCATATGTTTAGGGCAAACCCTTCTGTTGGAAACACAATTGGTATAGAGTCTCCTGAAATCGTGGGACTGTGGCAACACAGCTGGGGTGATGGCCTCTTTCCTTTGATTGACATGAATAGGGTTGAAGGGAATCAGCGCTACTGTATGGGTTGGGGTGATTCTTCCTATGCTACGGTGTGATGGGGATTGCCAAATAGGCTTTTCATCGGGTTCTAGTCCCCATAGACCCAACTGTAGATGGTTTGGATGTTGGTAAGCCCCATAGCCTCTTACTTCAACACAAGGAAAGTTCTATTTTTGGAGCTTGGTGTGGAAATTAATGGAACTACAACAAGAATCAAATATAGAATTTTTTTTGTGTTGATTTAAGGGTCTAAGCATGTCAAACATGAAAAAGCAGAGTGATTTCTGAAGGGTCGGGATGGACCCCTTGTCCGGTGAAAGTTGTTTCCAGTAACAGGATTTTCAGGAATATAATCCCTTTTGAGATTAACTTGGAGTGAGGGAGGGGGAAGTGCAAGTTCTCCACCCTAAGGGTTGCTTCCTTAATAATAAGGATCTCAAACGGAGGGCTTGCCCATTCTCAAGGGATGACTGAAGATGCATGCAATAAGGTTCTATTGTATGAGAAGTGTTGAAGCTGATGTGATCTGATGAAAAGAAACAAGGACAAGATTGTTAAAGATCAACTAAATCAGCTCAAACCAAAGGGGTTGGTTACAAAAGTGAATGCTTTATAAATTTCAGGAATTTAATTCCTCTTGAGATTAATTTGGAGTGAGGGAGGGGCAAGTGCAAGTTCTCCACCTTAAGGGTTGCTTTCCTTAATAACAAGGACTTCAAATAAAGGACTTGCCCATTCTCAAGGGATGACTTAAGATGCATGCAATAAGGTTCTATTGTACGATAAGGTGAAGCTGATGTGATTCAACGAAAAGAAACAAGGACAAGATTGTTAAAGATCAACTAAATCACTTCAAGCCAAAGGGGTTGGTTGCATAAATGATTGCTTTATAAATTGAATCCAACATCCAAGAAGCCACAGATATTACTTAAAAATTGTAGAGATCCCTAAAATAGGGCCATTTCTCCACAAATTATGCACTTCAAAATTCAATCCGATAGAACTATAGTATCAGGCAATAAAGAATATAACATGTACTCTCATTTCAAACATAAATCTTAAGAGTATATTCTTCATTTTCACTGCACAGCCAAAATACCATCTCTCTTCCTAGATTTAAGAGGAGTCAATTCCAGGACCACATCTTTGAGAGAGCTGTATTGCAAAAGAACATTTGTCAGGAGGAAAAAAAATCATCATAAAGTCTTAGAAAACTTTGAAAGGAAAAGAAAGTCTAAGGCAACAGTGACTGTAGTCATTGCACCTAGGAATATCATGTTTCTGGCCAAAGGCGTAGCTTCTAGAATGCAGCCATTAAAGCTGTGAGGGGTTCAAGTAGATTAGCATGCCAATTGACCATTGAAATTGTGAGTGGGGAAAGCTGGAATCTATGTCCTTGCCAGGACCATGTCTCTGACATATCTGTAGGGTTTGCAAAACACACCTGTCAGGAAGAAGAAAATCTGAGAAAACTTAAAAAAGAAAAGAAAGTCCAAGGCAACAATGACTCTAGTCATTGCACCTAGGAATACCATAATTCTAGCCAAAGACAATTCCTAAAACACAGCCACTAAAGCTGTGAGATGGTCGAATTGTATAGCATGCCAATTGTTCATTGAAGTCGTAAGCAGGGAAAGCTGGAATCTATTGCCTTTCCTCTTGTTCCTTTTGAAACCCTCCGTGCAAAAATCTGCTGGTATTTAGGGTTGCCATTTGATCTGGGAATCACACGTAGGAGTATATGATAAACTTTATTGCAATTCATCAAGAGAGTCTGGTACAGATATGATTTGGTAGACAAAAGTTGAACAGTGTTATCAACTTTGGAGTCATAGGAAGATGGGTTAACTTGCCTTGCATGTTGTCAATGGGGGCATTGAAGAGAGAACAACTTGATGTTTGGGTTTTGATTCCTTCCAAAAGGCCATGGTTCAAATTGACCTAGGAAATTATATTATAAAGCAGAAAGAGATCCAAATTTTCAGGTGCAAAATTCAATCACCTTTTTGAAATAAATTTTTTGATTATTGCTTGTAAATACAAATTTGAAATTATTTCTCTTCATTTTCAATAGTGAATCCTCAAAGCACTTAAACAGAAATGTAGATGAGGTAGTTGAGAGTGTTTGCTAAAAATAAAATATTCTTTCCAAACAATGATTAAACTTAAACTAAAGATACAATGAGTCTATTTTATGATTATAAATCAGGGATACACGGTGACATGTCCCTGCCGTCCCTGCCGTCCCAGAACGGGGGGATGGCAAAGGGGGATGTTTCCCCGCCGTCCCCCTTTTGGGAGGGACAGGCAGGGCGTTCCTGGGATGCCGCCAGGCAGCAGAGGGCGTCCTTGGTACCCCTGATGTGAGGGGACGGCTGGGCGTCAAAAAAAATTAAAATAAATGGACATTCCTATGTATTTCAGTAACATTGTTGTCAAATTGTTATGGTACTAACTGTTTTCATCCAGGACTTGTGGCTTGCACAAGCTGAACAAATCATTTTATCTCACAAAACTACAAGGGGCTACTGCAATATGTGACATTAGGCAATCTTAAAGCTAAAATAACATCATAGAAATTTCACAAGTAATATGAAAATACAATTGACATACATCAACACAATTTAAAACCATAGGCATGCATCACAATTCAAAGTTCAAAACCTTTGTTACCAGATTACCAGATTCACTGAATTTATCAAGTATAGTCGAATTTTGATGTTTTTTTCCTGTTTCGGAAATAAATTTGGTGAACATAATTTGACAGTCAACAATCAATGGCAAACCAGATTTAAAAGAAGTGGTGGTTGGGTGGGGGGGCAAAGCCTGAAACATGATGTCCCACTACCTATGTAATTCATTCACAAATCTGCTGGACTTTCTTTCACATCACAACAACTGAAGGCTAAAACAAAACAACCATGGAAAAAGTTAAAAGGATCTCATGCCAACTTTTTCATAGAGGCATTTGACACTCAACCTCATGGTGTTATGTAAGAAGCAAGTTATTAGCTCTTTCCAGCAGAATTTCCTGCATAATGGACAAAAATATTCTACAAAAATATTATTCTAAATATGATTTACACAACAGATAAATGAGACTAGAAATGGCTTCCATTGGTAATATTTGTTTTATTTTATAACATTAATGTGTTTTCTCTATAATATGATTTATTCTAAATATTCTAAATATTAAAAAAAAATTATTCTAAATATGATGAGGGTAGCCCATCATATTCTATTATACTTGCGGTCCCCTACCCTTCCCCCAGCCGTTTCCTAAAATTGGCTTGCCGTCTCCCACCATCCCTGAAACCCATCCCCCCCTCCCCGATACTTCTGTAATCTTGTTATAAATACATAGTAGTTGATTGCAATTACAAGGTACATGAGACTCATTTAACTCCAAATATCTATGTGGATAAAATGTCAATACAGTTCATACCTCATCCAAAAATTAATAATTTTTGTTTTCATTATAATTTACAAATTTTTGATGCACAATAAATCAAAGTAGCGATTAATTATGTAATACAATAAATAATAAATTAGCTACAATTTAGTTTCAAGTTGGTTCACAGGAGGTGGTTTAACCCACAAGACAATATAACTTGTACTATGAAAGAGATTCAAAATACTCTGAGACTTATTTCCAATATACACACGTATACATATATGGACAGGGGGAAGAAGTATGCATGCATGCATATATCATAGTTATGAGACTCTTGAAAGCCCCATGAGCACTCACAGGTCTGTAAGCCTGGTGTACTGAGTGAGTCTCTTTCTGTAAAGTCATCTTTTTTTTTTTTTTTTTTTAAATAAATTTTCCAAGTCATTGCAAGTTTTTCCTCGAGTTTTGTCTCAAGTTTTTGTTCAGGTCAAGAATACAGGCTTGTTGAGTTCAAGCTGACTTCAGGTCTTGATACTATAACATATATATATTCTATGTAGCGAGCGAGTGATTTTATTTGTGCATCATGATTTCTTGTGATCTTAATGTATTGGCAAGGCTCATAATTTATCATGATCTTGATTAATGGGTCGAAACCCATAGAGGTACAATATCGAACTAATAATATAAGGTAAAGTGAAAACTTTTTGTTGCTCAAGCAAGGGGTCTCATATGCCCTGGTGTGATCTAAGAGTCATCTCTCTCTCTCCCACACACATACACAGACACACAAATGCTTACCCTCCTTTAAGTGATTTTAAAGTCATAGTCCAGATAGTACCCCTAATGGGTGGAGGATATTTCTTTCTGATAAACAAAGGTAATTTGCTATTTTTTTTAAAATTGGTAATATGTGATTGAAACAGACTTCACCCACATTACACCATGACCACATAAGTGATATCACAACAGCTTAACAACTATGCATATATATCACGTGACAAGATTCAATCCTGGGCCTTTTACTCCCAAGTAGAGGAATTTAACTGGTTGAAGTCATACCATTTGATAAGGTAATTTGCTACTTTACCTTATATAATGTTGTTCTAAATGTTATTTGTTTTTAAGTTTAGACACTCTGACAAAGCTCATGGTAAATTGGGTCTTCCTATTCCATTTAAATGTGGGGTGCAATTTTTTTTTTTTGGTGTGAGAGAGAATGAAAATTTATTTTGTATAGATGTACCCACAATGAATCATCTCTCGAGGTTTCCCAAAAGTCAACTTGGTGACGTGTTTATGTGTTTGTCTCCTGGTGACCAGGGGACAAAGCATCCTTTATACTGATGTCTTGAGTCAGTATTCCTCAACCACTTCTGTCAAGGAGCTGAATTCAACCCTAACAGGAGATGGAAGATAAGAATGTAAAATGTAGAATATACGCTTTTAATTAAAGATCAGTTTTGTTCTAGGCTTTTAGTGTTATCTACCATATTGTTCTAGACACTAAGACATGAAAAATGCTTCACACAAGTTCTACACCTAATTCTTATTCAAAATGATTTCTAAACAAGGAAATGACTTAGGCTACAAGCTTTTTTGGTCTGTCTCCATTCACCATTTGGACAAGACAAATTGGTTTTGCCTTCATCTTTAAGATATATTTTTACAATTTCTTATCTTTGTAATTGTGCAATTCTAAATGAATCAGTTCTTCTATCACTAGCATTTATGCCTATGTTCCATGGGGACTTGTTCTCGGATTTGGGGGCTGTCTCAGAGATGTATCCTGATGCCTTGACGTTCTGAAACACGTCCTGCCATCCCAAAAAGCTGTTCTGCCTTCCCCGGCCTGGAGTTTCATGGGACATAGGTTTATGCAGCACTTGTCAATGTTTATTTATTTTCCCTTCTTCTCCAAAGCAATTCAATTTAATGTTTATCCAGCACACTGGCTTTTCCCCCACACCCTCTCCTGTTTTGAAGTTTATTGTTGATTCTCTAGTAACAACAGTGAACAGCTTAAGAAATGGCACATATTTTGGATGGTTAGAGGAGTACTTTGAACAATGCCCTTTCATTTCTGTTTGTCAAAAATTCTGACATGACTAGTGTTTTGTTTGCAGGACTGACAGTTAACAAAATGAATAGTTCTGAGGGAGGACAAGGCCATGAAGGAAGGCGCTTGTATAACCCCTATGGAGATCTATATGGAGGAAGTATTGATTACACGCCAATGCGTAACATTTATGAACTCCCCACATCCCCAGAGTTTTTATTTCAAGAGGAGGCTGCTGTGCAGAGAAGATCTTGGGGGGAAAATATCACTTACTATACAGGCTGTGGTTACCTCTCTGGGGCCGTTACAGGAGCTGGCGTTGGCCTTGTTGATGGCTTGAAAGCTCGGGAACCAGGTGATTCTCTGAAGCTTAGGATTAATAGGGTTTTGAATGCTTCTGGCCACACAGGGAGAAAATTTGGCAATCGGTTGGGAGTCATAGGGCTTTTATATGCTGGAATGGAGAGTGGAATTATGGCAGCACGAGGAACTGATGATGTTTACAACAGTATTCTGGCTGGGCTTGGTACTGGAGCTCTCTTCAGGGCCACTGCTGGCTTGCGATCTGCTGCTGTAGCTGGGGCCATTGGGGGTCTAGCAGTGGGAGCAGTGGTTGCTGGGAAACAAGCCCTCAAGAGATATGTGCCCCTCTGACCAATGCTCTCATGTGGACTTGATTGATTCCCTTTGTCAAGGCTTGAAAGGTATAACATTTGTGCCTACATCACTAATATCATAGCAATATAAATCACTTCTATTAGTGTATTGCATGAGTGAACGAATGAGAAAAGGTTAGCATCCCTGTTGATATAATCTAATATCATGTTATTGCATAACATGTTTGACCTTCCTTGTCTGTAACATGTCTGAGAATTTTCGATTTCCTTCATCTTTTTCTCAAATGATACAACCTTTGAGTTGAGAAATTTAGAATCAGTATCCACTGTGGACAGGCCAGTAAAGATGTTTTTTCAAATTTTTTGTATTAAAGCAAGTAAACAACAGACTGTATATTTAGCAAAGGTAAAACTTCCCAAAATAAATTTAGCAAATAAATGTTCACTGTTATAAATTTTCTATCATTGTGAGCATCTTTAGCAATATTTGTGATAATTGAGATGTGTGAAAATTCAAAAGAAACAATTTGCAAAGGCATATGTACCTAACCAGTCACTTGTTGATGCTCCTGATTGCCCATAACTGTCCAGGAAGATCTTCCTTTTTGTACTGGCCAACCATTTTTGTTATGTTGAACTGCATGGTTAGCTACTAGATTTCATGGAATGTTGCCAAGGTCAGTGTCTCCAAAGTGTAAACAGATCCAACCTTGCTAATTTTTTATAATGTCTGAACTCAAGCTTCCTTCCATCTTTACTTATTCTACCCGTAACAGAAGTTTGTGCACCCATAATCAGGTTTCAAAAATGACTATTATCAGGGTCAAGCAGAAAAGAAACATGCAAAAAATTGGAACCATACATGACTTTAAAAATGAAGTCAGAGTCCTATTTAATTTCTTCTGTCAGTTTCTGTATTTCCTATTTCGAATAGTATGATTCTTGAATATAAAACACTAGCAGTAAATTTCAAACTAAAACTGATAATACTCATTAAAAAGGATTATCTGCGCCAATATAACACCATTAAGTATTTTATGTGATAAACTTTCTCAACCATATAAAATTCATTTTCAAAATATGAAAGCAAATTTACACTCATAGAAAGGAAGGAAAAAATTGGAATTACATGAATATCCAAGAGTGACCAAAGAAGATCAATCACGATGGGGCTTGTGCATTCTGTTACAAAAACATGTGAATGAAAAAAAGAAGAGCTCACAAGTCACAGCTATAAAAAAAAGAGTTGCAATACTCTAGTTATATTATCATGTGTAACATCATGTACTAAAAATAGAGCCTCATAGGGTATAAGCAAAGATACATACAATAAAGGATGAGCATGCTGCATACCCATAAACAAATGTACCACAGATATTACTGTAGAAAATTATATATGAAAGAGGATGATCAAGCAAATGGAAACCACAACTATAAGCCAAGGGTGGGACTGTATTAGTGGGTGAAAGATTGACATCAACATCAATTGTTGTCAAGGAGCCAATGCAAGACCTGATGATATCCATGGGAGAGTGTGTTGACAAAAGGCCATGTTGAGCAATATTGGAGGGTGTAGGGAATGTATATCAGGTGCTCTCCTACTATTCATAGTTGATTATTCTCTATATGCACGAAGGAATTTGGTGATATATGTTTGTTTAAAATCTTAGATTTTACCTAGGTGGTCAGAAAGGTGATGTAGCTGCCCCTCTAAACTGAAGGGTAGTGGATCTCATATATCAAACTTGTGAAGAGGAAGAAGAGGAAAATTTGATAATAGCTGTTTGCTAAGGAAGACATTGTCTTACAGATTTAACATCATTTGTGGAGGTAGTCATATCATCTAGCATTTGTTTTGTGCCTTCAACTACTAGAAGAGGATAGAAGAGGGAGGTGATTAGCCTAGTAGTCATTTGGGGTTCCTCAAGGGCATGTTGGAAAGTAATCTCTTATTGAGGATATAGAGCCAAACACCTTTGGTTATGATAGTAAGGAATGAAGTTTGTTTCCTCCTTGAATCCTTGCATCGTTTGCCCAAATACATACAGACATGCCACCACCAACCATGAATACCATGGATTAGAAAACAACACAAAACACTTTTGCCACTGCTGCCATGTCATTAACTCTTCGAAATTCCACTTTCCAACTCTTCCTTAGCTGATTGCAACTAGAAGGCAGCCCTGTTTGAACGTGGTTGGAAGGGTCAGGCTTTTATAGGGTGCATAGCTCCATGATGGTGGGTCTGTATGCATGTGTGGAGGGAGGAGTGAGTGTCGCATGTGCAATGGGCTAATGGGTGTCGCATAAGACATATATGGTGGCTTCCTGAGTCAGGGCCCGCATCTCAGGCATAAGTGGACAAAGGTGGTTAGAAGCAGCTATCCACAAGTATACAAGGTTACGTGTTCTATTCTGAAACGTGGTCTCCTGCACCACTGTCGTGCATGTGTCAGTGGGCAGGGAAGGAGGCACAGGGCTGAGAGCATTTTTGGCTGACAGTGGAAAATTGTAAAATTAAAAAAATTGTCCTGTGTCAGTGTCACATATGTCAGTGGGCAGATAGGCAGGCTTAGGGCCAAGCACATCAAACAGGCCAACAGATGATGGGGCAATAAATTGTCTTTTTAATGCAGCCGCTTCTTGCTGCCTGCTGGAACATTATTTAATGTTTTGATTTTTGAAGAAATTTTGATTTGAAAATTTGCCCTGAGAGGTGGTGAATTACATACCATCAGAGACTCTTGACTAATAAATGTTAGAAAATTGTCCCCAGGGGCTAGGTGGATTGGTAAGTTCAGGCGCTTACCAAGAAGAGACCTAGGTTCAAACCCTGGGGGCATGCCTGTTTGCAAAGGTAGTAGTCTGACCTGAATCTGCTGAGTGCGCACCAGCCTGATGGTGGCGGTACCAGCCCTGAGTGACCGGTGGTCCTCCTCATGCCGGGTTAACAACAATGAGGTGGAATAGGTGTTGTTGGGGGCAGCCCTAGGATTTGAACCCTGCTTGGTAGTAGAAAAGGACTGTGGATGTAACCAACTCCCCTATGAAGCAAAAAATAAAAAATAAATGTTAGAAAATTTAAATTTTATTATTTAAAAATTGTAAATAAAACATTATGACACACAAACATTGGATCACAGATGAAACTTGAAAAGTACCTAAATTTGATTGGTGCAAGAGCAGTGATTAATTGTTTGGCATGAACACTATAGTACCCTGCAGACTCTATTAGATGTAGGATGTTGTGATCTCAACAGGATAAACTTGCAGAGTGCCTTTTTCGAGGTATTAAAGGTCATAGCCCCAGTCTTTCAACTCTTGACCTTAAGCTGCTTAAGGTCACAAAACAGAGAAGGTTTAGCCAACAGTCTTTGCAAATCCTCATCAAAGAGAGCAAAGAGAACTAGATTATCACAAAAAGGATTATGACAATCAAACGCGATGTAGAAGACATCAGTCCACTCCATGTGTATTCTGCTGAATTAAGTCCTCAAGCTCAGGAATATATATGCTAATGAGATTAAAGAGGAGATCCCTGCTTAACTGTAAATGTATTCGTACTCCTGAATTCTTCTGAGAACCCATGAGCAGCTTGGGGTTGACCAATGGCTATCTTACAAAGCCTCACGATGGTCGTGATAAGGATTTTGGAGATGGACATATCTCGTAGTCGCGAGTGGCAAGGCACTATCAAACCTTGCAAAGCCAACAAAACAACAGAAGACCTTAGAGAGGAGAGAAACCTTAGCTTCTGTGTTGTTGACTTCTCCATTGAAAATCTCTGGCTTCATCCATCTTCTGATATTAAGAATCTCGGATATGCCTTCCTGTACTTGATGGACTAGTAATAATATCTTCAAATACAGCCAGGAGAATAAGTCAGTTTCAAACACAGATGAAAATCATTAGCATTGTTCTCACAATCCTCTCTGCTATCAATTTTGTAGTCCCTGACTCCCTACAACCTTTCAAAATCTCAATAATTACTCGTGCAGTGGTATTGCTTAGGGATTTAGCCCGCATTCCCTGGTGCCAAGTGCCACACTTCGCGTAATCACTAAGACAATCAGAGTAAATTAGTGAAGATTAGAAAAGATTTATAAACAAAGGAGAAAGGTGTCAACTTCTTTCCCAAATATAATATAATTTTATTTTTTAGAACTTGTTAGAAAGGTAGGGTTGTCAAACTTCTGCTAAGAAACAGACGTATAGAATGCAACTTAATTCTGTTTAGAGTCGAATAAAACTACATGCGTAGATAGTCACAGCTTGATCAGAGGTTAATGGTGCAGAGACCCCTTATCTTCAATTCTCATAGTATATGTCTCAAATTCCCCTTTCATTCCATAGTCCGAACCCTTTCAATGCACTGCTAGTCAGAAGGTTGCAAGCTTGGCCCCAAAACCTCTGACCTGTACAATTTTGTGAGTTTAATAATATGGTTGAAGAGACGCATTGTTGAGGGGAATATCCTAAGAAAGAATATTTGAAAACATTGATTCTAAGTTCAAAAGGGATGCATATGCTTTAGAAAGGCATGACTAAGTCGCAGGCCTAAGATTAATAAATGGGCCTGCAAACTGAACCTTTTTCTATAGGATGTGTTGATCTCAACAGTTTGTAGGAGAACTGGAAGTTGTAGAGAGCATTTTTAGAGCTCTAGAAGATCATAGTTTTGGGTTTACCAAGGTTGACTTCAAGCTGGCAAAGCTCTGAAAAACTGTGTGAAAGCATCTAATTGCCTCCCTCAAATTTTAGGGAAAGTGGAAAGGAGAACCGTATTGTCTGCAAAAAACAATATAGCAATGAAGATGAATGAAGATGATGTAAGATACATTCAACTTTCACAAGTGTGCTGTTGAATGACATCTTCAAGCTCATTTATGTATTTGCCAAAAAGAGTCAGAAAGGACACCCTTGCTTGATGCCAAATCAGCGAGCCTGTGGGTGGTTTGGGAACTGGTTGAAAACTGTCACATTAGGCCTCATGATAGCTGGAAGGAGGAGCTTCGAGTTAGCCATGTCTTGTAATATCTGGAATAGTTAGTTTCTGGGAATTGTGTCAAAAGGTTTTTCTAAAGCCTATGAAACAACCAAAGACTTTAGAAAACTTTTGCTGAGCCTTCTTAGTGATAGCGTGAAGAGTAAAAATGTGATCAGTAGTTCTAAAATATTTCCTAATTGCTTCAACTCTTCGGAGAGTTTTGTCTAAGATTGGCATACTGCTTGGGCTCCCAACAATGTGCTTGATGAATGCTAGAGCTCCAAAAAGTCTTTTTCTCTTAATGTTTAAGTCATAGTTGAGAAAATCTACAAAAAATCTGCAGAATCCTGATTTTTTTCCGATTTTTTAAAATGCCGATGCGATTGGCAAACTCTCGGTGATGCAACGATTTTTTTCCGATTTTTTTGGTAAGTAGTGTTTGTATTTACAGCGGGTTTTAACAAGGATCCCAAAACCTGATTACATAAGCAATGGGCCTAGGGCATCAATCCCTTGAAACTAAACACCAAAACAGAAATCCCGCCCAGCGGTAACAGTAAGCATGAAACAATCCCTCTCAGCGGGAAACAAACAAATAAGAAAGAAAGTAGTTTTGGAGATCCCGCCCAGCGGGAGTAGCCAAAAACCACCATCGAGAAGATCCCGCCCAGCAGGAAGCAAAGAAAAACCGTTACAATAAAATCCCGCCTCGCGGGAAGCAGTCAAAACCACCACAAACAGTCCCGCCTAGCGGGAAGCAACAGGGAAATCCCGCCATCCGGGAAACCAGCAGAAAAGAAAGGATCTCGCCTCGCGGGAAAACCGGCGGATTTGGTGGATCCCGCCCTGTGGAGAAACCAGCCGCCCACCGAGAAAACATTCCGTTCAGCGAGAGCCATCCTGTAGGAAGCCGACAGCCAGCACAGAGAGGATCCAGCCCATCAGGAAGTGACCAAAGAGTTGTACCACAAGGAACCCGCCTCGGGAAAACAGAGGATCCCAGCAGCAGGGACCAAGAATCCCGTCCAAGCACAGAGCCCGCCGAGGATTCACAAGAAAAAGGGGGAAGCTGTCCAAACCCTAAACCGTCACCTCCACCGCACCGAGAAACGCAGGGGACCAGATCCACGCGAATAACCTGCAAAAAACCCAAGGGGAAGCCTGAGGGAAAAAGGGAAGGGATCCCCAACCAAAAAGGGATCCCTGGGAAGCACCGATCCGAAAAAACAACCAAGGAAACCCTAGCCGGCCGGGAGGGGCGCAGATAGTGGAGAAGGATCTCCCCCCGGGAGATCATCTGCAAACAACCACTCCCCGGGAGGGATGACCTGGGTTGAGCCAGGGACTGGGCAGGAACCAGGATCCATGGGAGGGGGAGCAGGGGAGGGACCAGAGCCCTCCCCTCTCTACTTTCTTCCCTCTTCCATAGCATCCAATTCCTATGCACATCGATTTTTTTCCGATTTTTTGAAAAAATCAGCATTGCCGATTTTTTCAAAAAATCTGCAATTTTTTTTTCTTTTTTTTTTAGGCTGTGGCCGATTTAGGGTTTTTTTTATGCAAGCCCATTTTTCAGCTGTTAATGTTTGAACTTCGAAGTTTAAAGTTTAAACCCTAAACCCTAAACCCTAAACCCTCTTTTTAAGTAAATATTGCTGCCTGATAACTATGTATGTAAGCCCATTTTTCAGCTGTTAATGTTTGAAACTTTGAAGTTTGAACTTAGAAGTTTAAACCCTAGACCCTAGGCTAGGCCCTAGGGTTTAGGGTTTTGTTTTTTTTTCCTCCTCTTTTTAAGTAAATATTGCTGCCTGGTAACTATGTATGCAAGCCCATTTTTCAGCTGTTAATGTTTGAATTTGAAACTTTGAACTTGAAGTTTAAACCCTAAACCCTAGTCTAGGCCCTAGGGTTTTGGGTTTAGGGTTTTTTTTTCTCCTCTTTTTAAGTAAATATTGCTGCCTGATAACTATATATGCAAGCCCAATTTTCAGCTGTCAATGTTTCAATTTTAAACCCTAAACCCTAGCCTTTTGGTTTAAGGTTTAGGTTTTTTTTCCTTTTTTTCAATTGATTGTAACTTTGTTGTTACTTGTTTCCATGTGCAGGCATATGAAAAATGAAACATTTTTTTCCTTCTTGTAACTTGTAACTTTGTACCTTTTCATATTATAAGCAATACAAGATGTGTTTTGTCACTTTCATGTGTACTTAAAGCTTGAGCCTTGTATGATGTCTTGACATGAATTATTGCTTTTATTGCAATATTTGTTTTGCATAATGTTAATTCATTGTAGTAAGCATGAAAAAAACTTTTTTCAATGAAAATTTTCGTTTTCTTTCGGTCTTTTTTTTGCTGATTCCTGATTTTTGCCGATTTTAAAAAATGCTGATTCTTTGCCGATTCCCAATTTTTGCTGATTTTAAAAATGCTGATTCTTTGCCGATTCCGATTTTCTCAACTATGGTTTAAGCAGATCTCAGGAAAGGAGATTGGGATCTCCAAAGCAAGAATGAGTAAACTTTTTCCCACAGACACAAACAAACTATGAATACAAAGAAACTCTTCACACTAAAAGTTCTTGAATGACTTTTATCTGATATATTTGGTCGAATACATCATTTATGAATTTGTCCTGGGATTTGGGGGCCATCTTGGAGACATGTCCCGATGTCTTGAGAAAGCATCCCGATGTCTTGAGAAAGCATCCTGCTGTCCTAGAAACGCATCACACTATACCAAAATCCATCTTGCTACCCTCGTGTCTGAACTTTGTGGAAGATAGGCTATTTAAGTACGTGTTATTAGAATAAGAAAATAGGATTTATTTGGAACTTTGTCATGGTATAATACTATAAAGTATAATATGCCTTACTCATTCAAGCTTGCAAAGAGATCTTAATAAATCATTGATTTGATATTGTTTTTAACAAATATATAATAAATTGGTTATATGAGGTTCAAACAGGCCCTGCCGTATTTTTACATCTTCACTACATTATTGCGGTCATTCAATCAACCACAATATAGTGTTACAGCAAACTGTATTATCACAGGCCACCTTGCAAGCACATTATTGCTGTATATCAATGAACTACAATATGGTATCATAACAACTATATCATCATTGGCTGCCTTATCATGGGAATTTACATCACAGATTACAACAATCCATAATATCATGGGCTGCCTTATAATGGGACTGTAAATCACAATGTGGGGATTTGAACTAGGGTTGCGCTCATATGGGACTGTGAGTCTGAAAGTACCAGTGAGTTGGTGGGCATTGTAACCCCATTCGAGCATCTTTCTGTAAAATCTACATTATGTTATTTTTTCCTTATTTGCTAAGTCATTACCATATTTTTTCCCCGAGCTCGAGTCTGGGTCCAAAAAATGGGCTTTTCAAGTCCAAGAAGAGTCTGAGTCTTGACACTATGGGTGGAATTCATATGATTTCAACCCATTTACTGTTGCTCTATAATGCCTTAAATTATAAAATATTAAGTTTTATGTTTTGTATTGGAACCTTGGTTTATGGTGTGAAACTTCTTGCTCCCCACATTTTGTCCCAAATCCACTGGGCTAACAAATTCAAATTTTTATGATTTATGTTTAATCTTATTTGCTACAACTACCATTTGAAAATGCTTTTTACTAAGGCCAGATTGTTTTTGACAGGTATAATTGTCTATGTCACGCTTTTTTGTTTGTGTGTGTTTATTTTGTGATGATAGCAAGATAAAAATTTGATCTTGTACTTGTCACGTACATTGAGGACTGTTTGAATGGCATTTCTATAGAAGGTGTGTTTCTTCATCTCATTTTAATAAATTTGTTTATTTTTTTTCAATTTGTTATATCATATATGTGATTGAAATGGGCCCCATCCGTAATATATCATGACCACATAGTGTTATTACAAAAGCTTGACAATTATGCATGTATATGCTGAACTGCCAAAAGCATAGTTAGCTGGTTTGGTGGAATCTGGCCCAGGTTCAGTCTTAACTGAACTTTTCAGGTGGACCAAACTTGTTCGGTCTGTTTGACAATTTTTTATATTTTCTATCTTTTATTAATCTTTGCAATTTTTTAAAATTGTAAATGGGCAAAAACATTTTAAAATTTAATTTTGTTAACCATTATATTACCTTCAAACTGTGATGCCATTTGGACAAATGCCTGAAAGAACACGTAGTGTTTTGTATATATATATTCCAAATCAAACCCAGCATTTTTGAAAGTATGAAGCCTCTGAACTTCTTTCCTGTTTGAACTGGACTTTCTGAACCTGGTAACTATGATCAAAAGTTTGAGTTAATAACAAAATCATCATGAACCTAAATAAAAAACATTTGCTTACATTGGCTATTTCACATAAACTGGGAACAACACAAACTGCGATTTTTCATAAGGAGTACAGGTTCATAAATCCCTGATGCCTGATTCTTGGAGGGTACATTACCATTTCTCATGTCATGTTCTTCCTTGCCTATTAAAATTTCATGTAGATGGTGAAAATTTTGAATCACAATGGTACCCATGATACTTGCATTCAGCATGCCTTTTCCAGCAGCACCAATATGCGCTTCATATATCATTGTCAAAATAATGTCTGCATGATTTTTGAGCATTCCTGTAACCTATTTTTGAACCATTATAATGGTGGTACGTTTGGACTTAGTATTTATATCTAGTTAAAGGGGGGTGACTGTGACTGTTTTTGGGCCACATGCTTTCTCTAGGCTATTGTGCATGGTGACCCTTGTATAGTGCACGGAATACATAATCAGTTTTATAAAAGATGATATGATGGACGGATGGTAGAATTAATGGATTCTTTAGTGTGCATCACTAGGTGACTTTCTGGGAATATAGGGTGAGATAATATTTATTTCCATAGAATCCAGGTGAAGCGAGAATAATTTAGTGACACGTTTTAGAAATCTAGATTTTGGACATAGTGACATTCATGTACAGAATCCATTATCCATTTCTAAGAAGACAGGGTAGTTCTAGAATTAATGGTATCTTTCAGAGTGTGTGACCAAGTGACTAATGAGAAATAGGAATTAATGAATTAACATAATTTATTTCACCGGAGTAGGTGTTCCAAATACATGTACTAGCAGACAAGAAAGGGGGTCTTAACAAGTTTTGAATGGCAGAGTCCCGACTCTGTAGTTGGAAAATATTCAAATTGAATGTTGTAAATTTGTTGAGTTGCACTATGCTTTTACCTTTTTTCATGTAAGGAAGTTTGGTTTTATATCCATTCCAGATCCTCTCTTGCTCAAGGACTTTGATGTTTGCTTGTTTGTTTATGCTGTTGCTTACTTAAGGTTTCTAGTGTTATATTGTATGTATTTCTGTTCAGAAACTCCTTTTGTTACCTGGAATTGGTCTCAAAGTTGATATTTTCTTAATAGACATTCTCTTGGGTATATTAATATTGTTGCCCTTCTTAGTGCACTTGCTACAACTGGAGATCAAATACATAAGAGTGTGTTGGGGGGAAATCTCTCTCTTTCTCAATCTCTCTTTTGTTTTCAGAATCTGCATAAAAAACTGATACCTTTTTAGAAATTATCTTTATCCAACTATACATCTCCATCAAGTTGCTTCATATTCTAGTTGTGTTTATGCCTAAAGTTGGACCGAATGAATGTAATAGAGTGTTACTAGATTTGATGAAAACTATCCAAATTTTTGCGACTTTCTACCTACACGAATAAATTCAATGAACATAATCAGGCAGACAATATTAAATTGGAAAAAGAAGAAGAAGAAAGAAAACAAAAAACGTGAAACTTGTCCCATTTCTTTCATTCCCACATCTACTTGATCACATTCTATATGTATAGAAACTAAAAGTGGAAACAAAATGACTAAAGAAAGAGTTAAAATTATCCGAACAAGGCAAAATGATCTTAGGGCAGCTCATTCATAGAGGCATCTGCAAGTCAATCTCATTTTTGTATCATATGAAGTTCTTTATAAATATTTATGTATTTTAGTCATTTACTTTAATACAAATCTTTATTTCTTTTTTCAAACTTTATGACAGATTTTATATCTAATTGTTTCAATGATGATTTGTTTCGATTCAAACCTAGTAACTGATGGGTGTTATTTTTAGTTTTTATTTTAGATCAATCAATTTTGCCTTAGGTCTTAATATTATACTCGTCATTTTATACAGAATTCCACTTTATAGCTAGGCCATCCTTTGTATCTTCAATTTTGTTTAATTTTATCTTAGATTTAACATAGAATGCAAATGCTTGTGAGGGGCGTATTCCACAGTTTAAGGTTCTTGCAGTCCTACTTCTAATGATGTCCATGACATGAATTTTTTTTTTTTTCTATTTTAAGCAATATTCAAAGGAGGCAAAACCATGGCAACTCTTCCTCCCTCAGGGCCAGTGATAAGTCCCTCGATTTGCACCTGGGGAAAACTGCAGTCAAATTCACCTGGAGATTGCACCCCTGGTTTGGCCAATGTTTACCCAAATTAACATGGGCCTGCCTGAATGAAGGGAGGCCAGCCTCAGTGGGACACGAACCCTGAGCTACTTCATGACAACACCTTGTGTTCGTAAGTCAACCAGGCCTGCTGGACTTCCATAGTAGTCTCTTTTCTCTTGGTACCTTTGTCACATTTTTTTGGGAATAGTTTTAAATTTGTATCTGAAATTATAAAATGCCAAATAAATAAGAGAATTTTATTGCAAAGCTAGGCAAATCTGTCTCTTACTTATTGCATATATGTAGACAGAGAAATGGGGATCATAGGGACCATGCAATTATCTGCATTTTTCAAGTTGCTTGTGCTAATTATACACACATTTGTTAAGTTCTCCGATGTCATGTTCTTTGAGTTCAAGTTCTTCAGGTAGTGTACCATGAACAGAAGTTGACAATATGTTTGGCCTAATATTTCTATTTTAGGCATTGGCATGTACATTTACCTTTCTTTTCCTCATAAGACACACTTTTTATATGTTTTTGGTCCTTTGTTAATTGCAACCACTGCCGCTCGCGGGCTTATTATTGTACAAGTTATAATCTATTCAGTTGCACACAAAGCTAAATGCATGCAAAAGTTTTGGTTAGCATAGCACAAAGAACATTTTGACTCTGCACTTGAGCTCTGATTCTTGTAGCAATCTCATGCTAAAATCATGTATGATTGTAGAAGGTGAATGATGTGGTTTGGCATTTGGCAAGTGAATATTGTTCTGTTAATATAAGCAGGTCCATGCTGACAACTATAGTCGGTCAATATTTTTCATTGTTCTGTGGTTGCTTCGCTTGAAGAGCTTTTGCAGATAAACAAGTTTTGGCTATTTCATAATGATAGCCAAAATTCTAGAAACGTGTTAGAGAACTGTCAAATAGAGATTAAAGACGCACTTGTTAATAACAATTTTACTAAAATGAAATCACCTCCTTTTAGTTTTACTGTCAAATAATTCACTTTGTTCTTGAGGTAGTGGTTTACATTGAGATTCTGCTTGTGTAGGAGTGTGAGTTTAAGTTCCCCGATGGTCACAGGATGAGGAGAGTCCTTGGAGCAGCACTGTTGTTGTGGACAATTGCAAATTCATAAACTGGCTATAATAAAATCTTTAGACTGAGAAAGGACCTGAAGTGGCAGGCTGATTTGTTGAGCTCTTAATGAGAGAGGTTAAATATCTTGATGCATTAGTGCAGATAGATCATGAATAAATGTTGAATTTCTCTGGAATTGTTTCTCTTATTATGGAATTTGTTTATATTCTTTATTTTTTATGCCTCTAAATAAAACATTTTTTCTGGACACTATAGATTTTGTTCAATGGTGACGACCCTCGTGAGGTTTTGCTTTTTTTGAATTCTAGATATTTATGGCATATCTTTGTTTTTTTGAAGTTCATCAGTGTCTTACTTTTGCTGATGTGTAATGTGTATCATTCTGCAACCTTCATTAAATGTAGTATTTACTTTTAGTGATGATTTCATCCTGAAATTTAACTAGCCATAGTCATAGAATGTATCCTTTCCTTTTATTTCCTCTATGGATAAATGATATGTTACCATTTACTACTTTGTATTGCAGAGCTCATTCTTCAAAGGGCCAAATCTCATGCTAGGAATCTATTATACATTGTTGTAATAAGTTTGTCATCCATATTGTTGCATTATTCTGTGGTAACCTTGCTCCACAATGCAATGGCTTCTCTCCAACATTAAGAGTGAACTAGCTTCAGTTGCCATTTTGTTTGCATTAACAACTATAATTAATCGGTATTGTGAATACATGCGTTCATGTGAGGGTTTTCCTTAACTACCTTAAGCTGCAATTTGTGTTTTGCTTTACTTTCGTGGTGGTCTAAAGAAAGCTTTTTTTGTCTGGCACTAATGACACGAGTCCAAAGTGGAGATGAAATTGCTTCAATGGTTCATTCATCTGTTTTCCAATGATTTTTCTTTTCATCTCATCATCTCATTAATAGAGAGATTTTCTCCCCATCACAGGTGCAATATGTCATTTGTCAAATATACATTGAGCAAAATGACTATATAGTTAGACAGATTTGTTCAGTCTTTGTATATATGTTTGTATTTCTAATCCAGGTGTACAAGACCAAGATGAGATTTCCTAAAAAGAAATGTGTAACGTTTGAATAGATGGCTTTCTGTTCATTCAATAACTGAAACTGATATGAGCAATTCTGATTTGCCAAAAATTGATTCAACCGTTGGAAAAATATCAATGTGTTGAGACCTTGAGTGTTATTCATGGAATCACTTGGAATTTCACAGTTGCATCTGGAGATCAACATGCATGAAATTCCTGCGATGAAAGAACTTGAAAGGTGCTTGGGGAAATTTTAATCGTTTTTACATCTTTATGCATGTGTTGTATCACTTGAAATTCAACCTGCAATTGGAAATAGTACAAAGATATTATCATTTTAGTTTTTCTTCTCCCACTTAGAGTAATGAACAATGAGCATAACTTGTTTTTATGGAACTTAACAGTTTTAGAACTGATTACAAGATAAGGCTGGTTATAAAACTGTTCCTCAAAAAGTTATGTTAATTTGGAATTATTACTGCCAAGGGGGAACTCTTGCGATTGACAGTGAATTTATTTTTTTACTTTTGTTTCGGGTGATGTCATCCATGTTCATTCATTTGCAAGTCTTGTTGCAGTTGTTTGGTTAATATAGAAACATTTCCCTGGTTGCAGTTATGATGCTTTAAACGCTGTTATGTATATTGTATTGGCAATATATTAAATCACATTTTAGGTTAGAAAGTTTTAATATTGTTTTCTACTTTCAATCTATGTGCGCATGTACGAGTGTTAAGTGAGTTACACCTTTGAATAATTTATTTTAGGTTAGAAAGTTTTAATATTGTTTTCTACTTTCAATCTATGTGCGCATGTACGAGTGTTAAGTGAGTTACAACTTTGAATAATTTATAATTGTAAAACAAGTTCCTCCTAAAAGAGAGGGAAAATGAAATCAACCTTTCAAATAATTGTAGTTTAAGCGCGATCATAGATTAACATATTAAACACATAAAAACATCCCTATGATAAATGTGGGAAGTCATAATAAGAAGTGTGACTTAAGATAGGGAGGCTGTCTAATAATATATTCAAAACAAAAACATCCCTATGATAAATGTGTTTAGTCATAATAAGAAGTGTGACTTAAGATGGGGAGGCTGTCTAAGCTTCCAACTACTAAAAATTAATCCAATATAATCTAGTACAATACAATCCATCCATTTTCTGTCTTATGTTTATTTATTTTTAAATAAAGTGTGTATGGTTTTTATTGGGGTCACTCGTCAAAATATTAAAACATTATATTTGTTATTAGGGTAATTAATTTTTTTTCAACGAGTTTACACAAGTTTATATGAAGGATCAAGAACCCTTCATATTGAGTGGGGTTTGATTCTTAGACCTCTCAAAGAGAGGTGAAAGGCCGTACTACTGCAGTAAGCTTGCAGTCATGGCAATTTAATTATATTTAGCTTCCTTTTTAATTTAAGATATTCATCATCTTTCTCAAAAAACTGTTATATATATTATATTGGTAATATATTAATTCACATTTTAGATTATGAAAAAAAGTTTTAATATTATTTTCGACTTTCACCCTATGTGCACATGTATGTGTTAAAAGAGATACAACTTTGAATAATTTATAATTGCAAAATGAGTTCTATATGTGAGTAAGATAGAGAAAAAGAGATCCAACCTTTAATATATTTGTAATTTAAGCATGATCACATTAAACACATAAAACTTCCTTATGAGAAATGTGTGAAGTCATAATAATAAGTGTGACAATAATAAGTCAGACTTAAGATAAAGAGGCTGTATTAGTTTCTAACTAAAATACAATATAACCTAGAGCAATATAATCCATCCATCTTATTTGCCTTATTTTTATTTATTTTTTCTAAATAAGCTTTGTATGGCTTTTATTGAGGCCACTTCCACAAAAATGATAAGAGCATTACATTTGCTATTTAAACAATTAAACTATATTTAGCGTGTTTTTTAATTAAAGATATTCATCATCTTCCTCCAAACCTTGTTGGAAAGAAAGTTTGATATTGTTTTCTACTTTCACTCTATGTGCACATGGATGTGTAATTCACATTTTAGGTAATGAAAGAATGTTTGATATTGTTTTCTACTTTCACTCTATGTGCACATGGATGTGTGTAAAGAGAGAGATAACCTTGTTACGTATATTATGTTGACAATACATTAATTCACATTTAGGTAATGAAAGAAAGTTTGATATTGTTTTCTACTTTCACTCTATGTGCACATGGATGTGTAATTCACATTTTAGGTAATGAAAGAAAGTTTGATATTGTTTTCTACTTTCACTCTATGTGCACATGGATGTGTGTAAAGAGAGAGATAACTTTGAATAATTTATAATTGTAAAATAAGTCCCTCCTATATGTGAGGAAGAGAGAGAAAGAGACCCAACTGTCCAAATAATTGTGATTTAAGCGTGTGATCATAGATGAACATATTAAACACATAAAAACTTACATATGATAAATGTGTGAAGTCATAATAATATGAAGCACGACTTAAATGAAATGACATTAGCTAATCCAGTTAGATTCCTCAATATTGAAGGAGGAGACCTAGGTTCAAATCTTCCCAAGCTATACATGGATAATATTTAAGCTTTGTTACAATACCACTATGTAGTGATGATATAATACTGGTGGGGCCGTTTTATTTTCATATAAACAATTGAAAAAGAAGCGTGACTTAAGATGGGGAGGTTGTATTAGCTTCCAACTACTAAAAATTAATCCAAGATAAAATGCAATCCATCCAATTTATTTGCCTATATATTTTTAATTTTAATTTTTTTGAATAAGTTGTGTATGGCTTTCATTGGATCACTACCATTAAGATAATAAAACATTACATTTGCTATTAGGGCAATAAAACTATATTTCTAGCTTGTTTTTTTATTAAGATATCCATCTTCTTCCAAACATTGTTATGTATATTGTATTGGCAATCTATTAATTCCCATTTTAGGTTATGAAAGAAAGTTTTGATATTGTTTTCTACTTTTGATGTATTTGCCTTGGTGTTTTTTTTTTCTAAAGTTGTTTTTGAATAAGTTGTGTAGGCCTACTCCCATCAAAATAATAGAATATTATTGGTAATTTCGATCTTTGTAAGAAATGCACTAACCTTTGCATGGTTTGTAACAACCCATCCAAACCATCCCAATGAGAGTTATATATATATATATATATATATATATATGAATACAAAGTTCATAAGCAAGGTTCTCAAAGTTATTCTCATATTTCTTTTAGCATAAGTAAGACATCACCACATTTTGAGATCTTGTCATTGTAGACGACTCTAAAGTGGATAGAAGAGGCCAACCTCTTGTGGTTTTGAGGTTCACTTTTCTATACCTCTATGATATAAAAGATGCTTTCAATGGTCCTCCAATTTTTCTTACATTTTCCCTTAATATAAGACAATTTAACCATAGCGTAGGAATTATCCCTTCTCAATCTTTAGAGAAAGGAGATGTCAATTCCCTCACTGTACATAAGTTAGTCTATGTAGGTGTTTTTTGATGTAATGCCTTAAAGTCTAGTTATTGCACCTCCGTGATAAGATAAGCTAATATTTAGTGCTTAATTACCACACCTTTGCGGTGGGCTAATTAAGGCTATTATTACTCCACATGATAATACGCATGGCCGTCTGATCCTTCCCATTCAAGATGCCATCACTTGCATATGTTGTGAATTGTTTCCTAACCTCTACGATAGGAATTACGGTTCAAGCCTCTCCTCTTAAAAACCCTTCCTAAAGCCTTCTCGCTTTTGGGAGTACATTTGAGCCTCATCGCTTTAGATGTCACCATCGCAATTAACCTGTCTGTTGCCTCTTTGCAACTTACCAAGTCTTGGAAATTAACTTTGACTCTAGGGTTCTAGTAAAGCTTTAAGAGTTTCACCCAAGAAAACCCCCTTAAAAACCCAAGAATATTTTACTAGGAAACCTTGATCTCTCTCTTGTTATTCAATCACAAAATATGCTTAACATAATTAATTGGAAGTAAAAGTTAATAAGGAAAAGAACCTTCATTTTCCATCTAACTTTAACATAAAGTAGTAATAAAATAACATAATAAATTCTATAAACATTCTTTTTTTAAAAGGTCTTTCAATTACTTCAAATACAAATTCTCATATCTTTTTCTTTAAGCATATTCTAATTCTGTGTCATACATTTAATGCTAACATATTTTTTTTACAAGAGAATTGCTTCAAATACGCATTCCTTGCTTTTTACATCTAGTAAAGTAAATCTATAAAGGAATACCCATATTTTTTGAAGCATAAGGTAATACAACTTATTCAAATTTCAGCAAATAAATCCTTCATCAAAGCACATACTAATGTCTAAATTTTGCAATATGCTTTCCATTCTTACATAAACCATAGATAACAATGATATGTAATAGAAATTTCTTTACAACACTATCTTCAAACTTCGAGAAGATAACATCCCAAGGTTTATATATTTTTTGTCCACCATTCTGGTTTCTCCTTCTTCTAGCGTATAATGGTGATGGAAAAAAGGATTAGGACAACCCATATTTCATGAAAGTGCAGCTAACAATGCATATTGCCAATACATTTTCCAATAATACAATCATACACATGCTATAAGAAATATCATAATGCACTCCAAGCATTCCCCACATTATTTCATATATCAATTTATTGAGAGGATCCCATTCTCCTCTCAAGAATAGATTCCCCATCTATTCTTACCCATCAATATCTTCATTTTTTTTTTAATTTCTAAATTATTTAAGAAAAGCGAGTATTCTATTTTTTTTTAAAATTAAAATAACTCAATTTCAAATAAAACTTAAACCATTGTTTCCCAATTCAATTCAGAGCATTTGTTTCAAAAATAAAAACATAAGCATCAATCAATTTTTTTTTTTGGTAATTAAGGTACAATTTCATTACATCCGGGTTTTCCAGGTTGACCCAAAACCTTTTACAAAAATCAGCACTATGCTATTACGGATCAAAACCTCAATAGGGACAATCTGTCCTTCGCTACTAGTACCCTTCTAAGGCCACCCTGCCAAGAAAGAGCACAACCCCTTACACATATTTAACAAACACCTTAGAACACAGGCAGCGGCCCACCGCATTGCTTTCTTGCTGCCCCAGCCGCGAAAATGCGACCTGTCGCGAAATCGCGACGTCCTTAAGTCTTCTCCTTCATTTGCTCTAGAGAGTCACGAAATGGTGACATGTCGCAAAAATGAGACATGTCGCGAAATCGCGACATTCTACCTTCGTTCTGCTCCTTTGCCGCTATAAGTCGCGAAAATGCGACATGTCACGAAAATGAGCCATGTCGCGAAATCGCGACATTCGTCTCCCATTTTGCACTCTTTCTGCTTCCAGTCGCGAAAATGCGACATGTCGCGAAATCGCGACGTCCTTAAGTCGTTTCCATATTTTACTTTGGATAGTCGCGAAAATGCGACCTGTCGCGAAAAAGAGACATGTCGCAAAATCGTGACATTCTGCCTTCGTTCTACTCCTTTGCCGCTGCATGTCGCGAAAATGCGACATGTCGCGACAATGAGACATGTCGCGAAATCGCGACATTCGTCTCCCATTTTGCACTCTTGCCACTTCCATCCGCGAAAGTGCGACATGTCGCGAAATCGCGACGTCCTTAAGTCTTTTCCTTCATTTGCTCTGGATAGTCGCGAAAATGCGACATGTCGCGACAATGAGACCTGTCGCGAAATCGCGACAATCTGCCTTAGTTCTGCTCCTTTGCCACTGCCTGTTGCGAAACTGAGACATGTCGCGAAATCGCGACATTCGTTTCCCGTTTTGTTCTGTTGCCGCATCCAACCGCGAAGAATCGACAAGTCGCGAAATCGCGTCGTCCTTGAGTCTTTTCCTGCATTTGCTCTGGATCGTCGCGAAACTGCGACATGTCAAAAATGCGACATGTCGCGACATCGCGACACTTCTGCCTCTTTGTCCTCTTTTGTTGCTTTTGGACACGAAAAGGCAACATGTCGCGATATCGCGACACACTCGCCTCCTTGCTCCTTTTCTTGGCTTTTGCCCGCGAAAATCCAACATGTCGCGATATCGCGACACTTTCGCCTCCTTACTCTTTCTCTTCTCTTTTGGTCGCGAAAATGCGACATGCAACACTTTCACCTCCTTACTCTTTCTCTTCTCTTTTGGTCGCGAAAATGCGACATGTCGCGATATCGCGACACTTCTCCCTTCCTACTCTTTCTCTTCTCTTTTGGTCGCGAAAGTGCGACATGTCGCGATATCGCGACACTTTTTCCTTCTTACTCTTTCTCTTCTCTTTTGGTCGCGAAAATACGACATGTCGCGATATCGCGACACTTTTTCCCTCTTGCTCTTTCTCTTCTCTTTTGGTCGCGAAAATGCGACATGTCGCGATATCGCGACACTTTTTCCTTCTTGCTCAACATGTCGCCAAAACGCGACACTTTTTCTTCTTGCTCAACATGTCGCGATATCGCGACACTTTTTCTTTCTTGCTCAACATGTCGCGATATCGCGACACTTTTCCTTTCTTGCTCAACATGTCGCGAAATCGCGACACTTTTCCTTTCTTGCTCAACATGTCGCGAAATCGCGACCCTTTTTCCTTCTTGCTCAACATGTCGCGATATCGCGACACTTTTTCTTTCTTGCTCAACATGTCGCGATATCGCGACACTTTTTCTTTCTTGCTCAACATGTCGCGATATCGCGACACTTTTTCCTTCTTGCTGTATTTTGCTTTTCCTTCTTTCTTGCGATATCGCGACATTTTTCCTTCTTACTCTTTCTCTTCTCTTTTGGTCGCGAAAATGCGACATGTCGCGATATCGCGACACTTTTTCCCTCTTGCTCTTTCTCTTCTCTTTTGGTCGCGAAAATGTGACATGTCGCGATATCGCGACACTTTTTCCTTCTTGCTCAACATGTCGCCAAAACGCGACACTTTTTCCTTCTTGCTCAACATGTCGCGATATCGCGACACTTTTTCTTTCTTGCTCAACATGTCGCGATATCGCGACACTTTTCCTTTCTTGCTCTACATGTCGCGATATCGCGACACTTTTTCTTTCTTGCTCAACATGTCGCGAAATCGCGACCCTTTTTCCTTCTTGCTCAACATGTCGCGATATCGCGACACTTTTTCTTTCTTGCTCAACATGTCGCGATATCGCGACACTTTTTCTTTCTTGCTGTATTTTGCTTTTCCTTAAACTACGACATGTCGCGAAATCGCGACATCGGTCCTTGGCAGCTGCCTTTGCCCCTAACCCCATAACATGAGGCCACCATGCCACCTGGATCCTTCCCCCATTGCAAAGAAAACTAAAGCCGTCACAAGAAGGACCGAAGCAATACTGACAAAACAAAAATGAAACTCCTCTCCCTTTTTCCGAACCCCACAGTTTCATCATCATTGGCGGTCATTTTGAATAATTTTGTCCACATCACTTGGGACCCCATGTTCCCAAGTGACCAGCCCATCGGCTTCCACCCCTATATTGGCCAAGATATCAGCTGTTTTATTTGCTTCCCTAAACACGTGCTGGGCCTTTCGATCATTCCTGGCTTGGTAGAGGATCCTAGCCTCTTCGATGACAGTCTTAATCCGCCACGAAGGATTTTTCCCATTGCTGAGAAGGTTTATGACATGCATCGAATCTCCTTCGATAATTAGTTTACCTTCAATCTCCTGAGCCAACTGAAGACCCCTCCATAATGCTCTTGCTTCTGCCTCGTTGTTAGTCCTTGTTCCTAGCTGCTCATAAAAGGCCATCACCAACTTGCCTTGATGGTCTCTCACTGCTCCTCCAGCCCCTGCTTTGCCAGGGTTACCTTTAGAGGCCCCATCGAAGTTGAGCTTGAACCAACCAACCGGGGGCGGTTTCCACTTGACATCTAATCTGGGATTGACCTTGGTAGACACAGGTTTCTCGCCCAGAGTAATATTTAAGGATTGAGCGATCAACCTCTCCCAAGGGGAAGGATTTCGAGCTTCATGAGGAATAAGGCTGACATTTTCATGGGCGAAGGTAAGAATCTTATTGGTGATGGAGGTGACATCATGGCTCGACTCATGGAAAGCTCTATGGTTTCTTTCTAGCCAAACCTGCCAAAGAAAATGATGGAGACAAATCTTCCAAAAAAACCTCAGCCTAAGGCTAACAAAGGGATTTGGCCATTGGTGGAAGAGGTCAATGATGGTGGCTGGTCTGACCCAAAAAATGCTAAAGGCTTGAAATAACCCATTGAGGATACTCAGAGAGACCGGGCATTCAAGGAAAATATGGAGGGTGGACTCCCAATTGGCCCTACACAAAAAACAACGGTTAGCAACTATCATACCTTTCCTTATCAAGTTGTCAATAGTAAGAATCCTGCCTTGGATCACCAGCCACGAGAACATTGCAACTTTAGGAATAAGATTTTTGACCCACACCAGCTGAGTCTGGAGTGTGGGGTCCTCAATATCTAACATTAGCATGTATGCAGATTTGACTGAGAACTGCCCATTTTCGGTAGCTGCCCATATTACATGATCCTGCTCAGGTCTCATAGAAATGAATTGTTGATGCAGGATGCTTTGGATTTCTTCTGATTCAGCTTCAAATCCTTGAATCCTTATCTTTTTCAAATAAGCCTTCCTCTCGTCCTGTCTCATGAAATCAGCCTACTTTCCTTCCTATGAGATCCTCTGTGATTCTTTTGATCCTCGCTAGGTGAGGAACCCGAGATAAAGCTTCATCCTTGGCCCACCCGTCATCCCAAAACCTGATCTTCTCGCCCGTTACCTAGAACCCATCTTAGGCCTTTCTTTATGACCTCTCTGCTTGTTAAGATTGCATTCCAAAACGCCGAACCTCTACTGTGCACCGTGTCATTTAGGAATTCGGTATCTTGAAGATATTTTCTTTTAATTATGGCAGTCCACTCATTCTCCTCATTGTTAATGAGACGCCAAGCTTGTTTGGCTAGCAAGGCTGTGTTTAGGTGAGCAACTCTTCTCAGTCCTAGCCCCCCGTTTTATTTCGGCCTGCAAACCTTGCCCCAGCCCACAAGGTGGATCCTCTATTTTTCCTCTGACCCAGACCAAAGAAAATTCTTTTGGAGCTTTTCAATTTTTTGGTATACTCTGGTTGGGGCCTTAAAAATAGATAGAAAATAAACCGGAATGCTCTATAAGGATGCCTTAGTGAGAGTAAGTTTCCCGGCCTGAGATAAAAAATGTCCTTTCCAACCAGCCAGTTTCTTTTGGATTCTTTCTACCACTCTATCCCACATAGATTCTCTCGGAGAACCATAGAAAAGGGGAAGGCCTAAATAAGAGGTAGGAAGAGTCGCTATCGAACATCCCAAAATCTCTCGCTATTCTGGCTTGTCTCTCGAATTGGGGTGTTGAGGAAGTAAAGCTCACTCTTGTTGAAGTTCACCTTCTGTCCCGCCGCATCCTCGTAGAGTTGGAGAATGTGCTTAATCCTTCTGGCTTCAACCACTGACGACTGGGTCAACATCAGAGTGTCATCAACAAATTGTTGGTGAGTAACTAGGTTGGTGAGAGAGGTGGCTTTAATCCCCGAAATTAATCCAGAAAGTGCATGCCGCTTTAATAGTTCTACCTAATGCCTCTGCTACTATAATGAACAACATTGGGCTAATCAGATCTCCTTGTCCGAGCCCCCTATGGCTCTAGAAATACCCAGCTGTTGTACCATTGACCAACACTGAAAACCAAGGTTCGGATAAGCACTCTTTTATCAGATTGACCCACCGAGGATGAAATCCGAACTTCGAAGAACAGCCATCAAAAAATCCCAGTTAATGTGGTCAAAAGCTTTATTCATATCAAGCTTTAGGGCAAAGACCTCCTTGTTGGTTTGCCTAGTAGAGTGCAGAGCTTCATGGACTATGATCGCACCATCCACAATTGATCTCCCCTGAATCGAGCTTCCTTGACCAGGGTCAATAATGAGGGGCAATATTTCTTTCATCCTGTTAGCAATGGCTTTTGTTAAGATCTTGTAGGATACGTTACATAAACTAACCGGTCTGAAATCTGCCATTGTCTCCGATGTTGGGCTCTAAGGAATCAGGGCTATAAAGGTGGACTTGAACCCTCTCGGGATATGTTTTGAAGCCTGAAACTCTTTGATAGCAGAAATGACATCCTCTCCCACAATATCCCATAAAACTTGGAAGAACCGAGGAGGGAACCCATCAAGGCCAGGGGCCTTCTCAGGTTCCATACTAAACAAAGCATTTCTGATTTCTTCATCGCTGAAGGGAGCAAGAAGCTTACCATTAATGGCCTCATCAACCAAGCTAGGAATGAACTAGAGGAGAGTGTCCTTGGCTTCCTCTATACACTCGGGATTCATCCCCGAGAAGGGAGCTGAAATAAGCAATTGCTTCCTCTCCGATCTCAATCAAATCCCGGGTTTTGGATCCATCAGCTTTGGTCAACTCTCTGATCTTGTTATTACTTCTGTTCCTCAAGGTTGTGACATGAAAGAACTTTGAGTTCAAGTCACCATCCTTTAGCCATAACGCCCTAGATTTCTGTCTCCAGTATATCTCTTCACAAGCCAAAATATTGTGATATTCTGAGAGCTTGACTTGCTCCTCCTTCCTAGTAGCTTCATCACCGATACCATTTTGTATCGAGTTGTCAATGACCTGCATCCTTTCTCCCACTTGTTTCTTATTCTCAAACAAGTTCCCAAAAACCTCCTTATTCCAAGTTCTAAGATTATCCTTTACTAATTTCAGCTTTTGAGCAAGTTTGAAACCTGAACTTCCCTGAAAGGGTTGCCGCCACCATCTGGAAATATTTTCTTTTAACTCCGGGTGCCCGATCCACATTGACTGGAATCGAAAAGGTTTTTTGAAGGAGTTTGACTTTGGAACCTCCAAAAGGATGGGATTGTGATCAGAGGAAATTTTGGGAAGAGTTTGCAGAGTAGAGTCTCCAAACCCAACAATTGCCTCCTTTGATAAGAAAAACCTGTCAAGTCTTTCCTGGATAAGTTGGCTCCCTGTTCGCCTGTTGCTCCAAGTATACTTGGCTCCTCTTAGCCTCACATCCATCAGCTTGGTTCGAGTTTACGAAGTCATTGAAGTCTTCCATACTTCGGTTGGGAGCCCTGCTCCACCCTTTTTGTCCGAGGGGTATAATGGCGTGTTGAAGTCGCCAGCCACCACCCACGGGATGTCATGGAAAGCATCACCCAGTTTACCTAGGTACTCCCACAAAGAAGCTCTCCCTTGAACAAAATTGGGAGCATAGACATTTGAGAAGATCCACGATCTATTGTTGTCAATATCATGGAAAAAAACACTCAGCACCTTGTCATCATCTTGGATAATGTTGCCTTCCACCACCCGAGGATCCCAAAGAACCATGAGCCCCCCTGAAGTTCCTCTAGCCGGTTTGTACACCATGTCCCCTTGACTCCACATCTTTTTTGCTATTGTTTTTGACTGGGCTTCGTCTAATTTTGTTTCTTGCAACATCAAAATTGTTGGATTGTATTGCCTTCTTAACGAGCTAACCACCCTCTAGAGTGGGTCGGCCATTGAGGCCTCTCACATTCCATGAGAGAACCTTCATTTAGATTGTTTAGAGTTTTTCCCCTTCCCCCTCCCTTGAGGAGATTTTCCTGATTTGTTATCTTCATGCCCCGGGATAACTTGTTGTATCAATGTTTTCTGTTTGCCACCGGCAATCTCATTGTCGATCCTCATTCTCGTTGTGCTCTGCATTTGACATCCTCCCCTTCTTTCTCTCATTGCCATAGTCAATAGGTGACTTAGTAGTACTCCCGGTCTGCTTGGGGCTAAAAGGTGGATGAACTATCTGTTGTAGAACCGGACTAACGCATTCCTCAAAATCATTCATTTCTACCACCTCAATCCTTGATTCTAACTCCTCCATCTATTTCCTGTATTCTCCTGATTTTTATATTGAACCTTCTAGATGGTTTGACGAGCTTTTGACTATAATGTTGGGAAGGTCTGTTTTCGAAGACTCTGTCTCCTCCACCCGTTTTCTATATTCTCTAGGATTTTGCCTTACCCCTCCTTGGGGGCTTGAGGGGTTCTTGGTTATGGGGTTTGTAGGACCTGCCCTTGATGGGGATTCTAGGGTTTCATGGATTTCACCTTGCAGGTTTCCTTCCTCTAATTCCTCACTCTCCCCTTCTACCATTAGATCATCTAAAATTTTGAACTTATTTGAGCTTGGAATTTTAGGGCTTACCTAATTTTCCTGTTCGTCGATGAGATGTTGCTTGTCTTTGCTCTGACCTTGCCCTGCCCCTTGTTTTGTCTTCTCCTGATAAAAGTGGTTATTTTTAGATGGCCTAAACCCTCCTTTGCCCACAGGGCCTCCTTTTAGAGGGAGGTTCCTAGGAAACCCTTTCTCATTTGCTCGTTTGCCTTCCGTCCTTTGGATTTCTCTGCTAGCTGCTAGATTAGGGCACTGATTTTGCAAATGGCCTTGGGTTTTGCACTCAGGGCAAAAAGCTGGCCTGTTTTCATATTCCACCGCCTGTTTTCTTAGGTAGTTGTCGTACCCTAGCTCCACAATATTTGGCAGCTCAGAGTCTAAATTAGCGTTGACGCATATTCTTGCATGTGTCATCCTTGTCCTAGCCAAGGTTGCATGATCTATGGAAACCAGTTCTCCAATCGCTCTGGCGATGCCTTGCAGCCAATACTCGTTGAAAAACTGAGTTGGTAGGTTAGGAAGTTGAACCCGAATAGGGGCGATATTGATATTCTATTTTTCAGGGTCAAAATCCCCCCCCCCCACTTCCTGAGGAATAGACCGCGTTTCCCTAAAAACCAGGGTCCTCCAGCTAGAACGCGGTTCGCATCCTCCTTGTTATTAAATCTTATGATGAAAAAACCCCCGGACAGGCAACAACCTCCATACTCCCCACCGTTCTCCATTTGGATAGAGCCCATGATCGTATAGTCTCTATATCCGGCCTTCCACCCATAAACTTACCCACTAAAGAAAACTCTTCCATGGATAAAAAAGAACCCATCGAAGCAGTAGGAGCCATTATCCTATTATTCATCAGAATGAGGGGCGGGAGTGAAAGGAAATCACTCTTTCTTCCTGTTGTGGCTGCTCCACAACGTACCCCAAAATTGGGGACCCACCTTTTTTGCATGTTTTCCAAGAAGACCGAAGTGGCCCATATGCTAAAGATCAAAGAAAAAAGTGTCGCGATATCGCGACATGTTGCACTATCACGGCCAAAGGAGGAAAAAGTGTCGCGATATCGCGACATGTTGCATCGTCACGGCCAAAGGAGGAAAAGTGTCGCGATATCGCGACATGTTGCATCGTCGCGGCCAAAAGAGAAAAAGTGTCACGATATCGCGACATGTTGCATCGTCGCGGCCAAAAGAGAAAAAGTGTCGCGATATCGCGACATGTTGCATTTTCACGGCCAAAAGAGAAAAGTGTCGCGATATCGCGACATGTTGCATTTTCGCGATTCAAAAGGGGCAGGCAAGCAGAGAAACAAGAAGTGTCGCGATATCGCGACATGTCCCATTTTCGCCAAGGTAACGGACCTACATAGTGACGTGGACATAAGGACAAAATCCAATGAATAAGACAAAGCGTTACATAAGGAATATTTAATGATTTGAAATCATTTAAGATGGTCGTTACACACGAAGGAAACGAACGCAAGCCCATGTGGGGAAGGTGAAACGAACAGTCAGGGAAGGTGAAACGAACAACCATTGGAAAATGAAACGAACCGTCATGGAAGGAGAAACAATTTTTTTCAGAAGTTTAAATACGCCATTCAAAGAGGCCAGAAGGGGTTGGAAATTGCTGCGAGCAGAGTTGCAGATTTGAAGGCGAGAGGGCCATTCTGGACCTGTTTGAGTCGTTTTTCTTCCATGGACTGGTTTGGGAAAACCAGAAATTTTGCTATTGTAAAATGACACATTTTTAATGCAGAAGTTTTCAAAAATTTGCATCTTGTGGGCAAGAAAGAAGGAGATTCTCTTTGCATGCTATGGATTTAATGTCTATTTCTTTTCTCTTTTTCAGATTTCGAGTTTGTAGATGGAGTTAATGCAAGTTTGCTTGGTTGCTTCATGTGAATGCTTGAACCTGAAATTTATTTTAAACCCTAGGAACCAACACTTAGTCTATGGGGATTGTGCTTGTTTTGCAAGTCCAATAGGTTAGGTTGCATGCATGGAGACCTCACATCTTCGGTTTTGTCGAAATAGGATAGCATCATACTGAATGCATTTTATTTTTAGTTTTCTGCATTTCATTTTCATTTTTCTGCATTTTATTTTTTCCAGAAATTTTAACTTATTTTAAATTTTCAGGCATTAAAATAAACATTTAAAAATTTTCAAAATCCAAAAAAACAATGAACAATCACTAAAGTTTCATGGTGAAATAAACCAACATTGCCCCTTGTTTACAGTTACTTGCAATCACTAAGGTGTTCCAAGCATTTAAATTGAATATCTTTATTTGAGATTACTAATACACATATGCAAATGCTAATACAACGGAGACCTTGGAGAAGTTGTTTGTTTAACTTCTTTGCAAGAGGGGATTTGGAACCCAAATCCTAAAGGAGAGTGTACTTTCACAATCGGGTGAAAATACCACTCAACAGATTGGCGCTAGAAGGAGGGCCTGAATTGTTTTATTTGAGAGTGATTTAAATGCTATAGGGATTTAAATTTTGAATATTTCATGCCCTATTGATTATTATCTTTAGCCCTCTTTTAACAATACAACCTTGTAGTGTTAAAAGGAGGACATGAATCGCTATGCATTGTTCTAACGCTTTTGATTGTTCATACAAGAATAATGTGTTTTGATTTGATTTTGAAAAAATTTTGGTCTTGACTAACGAGGTTGTCTCCATGCAATTACTTTCATTTGATTTTAATGGATACATCTCTTGGTTGATGCTAACATGATTATTAATACGTTACATGTTTGATATTTGCTAGTCAATTTCATGCTTATTTGTAAGGAATTATTTTTTGTCTAAAATGTATTTGTTGTCGGTATTATGCTCTTCACTTGCGTGTAATGCGATCTTGTGAATCAGAAAGCCTACAACACTAGGAGTATGCTCTTCACTTGCGCATATGCGATCTGGTGAATCAAAAACTTACATTTTTAGAATACTTGCTTTGTCATGGTTCCTTCTTTCATTCACGACTAACAAATTGATTTTGAAGTTATTCTTTGAATTTCATTAATTGCAGGATTTTTCGTGTGTCGCAGGTTTTCTTTGAGGTATTGAGAGTTTTGTCGGGTTTTGTAGGGTAGTTTCATTTACAAGCTGGACCCACCGCATCGCATCGCAACTAGGTCCAAAACAACCGAGGAAACCATATTCCAAAGCCTCTCACTCACTCATAGGAATCCAAGGAATAAAACCGAGCAAATTGTGGTCCCACCAGATATTCTTGTTACATAAGATCCTTCTGTTTCAGGTGCATCTAGCGGACTTGCACCGGTGGTGTCATTTGCCACTAGTGTACCAATTATCAGTACCATTTCCACGGTTCTTGTAGGGTTATCATCATCGATTTTGAATCAAATGGCCCAACCTCCACCACCTCCTTGGTACGGAGCCCATAACATTCCTTTGAATATTGCAGGGGATATTCACGAGATCCCTAAGAATATAGAGAGATTTTTGCCCAAATACAAACCGGATGGCCCAAGGACCGCAGAAGAACATATTCAGGCCTATAGGGATGTTTTGATAAGATTGCAAGTTCAACATGAAGATGTGGCTTGTAGACTCTTCCCCATGAGCCTAGACCAAGTGGCTTACGAATGGTATATTTGCTTACCTATCGGTTCCATTACGTCATGGACACAAATGGAGGATGCTTTTGTCAACCAATTCAGGTCACCATTAGATCCCACAATCATCTATAATCAGTTCATTACATGCAAAAGAGGCCAGGGTGAGCCAATCCAAACTTTTAATCAGAGATTTCAGAAGTGCTATAATAGAGCAATTCGGCATTTTGCCATTGATCCCGCAGTAGCTTTGCAAATATATTTTGGGGCATTGGATCCTATGACGACAATGTTTGCAAGGCAAAATCCTCAAGTTACCACGCTTGCTCTAGCCTACAATGAAGCTATGACCATTGAACAACAAATGACACCACAGGGTTATGGGTTTTCCCAGATGCCTATGGTAGGACAATATGGTCCATATGGTCAAGCTCCTATGATGAATCAGATCATGGCACCACAAATATCAGGCATAAATGCTTTGCCTTATCAACAACCATATTCATCAACACCCGCTTACGCACCCAATCCAATTCCGATTCAAAGTGTGAATCCCTACGCAAATCAAGTGGCTCAAAATCCAACTCAAATGTTAAGTCAAGATCTCACCAATTACGCAAATCCTATTGGAACTAGCAATAACATAGCTCAACCAAAAGAGATTTATTCAGAGGTTGAAGAGCTCAAAAAGATAGTTCACAAATTGAGTAATGATTTGGTTCAAAAATAGAAGTATGAATCCCATGCCCCTCACCCAAATCAAAATTTCAACAATAGAGGGAGACAGTGGAATACGAAGCCAAACAATGGGGGTGTGCCTTCCCCTATTGCTAATCGGATAGATACTTCTGCAGGACCAAGTCACTCTAGTTCCATTCTTAATATTTCTGATTTTGCATGGGAAAAGGGGTGTAGATTGCATAATACAAAGGAGCATAATGAAAGGAATTGTCCCAAAATTGCTAGGTATACCCATTGTCTCCAAGCTCAAGTGGATGATTTGGAACTTGTGCCAAATAAGGGTCCACCCCAACATCAACAAGGAGAGGACAACATTTTGGTGGTGGAAACTCTATATCGTCAAGAGAGTGAGAATGAGGAAGGTGAAGATGAATGGGGTGAGAAACATGTTGATGAATCAGAAGATGAAGAAGAAGTACTTGAGCGTCACAACTTGAACTTGGAGGATGATTACTATGATTCGTGGAAGAAATGGGAAGAATATTATCAATCTAAATCTTCTAATAAACTTGTTGTGTCAATTAATATGCAGGATAACTCAATTGCTTCCTCACATGAGGATACTATAAATCCTGTACAATTTGAGAAAGTTTTGGAAGAGGAATTCGAATCTCATCAAATTTTGGAACATGATAAGGATTCTACAACCATGAATCAAGAAAGAGAGTCATTTGCTTTAGATTCCTTTGAAGGAAAAGAAATTGAAAATCTTGATCCACTTACTTGTGCTACAATGATTATGCCATTTCAAAATGAGAAAATTACAAAACCTAAATCATTTGGGTTTGATATCATTGATGATCCAATTGAAAATCTCACGTTACCCAAAACAACCCAAGTGATTGATCACGGAAATGTGTTAGTTAACCCACCCCTAGATAGACAAGACTTATGGTTTGAAAGGGATGGACATATTTTCAATTGGGTACCTAAGTTTGGTGCCTTTGATAAACGAGTCATGGAGAAAGAACAAGTGCTACATGATGATGAATGTCATGAGAGAAAAGAGGAATTTTCAAATCCTCTTCAAGTAAGGTCAAATGAAAACATGCCAAAGGTAAAATCTCACCTTTTTGGTTTCACCATGCAAAATTCGAATGAAGATTTGCCTAATGAATGGTTTGATTCAAATATTATTAATGTTATGGCTTTATTGAATGAAAATGAAAGCTTATTTCTACACCATGAATCAAAGTGCGGAATGGACATCCTTAAAGAATAGACATAAAGGAATTGAATATCAATCATTGTCTAATCAATTTGAAAACTTGAAACTCCACCATAGGATTATTAATGAAACTAAATCAAATTGGTATGGTGAGAGGGGCAAGTGGAAGTTTGTTTCTTTGTTTGGTTTGATCTTGTTTTTGTTGGATTCCTACAAAACTTGGTATGCGTATCACGTCATACGTCTTTTAAAGAATTCCAATCAGGTTTGGGATCCGGGAAAATGATAATCCAAACTTTTGCACCATCTTGCATTATATTGTACATTTGTATATACTTTTTGGTTTTGATGTTTTGGTTTTGGATTGGATCTCACTTTGGTTTTAAGTTTTGTGTGTTGGTCCTTTGGACACTTTTGGTTTGTTTTAAAAAAAAAAAAAAAAAAAGCAAGATGTCAACTTAGGTCCTTATGAATGTTGACTAAGACTAGGAGAATATGAAACATCGAAATTGTATTGCAAAAAGCTCCACGAATATCGCAAACACATTAAAGAATATCGTTTGGAACTTGTGATGCATGAAGTTGTCAGTTTTATAAATTATGGCAAAGTAGGTGGTATACTCCATCCGCATTTCAAAAGGAGCAATGCATTCATATCTCATGTTACATTCCACATTGCATATACATTTCATCTCAGTTGCATCTTCATTTCATGTACAATCATTGAAAAGGTGTCGAATCCTCTTAGGGTTATTACATAACATATATTAAAAGGATCCTAAGGTTGGGAACCGATGCCCGAACTATCTTGAACCAAGCACGTTCTACACATATTAAAGAGGATCTTGAGCAAAATGGTCAAAACCATACTTGGAAGAAAAGGTGAGGCGAAAGGAGTATTTCGTGTCTGTCCTATCATGCAACATAATCCTTAAAATAGTGGTTTTTACCACTCCCATAGTGCTTAAAGCCTAAAATCGGAGTAGTAAGGATAGGGTTAAATCCCCATCGAACTTAGGTTGAGGATCCAACTCCCCAAAGCTCTGATTTGACCTTCATGGAGTAGTAAGGATAGGGTC